>OV884032.1:15142500-15742500 GCA_930367265.1 Catocala fraxini | reverse complement strand
ATTACCAGCAAATTAGGTTATTAATCGCCGAGTCTTCTTTGAAAAACTTTGAAAAGGTTAATGAAAACACTTTGTGGGTCTGTGTGTCTATCTGTTAGTGACAGGCATAACTCCGGAACCACTGAACCGATTGACTTGTAACTTGGTGTGCAGACACCTTGGGGTCATCCCTCGGTCGAGTTTGAATATGGGCCCTGTCGGTCAAAAGACCTCCGAGATATAGGGGTCACAAGGTCATAAGGTCAGGGGATATCCACCAACAGAGTGATTTGTAAGTCCAAGGGAGAGGCTTTTTCCCAGCAGTGGGACATAACAAAAAGCTGATGAAAAAAGAAGTCACATGAAGCCGAAGAGGTTCAATCCTGGGTTTTTACACCCATCTCGTTGTAAAGGCTTTTATAGGCATAAATGAACATTTTAAACTGACAAAAACATGCCATTAATTTTATATTTGCAGTTACAATATTAGTATTCAAAGTATGGCAGCATGAATGTTATGTTTACTGCAAATCTATGAATGAAATGTTGTATGCAAAACAGAGCACTATGTTTATATTGGGCCAGTTGTATACTTAGCAATGACCAGCTGTTCAACTAGAAGTAGAACACATTTGTGAGAATACAGAATTCTAGAACAATTGTATTGAACATTAGCCATACATATACCTACTTTATGTAGTTAATAATAATTTAGGGTTACTTTACAATTTACTGTATCCACAGGTTTTTAATATAACTTAGTTGGATGAACAGTTGTTATAAAAACTTTATCATTTCAAGATTGGTAAAAAATCTATAACTATACTAAACATTTATAACTCACAAAATATACAATACCAGAATATTTTGTAAAGAGATTAACTGGACTTCTTTATTGTTTGTACAATGTAAAACAATAGGCATAAACCCCTATGTCTGGGGCCCGGGAGATTAACCCATTCATGCTGAACCATTTAATGACATGTCTGTGAATATTTTAAAACATGTGAAATATTCACATATGTCTCGCTGGGAGTACAAGTGTACAAAAACAAGGGTTCAACTGAAATGGTAACAAATAATAGGTATTATCATTACAATTATGCTTTTAACAGTGCTTACCTACATACCAAATGTGCTTGTAATTAATTATTATATGGTGGTACTAATACATTAATAAAGCTGACTATTCAACTTTCAACTAAAACTTTACTTCCATGTGAAATAAGTGTAAATTCAAATATATAATGTAAGCATCACATATATTAGGTTAAACTGCATATTAAATTTTTATTATCTTTGTTGATAGAGATATAAATAACACACATCCAGCATACATGTTGTGTAATAGCATTATTAGTTTTAAATTCAATTATGTAATAATACACTACATGCTACAACTACAGAATAGCTAATATATGATACCTACATATATATATATATATAATATACTGATAAATATTCCTATATCACAACATCTGATCAGTTGATACAAGGTCTAAGTATACAAACTATAATTTTAAGTAATTGTAATTAAACAACCAATACTAGCAGTATACCAACATAACTCAGCATAGAGAGAGAAAATATTTTGAAATAACTTAGAGAAAAGAGACAGTTGATAAGTGATTACTATAAAATAATTGATAAGAACACTCTCTTGCCAGTTACCATGTAATCTACAAGAAAACAATATTATTTTAGTGACAGTAATGCTACTTCAATAACAGATTATATTCTGTAAACTATAATGAGGTCCTTTTTTTCAGTGTACATATATTATAGTAAATTTATTTACCAACTGTCATATCTTTATGGACATTATATTCAAATTTGTTCCTGGTTTACATATTTAATATTGAGACAACATTGGTTATACAATATTATAGATACACAAAGTTACTAAAAAAGCAAGGCATCTGACTGTATTACGAAGTTTTAAGTACCTACTAAAGCTAACAGATTAATGGCAGCAGTATGTCTGACGAGGTTATTCAATCATCATCAAACTATCGTCGGTATTTTAAACTAGAAGAATAAAATATGTACTTATTTAAATAGAAAAGCTCACCTATGCTTCCGCTATTTATTGGCTTCTTATTACTTTTCAGAGATCCATCCAAGTTATGATTATTCGAACTTTTGTCGTTGTCACTAGCCATTGAAAGGATTTAATACGTAAATGTAATATGTTGAAAGTATCACAATTTATGGTCAACATCAAACATATTTATAGTTCACTAGAATGTAAAAACAACTATAAAAGTAAAAAAGCACTCTTTAAAAGTAATTCATGTTTACACCCTCAGTTATAGACAGATGACAGAAACAATCAGAAACTAAACTAGCACTCAACGTCTGCGTTCAAATTTAATAACATTATAATATTAGTACTTTTACAATGTCATTATCCTGCACGTATTTACGTGAGTATTGAATTTAAACTTAGAGATGTATGTATATTCTCATTTAAATATCTTTCTGAAACTAAACAACTGAATAAATTACAACGATACATCCGTATTTCCTTACTTAAACTATAAATCTTAATCTATTTGTTGATGTGTCTGTACACAACTGCTGATGCATAGGTACAAAGACGATTTAGGCATGGGCATGAGACTTTTCACTTAGGAAATGTAAAGACCTTGAAAGAAAGTTCTTTAGAATTTAGAAAAGAAACGTGAATAAGAAATATAATAATAATATAATATATTCTATCACATACACACAACACTATCTAGTCCAAACTAAGCAGAGCTTGTACTATGGATACTAGACAATGAATAAACATACATATATACTTCTTTTTTTCGTAAATTCATACATATTATACATAGAAACACCCAGACCAAGACAAACATCCATGTTCATGCACACAAATGTTTGACTTGTGTGGGAATCGAACCCGCGACCTCAGGCGTGGCAGTCGGTTACACTAACCACTACGCCATCGAAGCCGACATATACTATACGACATATACATATACTTAGTTAATTTTAACAACTATTGAAGTATTTACTTTAACCATTTGGTTGTTTAAATAAATAAAGTAACGTAAAGTCGCGCTAACGAGATGTAGAGTTATCATTGAAATTGATGCCGCGAATTAACATAGAAACTAATAATGCCTTTAATTATTTTATTAATCTTATAAATTTGCCGTTGTACTCGACCTCACTTGCGTTTAGAGTTATTTGCGTACATTGACTGTTTCGGTGCCAGGCGTAGCGGTAGTGAATGCAATTGCTGTCTATGAGATCGGGCTAAAACCTATTCTACACGGTGCGGTCAACCGCCCAACTCATCTAAGGTCACGTCAAACTTGGTTAAGTTGAAGCCAAAATTGATCGTGTGGTCGTTGGTCTGACAACCAAATTGAGTTGAGATCTAAACGACCTTGATTGCCATGTGCGCTTGCAACAAAGGGCGAATAGAAGGCGTTGAGTTTGCAAACCAAACGTGTGGAAGCTTGTTGCCCGACCGCGCGTATTCATTTTGAATTGTTCCCTGTTTGTGCGACTTAAGTTCTGATGATTATAAATAATATCAGCCCTGCATTAAACTGTCCCACTGCTGGGCACGGGCCTCTTCTCACTGTGAGAAGGGTTAGGCTATAGTCCACCACGCTGGCCTAGTTCGGGGTGGCAGACTCCAGATGTCTTCACGAACATTATGGAGAACTCTGAGACATGCAGGTTCCCTCATGATGTTTACCTACACCATTACAGCATGCGATAATTACCTATTAAATACACATAACTTTGAAAAGTCAGAGATGCACGCCTTGGGTCCGAACTCGAGACCTCTGCGTGGCAGTCCAACAGTTTATCACTAGGCTATCGCTGCTATCTCTATATCTGATGATTATAGGGTTAAAAAAAAACTCAAGCATGAAAATTGCTGGGCGACAAGTTAAAATTTCTTGAACCTGCAGCAGATATCAAAGACGCAAAAAAACGCATAAAACATATGCGTACCGCTTACAAAAGGGAAGGAAAGAAGGTAGGTAAAATTAATATTATTATATAGTACCTATTTATTATATGCGCAGTTCAGTAGTCTTCTCCCCACACCCGCTCAGCTAGGTCGCGTAATGATGTATTTTTTTTGTATATCTATTATAAGTTTCTGGTAGGTACCAGTAAAGAAAGTTTATATCAATGTGACCATCATTTCTTCCACCTCAAATCATTATATCACCCCTACAATATATTACTGCGTACCCTCCGGGATATAGGCGCGGGACTACACATGTACTATCGAATTGAGCGACGGATGACCACTCCTAAGGTTAAAATCGCATAGCAGGCCAACACTTGGTCGGGTGGAGGGCGGAGTCACTTAAAGTGCAAGAGAAGTGTGCAAGCGAAAATTTTTCTGAAATGGTCAACCGTATCTCGTCGATAGTACATATGTAATTTATTTAAAAAGGTACAAATTCTTCAATAAAAGTTACACCACACCGATTTTGATTTAATCTGCTACGGAAATAGCTTGGTAGCCGGGGATAAACTTAAGGTTATAGCACAGATATCAACTCGGAAAGGGAACATGACCGTATCGCCTTTCGCCTTGCCGCCGCGCCGTCAACCAGGCGTCAACCTAACGTAAAGACGTAACGAAAGCGGATTCGGAACGTCGACTCGGCTACGGCTAGGCGACGCCGCACTGTGGGCTGAAAATCGACCTCCATAGACATAGAAATGAAAGTTGCTAGATGTTCGTTTTGTTGACAGATATGGCTTCTATTAGCTATTATACACATAACAATGTCGTCTGAGCTAACTCCGCACAGAAATGAATTTATTATAAGGTTTTTTCGAAAAAAATGTATGGAGCTAGCATGAAAAATCTGAATATCTCTGAACTTGCAAGGAAAACCGTAATATCCTCAGAGATGGTTATAGGACTAATTATTTGTGATTTTTTGACATACTTCATATAACGGTACCTGCTGCAGAAATTTTTTTAAAAATCATCTAATTTTTAATTAATTTTTTTTAACATTAAACGATTTGTTTTATTGTAAAAGTAAAGAAACAACACGTTATATGCATATAATACTAAATCTTCGCCAGTTATTTGTTAAAATATCAAGAAAATTATTTTTGCCTTACATAGTATATATGTTTTAAAACAGGTAATTGGATACCATTACTAAACTTTGCATACAGGTAAACTACTGAATAATAAATTAGCCTTCTAATGAGTTCTGAATAAGAGATTAAGTGATTTGCAATATCGCACAATGGTAACTACGGATTACACTAATTAAATTCTTACAGGTAAGTACATAAGTAAACTAATTAGTTAATTAGACATGTTACGAGTTCTAAGAAATATTTTCGACAACTGTCTAATTATTTTATTATTATGTCTAAATGAAGGTATTTTTTAAATCATTAAATTCTACTAATGTCAAAGTAAAGATCAATCGATAAGTTAGTTATTTTATTAACGCTAATAATAGGCATTAAATAAAAAGAAAAATAAATTAAAAAGGTATTTTTTAATAGTTGATAAAATTTATATAAAACAAAACATAGGTACAAAAGTATGCAAAAATATAAATAGGTACAAGAATAGTAATATAAAATATTTAAAAATAAATCAATTGCAAAACATAGTTACGTACCAAAGCTAAATAACGAAAGATCATGAAAAAATTACATTGAATAGAATTATAATTAAAAGCACAAAAAGTTTCTAGTTTTCCTTATCACTCTCGTCGATTTCTGAATCAGAATCTAGATTGCCTACAAACTCAAAGTCAGTTTCTTGAAACTGAATTAAATTGAGGGTTTCAGGAAATAAATCCTCCTTTTTCTTGGCATCTAACTTGGGCCTTTGTACATTTATAAAAGGATCCGAAGAAACAACTAACATATTAAGAATATCATGATTCGAATCTTGCCTGCTCTTTTTCTGCGAATGATGTTCCCGAAACCTCCTAAAATCTTTATTGCGAGACTCGGATGCTTCTTCCGAGAGACTTCCTATGGGTACAACATCATTCTTCTCGATTATGTCTGCCCCGTGTATAAGTAATTTGTGGACGGTTGATGACATATAGTACCAGTCATATAATTCCACGTACCTCTCTGCTGTTTTGAAGGCATAATCTTTAAATTTAATTATATCTACTTTTTCCCCGGAAGTTATTGCCTGTAAAATCACAGCAAATCTTCTTATTAGTTCTTCGTCCAACCCAGTAATGGCTGCAGTTTTATGGGGAAATTTGAAAAACTTTCTTGCAGTGTTGCCGTCATTAGTAGTTCCGGAACCTTGTTTAACAATGTCAATCAATAGATTTAATACGTCTTTAAATTTGTCTTGAATAATCTTTTTTCTCTTACTTAGCATTTCTTTGTGCTCGTTACCTCTCGCAGCCCACTCTTTAAAATCTAGTCTATACGAAATATGTAGTAAACATTCCATACAATTTATACGGGCGTGTAGAGATGACAATCCAAACTCGTATATGTCAGAAGATACGGTCTTTGCTGTTACTACACCCGAACGGTTCATTTCTGTCGGTTTTGCCAAACACAAATAGCATGATGAACTTGATCTGGCTTGAGACAAATACGTGCAGACTTTACCATCGATCATTGTCATCATTAGGTGATGATTCACCCTGTTTCTATTATTGCACTCTGTAGGAATGAGAGCCTTAATTTCTTCATCCATTTGTCGTTTGTGTTCGATGACTACTGCTTCGCTTTCCTTCACAAAAGTAAATTGAACTGGACGACAATACATTGCTGAGCATGGTTTTGGGTTCATCCACAAAGTATTGTCTCCATCAGTCAGTTTTAGTGGCACCAAGGAAGTCATGAAAATACTTGAATCGTCTTGATCGCTATCCATTTTCTGCTTGTATCGGCTTTGGTTTGACGCACCATCGAAACCCCATTTAGATATCAATTTTAAATCCTTATTTTGCACATCATCGTTAGGAAAACTTTGGAGGATTCTTTTGACCGTAATGTCGAGTAAAGCTTGAAGGGTTATTCTTGCCGATGAATCGGTCACTAACACTGATTGCTTCGGAGGATAGCATGCCAGCTTGGTTTGTTGCACTTTATAGTAGGATGGATAAATATCCTTTCTACCTTCCCGAATAGCTGACTCTCGTAAAGTGATGTATTGCCACTTTGATAATTTTAATGAAAGGAGTAATCCAAGTGCTTTTTCTGGTGTAAATAAGATAGTTTTCACCGGTTGCTTAAGCGTTTCCTTAATTTTAGAGGCTGCTTCAGGATGTTTCAGCATATATTCGATTACAGATGCGATATCCTCACAACCTTCTTCCTTAAAACGCGCTGCTGCTGTATGTGCCAATTCACTGGGATTGTCAGTTTTATGAAAGAAAGAAAGAAAGAAAGAAAAAATATTTATTTTGGCACACAAGGACACAAGTATATAAAATAAAACAATAATAAAATAAAAAAAGAAAAAGAAAAAAAATATACACTATAAATTAAAAACTGCTCACTGGCAACACCACACCTTCCGCTTAACCAAACGGAAACTCCTTTTCCTTATGCTCATCAGATCTTCTCTTCTTCTGTTTGCTTCCCAGATCTTCGAATGGTTTTCGTGACCTCTTTGTCATTGTACCAATAGAGTATGATGTTGAGGGTTCTGGAGAGATTGATCTTGATCCCTCAGCAACAGTTGGTTCTTGAGCGACTAAATTTATACAACTTGGCCAATCGATAGTTGCTTGCAGCCAAATTTCGTATTGTTTTCTAAAAGTATCAAGAATTCGGTGAGATTTTTGCCACCTTTGTGATGTAGTTCGTACAAATCTCCGACAAAATTCTTTTAGAGTCACTTGATCTTCAACGGAAAGACAAACGTCTAGGCGGGATATAACTTCACTAAACAATACCTCATGATCAAATGAAGTAGTCTTACATTTTAGAAGAACGAATAGGTCTAAATTGGTATTTAAACTTTCCATTATAAAATTTCACAGTGATATGTTAGGGGTAACAAAGCTTAGAATAAACTAAATTATGATGCAATATGTTAACCCTTTTATATTTCAGTCCAACATTAGTTAACGACCTCATTAGACAGTTGTCGAAAATATTTCTTTATTACTTATACACCAAAACAAATCGTTTCATGTTAAAAAAAATTAATTAAAAATTCGATGATTTTTAAAAAAAAATCTGCAGCATTTACCGTTATATGAAGTATGTCAAAAAATCACAAATAATTAGTCCTATAACCATCTCTGAGGATATTACGGTTTTCCTTGCAAGTTCAGAGATATTCAGATTTTTCATGCTAGCTCCATACATTTTTTTCGAAAAAACCTTATAATAAATTCATTTTTGTGCGGAGTTAGCTCAGATGACATTGTTATGTGTATAATAGCTAATAGAAGCCATATCCGTCAACAAAACGAACATCTAGCAACTTTCATTTCTATGTCTATGGAGGCCGATTTTCAGCCCACAGTGCGCCGACGCCGCACTTACGGCTCGCCGACCGCGAAGCGAGGCGACTACGTTACGTTTCCGATTAGTGTGCGTTGCAGTAGGGAGTTCCACTCATAGAATTCTGCACGGCTCGAGTTTTATACGATTTGATATGTGAGCTGTGACCTTAAAACAATATGTTTACGTTGTCATACGTATACAATACAAAGTTGGTTCTCGAAAATATTATTAATATAAATAAATACTCGACTACATATTATGTTTATTACTATTGACTACTCTGTCTACATCCCTATTGTAGACATCGCTATTCGCTAGTGTCTCCTATTCACATTTATGTTGGTTGATAGAACCTATGCTGAAGTATTAGATTAGATGAGAATTATAGTAACTTTATTCGAAAAATATACTTAGTCTTCTATAAGAACAATTACGTACTAAGATAATCATTGGTTTTTTTACATACTCCTAAATAATAGTGCTTGCTGATGTGATATTCTTGAAATGTCATCGTATATGGCTGGTGTTTTTGATTTAGATTTAGATGTGGATACAGTTACTGTTGGAGATTCAGACGAAGATGATATAATTGAAGTTGATGAGGTATTCATAGCTTAAGACACGAATCTATCACCTCATTATTACTTAACCTAAAACCTTGTTCCATATTCACTTGATTGTCAAGGATAAATTTCGTCGCAGTTGATTGTATTTAAAATTTTCAAAGAAATGTAGAATACATTCCTAGATTTAACTTGCAATTGCACCAAATAGCTTCCAAGTCTATTAGTATTCGACTATTAGATTACTTAAAGAATAGTCAATACAAACTGTAACAATTATTGTTTTGCTATATCGTCCTTTATTTTTATAGGTGGATTATGATCCCGAACTTCATGTACACACTATAGTAGAGTAAGTAAAATTATATAGACTTTATTTAGAGGTGTCTTCTGACTTCATTTAGTTTTAATTATCATTAAATATTTTTAGGTCTGAAGGATCTGAAACTATCCAGTTGTCAGAAGACAATGTAAATCCAGGCCAATGTAAACGTCTGGGCCCTCAAGATTTTGAACTTCGCAAAGTTTTGGGCAAGGGTGGTTATGGCAAAGTGTTCCAAGTTCGTAAAATTACAGGCCCTGATGCTAGTGCCCACTTTGCTATGAAAGTACTTAAAAAGGCTTCCATTGTGCGTAATCAGAAGGACACTGCCCATACAAAAGCAGAAAGAAATATTCTAGAAGCAGTTAAGGTAATAGATCTACAATTTATACAGAATTATAGTCCAGCTGCACCCAATGTTTACTCACCATAACTCCTCTATAGTCTTGTAACTGAGCAAAAGCCTCAATATTTTTCTAGATCAAGCATTTAGCCACCTATAGCTATAAATGTATATGGCAATTGTTTATGAATTACCTACTTACTTTAGTATTAATGTTTATTAGTCATTTATGACTAATGTCATACCATAATATACATTAATTAATATACTGCTTCTACATATAATATACTGAATTCATGTAATTTAATTGTAATATTATGTAAATTGCTACTTATTGTAAGATAAAAGTATCGTAGAGTAGGCTAATATACAGTTATGGTATTTTGTTATAACTCAATTAAAACTTTCAGCATCCTTTCATAGTGGAATTAGTATATGCTTTCCAAACAGGAGGCAAGTTATACTTAATTTTAGAATATTTAAGTGGTGGTGAACTATTTATGCATCTTGAGCGTGAGGGCATATTTTTGGAAGATACTGCATGGTGAGTTATCTGCCCTAAAACCATTCATTTATAATATTAGCTCTATGAGTATATCATTATGTATAGATGATTAGATTAATTGTTTTTACATACTTCACATAGTTAGGCTCAGCTAGCCTGCATTTAAATGGCTGGGACAAGCAGTCTTGAAGTTGTTTTTATATAAGCTTTATAGCTTATATAAAAACAACTTCAAAACACCTTATGGTGAACCCAATTTTGCCAAAAGATAGGGCCATTACTTGTTGGAAAGATTTGTTAATTATTAATTATTATTGGTATACATTAAAATCTTTTTATGTTTCAGCTTTTATTTGTCAGAAATAATATTAGCATTGGAGCATTTACATAGCCTTGGAATAATTTATCGTGATCTAAAACCTGAGAATGTACTGTTGGATGCTCAAGGTCATGTCAAACTTACAGATTTTGGATTATGTAAGGAACATATTCAAGAGGGTATAGTTACACATACATTCTGTGGGACTATTGAATACATGTAAGTATTCTGTTCCTTAAAAACTTATTCTAGACATAACATCTAATGTTCTGCTATTGTAAACAGTGAATATCAGATTTTGTATTGAGTAATTCTCATTACCAGCATGAAGTCTGGAAAAGTGTCCAATAGATTGTAGTGGGCTGCCTGTTGGGTTTGACTTAATTATTGCTTGCAGAATTTGGGTGAATTTCTTCTCTGCTAACACTTTTGGGTGTGTAGAAACTACTCATCCTCTGTTTATTTTAAATTAAAGATCTATGGCTTTTTATGTGCAAGCATTTTTCAATTTTCAAGAGGACTTCTTAGTTCTCTTTTATTTTTAATTATATTTAATTAACTGAATAAAATTTATTTGAAAATGCTATAAATATCTGCTGCAAGAAATGGTGGGCTCTTGCAATAAGTATCTTAGTATATGCATTTAATTTAATGTAAAAATAAAATGCATAAATTTCTAACAATCCAAGGCAAATCGCTTCACCCGAACCAGTCACAAAGTAGGCGACCGGTTCAAGGGGACGACCTGTACCTTGCAAAAAGACAATCGCCCTTTTAGGACATAGCCAAGAGTTACCAAGGCCCAATAATTTCCTTACTCAATAGATTGAGGCACAATTTCTAACAATCCAGATGTATGAGAGAATAACCAAAAGTAACAGTATCCTTCAGCCCTGTAATATATTTTCACTTTCTTTTTTTTGCATTTAATAGTCTAAATTTTATATTTGTTTTTGTAGTCTCTTACAACTCTTCCCTAGACTTGGTTTCTCAAAAAACCTCTTTACTCTCGGGTCTTTCTTTAGAAACCTTGATGGTGTGTGGTCTGTGGACCACTGGACTGGGGTAGATATTTTTATTGCTGTTTCTGTATAAACGTGGCAAAACACTATAATAACATGTTGAAAGCATTACCTTTTTTAACTTTTAAGAGTGGCTAAGCCAGAAAATGGTGGCCTAGGTTCTGGATGCTAGTTTGTTACCACTGTATAAAAAGAGAAATCCAAAAATTAAATTTAAACTGACAAATATCCCACAGGTGTAACAAAATGCCTATGCATCAAATATTTTTGAGTAAAACTTTCCCTTCAAGAAGTATTGGTGAAGAAGAGTAAATGTGCTTACTTTGCTAAGGTACTGAACAAGTAGCACAGTAATAATTTTGCTTTTGAAGCTGCTCTAAGAATTGGCATTATTTACTTCAATGGTCAGATAGTGCTATGGTAGGAATAAAAGGCTTAGACAGGCTATGCAGAGATCACCATATCTATTGTCAATATGATTCATCATTCATCTGGATGTATATTATGTTGATATGGACCCAATCTTCGCCCTAAGAATACTAAACTTGGAGGAGTAAGTAAAAGCAATCTAAAACGGGACCAAAGCCAGTAGAAATAAGGATGCTATAATTGGTACTCCTGTCAAAATTTACCATTTTATTATCCATTACACCACGATGCTGAAGCTGATGTGAGCTATTTCACGATAATAACGGTGCGCGGTGCAAGCTTAGGTCCATAGTGTTATGTAGCCGAGTGGATACTATGGTCTGAAATATTTAGATTGGAAGGTCTCGGTGCATTACGTTTAGGCCGCTCAAACAAGTTTTGGCCAGATGTTCTGAGGGCTGGCATGAAATTCAATGAATTTGATGCAGAGTGGAGATGATTTAAGTTGGCAGGCGGACCCTAAGTTAGGGTTGGATCAATAACGTTATGAGAAATAATTATTTTTTACAGTGATAAACAAATCTGAAAGTGGCAGTGACTTGTATGATTAGGCGCTGGATTCTTATTATCACAAGGCCTTAAAGATCAGAAATTTCAAGCGCGTTTTGTTTTTGAGATCCTAAATGTCGATGTCGGTGACCCTTTAACCTTTACAAACACGCAACTAGTAAAAAACACGTCTCGTCTACGATAAAAAAAAGAACAGAAAGAACTTGCAACATAAGATCTCATTTAGATAAAAGTTCTGGAACACTACAGGTATCTGTAACTTGATCAAGAGAACATACCCTGGAGATTTTACTGAGTTATAGAGATCATATTCAATCAAATTCGAATAACAAGAAGCTGGATAGCATTCGTATGCGGTTTCATACAATGTTTGTCAGACAGAATCACTATTAACAATTGTTGATTGCTTCACATGATTGCACATTGATCCTAGCTTCACTAAAAGAAAGACGGTGCCTGACTATCCAGTGGCTTATGATGGTAAGCGGTTAAATTGGCGCTCGTGGACGTGGCTGTGTATGTAACGCTGCTCCGTAAACCATATAGATGACAAACAAGCATAAGATGGCAGTATACAGTTATCTTAGCTTATGCTATTTCCATCATAATATAGAAAACCACCAGATAATCACTAACGCGTTGCCATATTATAACGAAAGCGGTAGAGAAGGCATAGACAAAGGGCTGAGGGGGTTATTGGTCCTCCGCAGCTGCGGCGCTCTCAGTTACTAATGCTAAGCAACAATACGGATTCTGCTTACTTGCATACCATTTTGTGTCGAGTAGAACTTCTTCGCTTGTGCCAGCACATTCATGCAGAAGCTCTGTTCAATATGCTCTGAAACTTACTGTACCTAATTCAGTAGTATATAATTAGTTGCTGTTTATTATCAATTTAAGAGTGTCACTCTTAATCCGTTTTTTAGTCGTCAATTATTGTATCTTCAGTCCACTTGACGTAATTTTATCAATCAATTATACATTCGAATCCAGTTTATTTGAATAGAGCTTGAAAACGGTCTTACGATAAGAAGATATTCTTGAATTTGCGTTGATTCAGCTATCTGGAAATCTATTCGGTCTTGGTTGCAGAGTTGATTGATCTTGCAGGATGGTTGGTTGTCTTGGTGGGGGAAATCTGTGCAAAATGACTCAGTTCAGCAGAAATCCTTTTATATTTCGCCATCTGTAGGTATAACTGTACCAACTAAATATAGTGTCAAATAAAATTCCATCAAGAAGTTGCTATTTGATTGACACTTTAACATGATTTGTGTTTCCTTTCTTTGTAATGAATAAATATTTAATCGCTTAAACATCCTAGTGCTATGGTTCAAAGTCACAAAGACGTCAATTTTAAAGTAGATACGTTAGTATACACATAATTACGTCGAGGAATCATGTTCGCGCGTATGAAATCATGGCAAACCAAGACGTAAATAATAATAATAATAATAATAATAATATTTATTTTCAAAACAGATATACAATTTTACACACTTTTATACTTACAGTTAAAGAAAGAATATATTTGTTACAAATTGTGTGTTGACTCCAACACCTTTGCTAAGTTGTTACAGCAACTTGTATTAAAGGTGTTGAAATAATAAAATAAATAAATAAATCTTAGGTTCAAATTACCAGTAAAGTTTACAACGAAATCTCAAAACTATTTATTTTTCATGCCGGGTTTCTAAATAATTGTATGATGAAGTTGAGAATATAACAGTATTATCATCAAAATATTGCTGAAGACAATTAGATTTGCAGAACCGGATGTGTTCAGTTACTTTCGTCGCTTATCATGCATGATTGTCGAAACATGACGATTAATATTAATGGATAACTTTTGTAGTATATATTTTCTGTTTTCAGCAGAGACTTTGAATTGATAGGATTTTAGGAATAGATGCGTGAATACTTTGCTTTCTTACCTATTCATATGATAATATTAAAATAAACCACACACATTATCTAATTAATTATCAATAGTAGGTACTGTACTGAGATACCTTCTTGAGGAATAGTGTGATGTTTGTTTCAGTTAGTATTACGTTATTAATTGACTATAAAACATTGTTGCATTTCTTTTTAAAGAAATCTCCCCCAGGGAGTTGACCCTGTATTGCAGTGGACTAAACATTGTAACCACGGTCACAAAGAACATCCGACATTTTAGTGAACTATAGGTACAATTTCTTGGCCGGTGTGATCGAATCTACAACATACGGCCCATGGCGGTGGCCAGACAGCCTGTTGAGCCATTGGTGTAATCTAATTAACATAAATTACATTTATTTTCAGGGCTCCAGAGATATTAACAAGAAGTGGCCATGGTAAAGCTGTAGATTGGTGGAGTCTTGGAGCATTAATGTATGATATGCTCATTGGACAGGTAATTTACATTTAACAATATATTATTTATTTGTATAGTGGGAAAAACGCTATCTTGTTTTATATATACGACCTTGTTATCAAACCATTTTTTTTTTAATACCGTTGCGGTAATAAATGGTCGATATCTATAGATATTTCTGTTTATACCTAATGTTAGGTATATATAACTATGCTGTGTAATGTCTGTAGTTTTTAATGGTATCACATACATCATTAATCTGGTAAGTTTACCTTCTATAATGGCTTTTAATTCCCAATTACCACTACGCTGTATTTAAAGCATATATGTACATACATATGTATGAAATGCAATATTTAAAGTTCTTTCTTATGTATATCAGGCATCTTTCCACTTTGTAAAATCGATTAAATTATATTATTTAAAAGCGAAACTGTAATGAAGCGGAATTTGTAATTGTTATATGAATTACATATACTTATAAAAGTATAATACATAACATGATTATCTATTGCCACTCGCAATATCGCTAGGTATACGATGTTTGTTAAATGCTAGCTAGCTATGCTGCCTCGCTATTTGGTCTGCACAGCCATCGGTATGGCATGCCGTAGATCTGGTAATATCCAGACAACGCAGAAATGGAATACTAAACTACATACTTAATGTAAATAGTAATATTCAACAGAGCTAAAGACAGTTATCTGGGGCAAAGTCAAAATGTGCCAATAAACTGTAGAAAATTTAAAAGAATTGAATAAATAACATTTTCAGCCACCGTTCACGGGAGATAATCGTACAAAAACAATAGAGAAAATTTTAAAGGGCAAACTTATGCTACCTGCCTACCTCACACAAGATGCACGTGATTTGATACGACGCCTTATGAAACGATCAGAAACTCAACGCTTAGGAGCACAAGGCGCTGCGGCTGTTCGTGGACACGCCTTCTTCAAACACGTCCACTGGGATGATGTATTCGCTAGGAGATTGGAACCACCAATTAAACCGAGACTGGTAAGATTTTATTAATGGATACTATTTTAAAGTTCATGAAATGATCTTAACCCACATAAAATAAGATCGTTATTGTTCTCACTAATAGAAATTCTTTACTATTCCAGACAAGTGAAGATGATGTCTCCCAATTTGACACCAGATTCACCCTCCAGACACCTATTGATTCACCTGATGAGTCTACTTTAAGTGAAAGTGCAAATCTAATGTTTCAGGTATTCTTTATTATTATTATTTATCTATTACACGTAATGTGATTATTACAATAACATAATTCTTTAGTTTTGGGTTATATAAGTTGAGTCTACATTTCTGAACCATATGACGTAGGTTACGATAGGTTAACTTCACTTGGCGGCGGAGCGGGAGAGAGCGCTTAAATCCTCTCCCTAACCGCAGAAGCGGGCGCCGGAGGGCGCGAGATAACCTCCAGCCACCCTGAGATTTTACCGGGGGGTAGTGGGCTTCGTGGGCCTACCCGCCACCCGATCAGCACTAGGTCCGAGAGGCGGCGTGCGTGTTCCCACGCGCGCTTCTGTATCCTGTGCCCCTCTCCCCTCCCTCCATCAGGGGGACAGTAGGGATTAAATTAGTAGTGCACAAAGGGTAGGTCTATTTGTATAGTGGCCTGCCGTTTCATACGGCGCACAGTTGATCGTCCCCATACAAGGGGTTGGACATAGAATCAAAAATGTTAACAGTATTTAATTTCAGAAAAGTAAATATACAGTTGCATTCCTCTATTGAAGAACAACAAAAATTATTACTACGCTTTTTTTTATTTGATCAGCACTTTAGGAGCAAATCGATGAAAACTGTTATTTTTGTATGGAAACGAACAAAAATGTATGTTTTCATTATTGTTATTTACCTGTTTTATGCCACATTTTCTTCAAGGACACATGGTGCCGTGTTGCTAGAAAGTTTATCGCAAAACCTGAAACGGGACTACGGGAATTAAAAAAATGAGACGTCAATTTAATTAGAAGACTCGCCGTAATTGTGCAATGTATTTTTTCAGGTGGAAAAAGATAAATCCAAAAATTAAAATTATATTGTGACGAAACAGCAAATTTATTCGTGTAGTTGTGTCCATGGTATAAATCAAGTTTACATAAATTGCTGATTCATGGATCGCAGATGGTGGAGCACCTATCAGTAGTGCCTATAGGTTTTTGTCTGAAGAAGCATCTGAAGCAAGAAACAAGGATGTTCGTAAATTTTGAGAAGGTCATACACGAAAGCACAGTAGTATCACCACTAATAAAGACATTCTTTACAATCTTCTGTTATCTTTCGATCCTCTTCTTACGAGCCTACGACCGAAGATGACCAATACAGTAAAAAAATCTGCATTTAAAGAATTGGACGATTTGCTCATACATGATTGGAGTGAATTGGAGCTTATTGTGCTCACTACTACTACTACTACTACTACAGTGTACACACTAATGCGCCTTTTCTTCAATTAACTTCTTAATTATGTGTAATTCTCAGTAATTACAATAACTAATTAGATTAAGCAAATACTGGTAGTCGTTCTTTGATGACTTATTACCGCTTTTGTTATATTGCAACAAAAGCGTTAATAAGTCATTAAAGTACTCACTAATGCACCTGTTATTTAAGGAACTGCTTAGTGATGACTAATTATCATTAATAAGTATACTAGTTATACCTCTATTCCATCAGTAATACAATAACAACGATAGTTACTATAGGCAAAACATCTCGGAACAGGCGCTCTAGGGGCACCATGTGTCCTTGAAGAAAATGTTGCATAAAATAGGTAAATAACAATACCTAATGAAAACCGCAAATCTAAGCAAAGAGGGAATCATGAGATGCATACATTTTTGTGTTCGTTTCCATACAAATATAACAGTTTTCATCGATTTGCTACTAAACTAAAGTGCTGGTCAAATAAAAAAAGAGTAGTAAATTTTTTTGTTGTTCTTCTATTGAGGAATGTCCAACCTCTTGTATGGGGACGATCCACTGTGCAGCGGGCCGAAACCTCGGCTGGGTCGCGATTGCGTGTGGAAGCGATTCGCGCGATCCTGCCGATTGCGGTTATGTCAAGGAACACCGTGGTAGGTTTAGTCGGTATTACCGGGATGTCGCTTACCATCTTTCCCCGGTGAGTCCGACGTAACCTCTCCCTCGTCCCGCGGAGACTTGTGCGTCAATGCATTCCCTCACGTAAAAAAAAAAGGTTAACTTCACTTGAAATTAAAGTCATACCATGTCCTGTCTTATGTATATATTTAAACTAACCTATTTCGTATTTGCATTAGGGCTTCACTTATGTGGCGCCATCAGTAATGGACGAAATCCACAAACCACGTGTAATCACAGCACGCTCCCCTCGACGTCCAAGACCACAGCACCACCATTTCGCGGTGCCACCTGCCTCAAGTGCGCACACTCTTTCACACGCTCCACAACATGAAGACCTTATGGACGTGCAAGGTTTACCTATATAGTAAGTACCTACCTTTAGAAATAATTGAATATAGTTAAGTGTTGTGTTAATTTAACTACAGGTCTGTATTAATGAGAAAAGCGGGTTTTATACTTGTCCTGTTAACTTTGTTACACTGTACAACGTCGTGTAAATCGCAATTGCCGCATCATTTAAATACTTAATATTCAGTTACATGATTTGTGATCAAATAAGTACACAAAGTGAATGATGTTGTTTCAATATATCCAATGTTATTTTGAAGCAGGTTTAATTTATTATATTGCTTTATCCTATCTAATTATTGTTTAATGCAGAAATCGTATCAATCAGTGTGATTTGTACCTAAAGAAATACCCCTAGTTCAATTGTGAAAACCTCCACAAGACCCGCCAAAACTAACATTAGTTAATAAATATAGAGAATGAATTAATACATAGGTTTAATTATAGAGGATATGATTTTAGTGTAATATGATTACGTCGTTAATTTTATTTAAGTAATAATAATATATCAGTTTTTTTGCCATTTTGTTTATTCAAAATCAGTTTTCAGTTGATATGTTTGACTAATTGTCGTCTAGAGTATTTTATATCTGTACAATACCAAAATATTGTTTTATAAATTATTACTGCATTACACCCTTGCAGTAAAAGTTACTGTAGTAGCGATGTTTATCCTGATATTATGTATTTATTTAAGGTGTTTTATGTTTTAAAACAGAATAGAAAGGGAACAGAGCAAGTCTTAAACTTGGATCCAATGCCGCATCGTGCTAGTAATATTTATGGTTGTACAGATTATATTATATGCCTTAAAACATTACTGAAAGTTGTTGACTATTACAAATAGAGGATTGACTGAAAACTTTTATTTTCAGGCCTAGAGTAAATTCACATAGTTGACCATTTTATGCTAAGGATGAATTCAACTACAAAAGATGCCCATGTAATAATATCGGTAAAATGATGGTACTGTTTTATACTACATATATTATTATTAATGTACATTTTATACAAGTTACCGTTTAGTCTAATCTTTTAGTAGGAATTAATCACATGTAATAAAATGTTCTAACCCCGATATGACAAAATAAAAGTTTACAATATACCTTGTTACCATGCTTCATGAATTGAATTAAAACGTCTTTTTTTATTTTGTAAATGTTGTTTCTTTCACCCTACGCTACGATTGTTAACCAAAACCAGTATATAATTACACACCATATTCATTTAAAAATTCGTATTTCAATTACTTATACCTGCAATTTTGGTTCATGTAATCTAATTAAATGTACTTCCTGCGTTTAACCGGTCGTATACCGCCGGCTCGGTATACGACCGGTTAATTAATACATTTTATACTAAATGGAACAAATAATAATCTAATACACATGACACATTATAACTAGCTTAATAATTTAATACAAATTATTAGTTCGACTAGGTTTTTTATTAATTAAACATTTGATGTTAGTTGTATTTTTATTATAATACTACCCTGGGCGAACTTAATTTATTTAATATCACAGCAGAAATACATGAACAGCGAGTCAAGTTTTACGCCCAGGAATTGTGTATATCGAAGTTCAGAAAGATCTACATTTAAAGACATTCCGATTTAGCTAGTCGAAACGACCAGACTATCCAGGGCAGTGTCATGAATGGTGTAAGTGTTGACTAAAACAATTTAATTTCTTGCCAAAATATAACAAGTCTTAACAAAAATGATTACGGTATGATTATCTATCTACCATGCAGCAATGTAAGTATTATATATAAATCAACGTGTTCATCTTGAGACGAAAGCTACGTTGGCGTCCCACATCGGCAACGCAATTTGAGCAGCTGTATATTATTCTTAGCATCTAGGCTGTTAAGTCATAACGCTACTGGTACAGTTTTCAGCACGTAACTTGGCAAGAGTAGTTAGATGCGCAGAGCTCGTATTTTGGGTCTCTTTGGTTATCATGCGGGACGCGGGGAACGAGACAGCATCGTTCCGGGCGCATGATTGGTTGCTCAGTCGACCGTCCCGCACCGTGTCGACGTTCCGTTCGCTCCCGAGTACAACACTTGCTTGCACTTAAATTAAACCTTTTGTTAAGTTATTGTTACGAGTTTTTGTTATTGTTGGTTTGTTTTGTTGTTATTTGTAATGCCACGAACAAATACCGTTTTACGCAGACATGCCGGAAAAATGGTTTACGATGTGTACATCGAAAAAAAGAAGCAAAAACCGAGAAAGAAACAGTAAAACAGACTGCAGAAGCTACCAAAACCTCAGTTACAGTTAGACGTATAATTAAGGAAGGTAGAGATTCTGAATTTGTCACTGTCTTTAGAACACCTGGAAAAAAAGGAACAAAAACAAGCCGATCATAGAGGTCGATACTTTCGACCAGTCTGTAATAAGAACGTGTGTACATAATTATCACATTACTAATAATGAGCTGCCCACAGCAGAAAAGCTTGGGGAAAAAGTTAAAAGAAGACTTTAATTTTAATGGCTCTGAGCGCAGCCTGCGTAGAATTTTAAATAACTTAGGCTTCCGATGGTAACATCAGAAAATAATAAAAAAATACTCTTTGAAAAACCAATATTAGATTACTAAGGATTGAGTATCTTACAAAACTAATAAAATACAGGCAAGAAGGAAGACCTATTATATACACATATGAGTCGTATGTTGATTCATCTCATTCAGGTATGTGGCAATTACAATACATTGTTCTAGCACATTTGCATTCTGTGAAATTGTCTTTACTTTAAGAAAACACACGTAAAAATTAATCATTATATCTCTTATTTCAGGGTGTGCGTTACCGTAGCAAAATGTAATAAAATGTTGTGCTTTAGAGAGTTGAGAGTATAACGAATAACTAAATCATCGTGAAGAGTAATTTGTTCACTAATAGCCAAATTTGTTCAAGTTGTAGTTGTAAAGTTATTCGAGAAAACAGATTTTGCTGCAGTAACGTTTGAAACATTACCCTGGCAAAACATTTTTTATAAAATCGTTTCAGCTCGGAAATAAATGCATGAATAGATAGCTTTTGTTGCGTATTAAATGTTTGTGAGCAGTAAGATTTGTGTGTGTTGTGGTACTAAAGTTATTTAAGATTTTGCTGCGGTAACGTTTTGGGATTGTCCAGATCTCAAAAACGGCTCAACGTAGAAGTTTGAAAAAAATACCAATAATAGACCTTAATTAGTTCAAATTTGTTCAATAATTAGTTTTTAATTTGTTTGACGAACACCAATGTAATTAAATGGTGCCGAAATTCAGATAGAAACGGAATTGCAAGTAAACCAGTACACTTACAATCAAATAAAAAGCTGTATCATGTACCCTTGGTACATCGTTATAAATACAGTAAATTTAGATTATGTGACTACGCAATATGAAGATACAAAGAAATTTAATTACATTTTATATGGTCTGATTTAAATGATCGAATACGCAGTTCCTTTAACACATGGCATACTATGAACTAATTAAAATGTTCCATCAATAAACAATCTTGTTAATTTCAGCTTTAAATTACGACTATTATGAAAGTTATATCAACAAAAAAATGTGTCGGCAATTCTTCTATAAGCCGACCAAATTGTAAACGCTACGTAGAAGCGACCGCACCATATACAAGGCTAACCATCATAAATGAGCAGTATAATATGTTTCTTTCGTTAGTACAGTCGCGAACAAAGGAGCTGTAGTTGGTAAATAATGAAATGAGCATAATTATACATTATTATTTGAAAAATTAGTCTTACACAAATTATATTTTTTTTTATTAGGTTTTCGTATTTAGATGTAGAATACGAAGATAATATGTTGAAAGTTTGAAACCTCAATTATATAAATTAATAAAATTGTATAAAGATCAACATAAAAAGTACAGCATTGACGACGTACTTGCAAAACATAACCATAGCGTTCTGCGATTGCCGCCTTACCATCCTGATTTAAATCCTATAGAAATGGCATGGGCGACAATCAAAGGATATATAAACAATAAAAATATTACTTGGAATGTGACTAATGTAATAGAATTGGTTAAGCAAAAAGTCGCCTTAATGGACGTCGATCAGTGGTCCAAATTATGTGACAAAGTAAGAAAAGTTGAGGCAGACTTCGTCAAAAGTGACCATATAATGATCCAGCCACCGAGCAATTTATAATTTACACTGGTGACGACAGCGATTCCTCGGATAATGGGAGTGACGAGAGCCATGTTGAGGACGAGGAGCCAACTCCTTCCACCAGTTCAACTGCTGCTAGCTTCATGCCAGGGGTAACACTTTTAGAAAGCAGTAGTGACGACAGCATGATGGGATTACATATTAATTTATAATAAATTTCTTTACTTTTAATTGTATTTTGTTTTATTTATTACAATTAGTAAACTTCGCATTCCTCTCCTTTCTTTATCTTTATTATAAACTGATATTTTTTTAAATAAATTATGACAGTAACCCTACAATAATGACAAGCAAGTCATGCAACAAAGGTAAGCACTTTTTTGTTGCACTAAGTATACCTGCGCAAACTTATCCTCACTACGCCAAAACCTTACCAAGATACGTGCCGGCAACTGTACATTGTGCCACGACGAAGGCTAAACAGTCAAAATCAATATAGACAGGAGGCCTTGTGTATCAGTTTATAGGTATAGATATCAGTAGTAGCAAGCGCACAATCTTTCTCTCCACATCCACTATTGTTAACATGACAAGATCCTTTTCTGTATACAATTAAAACGAATTACGGATGTATTAGATAAACCATACATTATTAAGACAGCTGTTGGGCTACCTCCAAATACTTAAATCTTAAAATAATATGATAATGGTTTGCATATTACAAATTTTATCACAAGTGGTGTACCTATATGAATGGCAAAGAGGTATAGGTCAATTATGTATATGATATGACACGTCGTTATTCTTCATTCCCCCTTATGTGTGCAGATCAAGATTTCTAAACCATTTTGGAAGTTGACATGATCTATAGCCGTAAAATCGAAAGCTAGAAAAATTTTCTGCACAGTATATAGGTAAGTATCTCGTTCGCAGTACCAAAGGTAACAATCGCAATCATTAGTGGCTAGCGTTAATTTTATTGAGCTTTAACAATATTTACCATGCAAAGTTGGGTAATTTAAAACCTGCTGTTCAAGTACATGCTATTTGGACCTGGGCATTAAACTATGTTCGCCGATACTTAATAGTCCACAGCACACTTAAATTAAATGCCTTGTTCTACATTTAACAATATCAGAATTATGTTGGTTAACCTAAATAGAGGATATTTGATTTGTCAGAACTGAGGTAGAAGTATTTAGAAAGGATAGATACATTGGTAGCCATAATTGGTTAAATTGTATCTCAAATGGTTTTTATAGTTGTTTGTAATTTGACCAGCAATATGTGTGTGTCTGTACCTGGCGATTGACCATAGCCTGCGGTTTAACGAATGCACTAAATAATTAGTTCTACCGAAATATATATAATGTGTAATTTGTTCCATTTTGGAATTTATTAAAACTACCGTCGACTATATCAGTTAGCCAGCGATGTACTTTTAAATTATACTCTCTAGGAAAATAAAATGAGTAAAAAGTAAATATATAATTAGAGTTGGTATAGAACTAATCGCCTAGGTAGATTATATTTTCCTAGACAGTATAATTTAAAAGTACATCGCTAGCTAGCTATTATAGTTGACGTTAATTTTTATAAATGCCAAACGGAACAAATTACCTATACGTATATAATAATAATAATAATAACGTTTATTTTCTCACATATATTTCGGTAGAACAAATATAGAACTAATTATTTAGTGCATTCGTTAAACTGCAGGGTATGGTCAATCGCCAGATACAGATAGGTACACCCAATATGTAATTTAATAAGTAGGCATGACATATAAAAAAACAACAACAATTAATTTAATTATTTTCAATGTTCATTATATAAATACTTATGAAATTGATATGCCATATTACTATTAATAATTATTTCACATGTACAGAATGTTAATACTCAATTTGTGGCAAAATAAGTTTAATTTGTCTGAGATACAATTTAGCAAATAGGAGGTTGATTAAAATATTATATTTTACATACATTTTTACCAAAAAATAAATAACATGCAAGACTACAAATTAAGTCCATTACCACTTGATGCTGGACTTATAACAAAATCAGTAAAACTAAAAATATTGTATGATTATGATTTTGTATCTTATATTACTAATTTCATATCCATACAGCTTTCACATACTAGATACACATGTGTTTCTTTGATCTCTGTAACAACGCCAAACTGCACATCACTGTTACACACAGAATTATGATTATCTACCAAACTTAAAATAGATCTTTTAATTTCTGATAATGATTTTTGTGTTGGTATCGTGATTTTACAATAAGTACAAGTTATATTGTCGCCAAGTAATTGCAAGTTCGTCTTTTGACACACAGGACATATAACATCATTACTTTCTTCAATAGAAGACCAGTCAACATTCACCATTTGACATTGTTCATATTCTTTGATCCACCTGAAATAAGTAAAATATAATATTCTTACTTCATCATCCAATTAACAATTACATAGGTAACATCAATGCTACTATAGTTTGACCGAAACGGCTGTACTGCGCCTTAGGAAAGGACGGTGAGGTGGTGGCCGAAGAAAAAGAGTACGAGTTCACATGAGATCGATATTTTCGGACAGATCTTACGATATCGGTTTACAATATTTTAATTAAGGTACGACTGGCGTGTAGACCTCGAAATTATTAAATTTTCCTATATAATAATTTCAGGCTTTACAACCCATTAAATTATTAAACATGATAAGGAATTAATTAAATCAGTGTACCTAATATTTCATTTAATTAATTAACTATCTATAATATATTACATATTTAATGAAAACAACAAGTAATGAATGAAAACTAAATCTATAATTCAAATTCAAGAAGATTGTTTTATTTTACAAATAAAAAATATATTTACTAAATTAACTACAGTTATTCGGACATAGATTCTGCTTCAACTTCATCTGCCGTTCCGCCATCGGAACTTGAATCAGAGTCGTTCTGCAAATGTATTATTAATGGTTCGATAATATTACCAAATCTACTATCGCGATCCCAGTAATGGTTTTCATTTTTTTGGACATCATCATCACATTTCTGCTCAATTTATTCAATAAGTTTATCTTTTCATCTAGAGAAGAGTTAATATGGTTTTGGGCTATGTTGTTTTTAATATCAGCCCAGACTAACTCTATGGGATTCAAATCTGGATGGTATGGCGGTAAACGTAGAACAGTGTGTCCATGGGATGTCCATTTCAGAAGTTCATCAATTCTGTACACGGGCTCTTTTTGTGTATTAGAGAAATACAGAGAACTTATCGATATAAGTTATCTATTTATATTCTTTATTATATTAAGATAATTATCTATTATATTAAGATAAGTTGCCCGTTCATGTCTCCATGATAGTCGCCGGTCTTAGCATCTGATTTGAATATTGTCAATGCACCATCAACTAAGCCATTTCGACATCCAGCGTGAATAATTAACAAACGCCGTCCTTTGCCGATATCAGTGTGAATTCCAGGTTCGGACGATGATTGCCAACATTTGCTGACATGGTCACCTATTATAAAAATAAAGTCTATTTCTCAAAATGTCCTTTGCTTTAAAATGTGCATTTTAAAGGGGAAAAATAAAAAAAACCATTTTGTGTTATCAATCACAGTTTAATTACGACAAAACATAAAGACAAAATTGACTTTTTTACAATTTGAGAATAAGACATTATGCGAATCGGACATTTTGAGAACAAGATAATATGCGAAACGGTCCTTTTTTTCTCACCGGACGTTTTGCGAATTGGACGTTCTGCGCCTAAACCTGTGTGACGTGCCACTTAAAATGACCAAGTCAAACTCCAGGACCTAGACACAATGCTTATTTCATTATCTAGTCCGTAAGCAGGCAAGAAATAAGTTCAATCTCAGATGTCCATGTACATGTCCTACTTGGTCCAGAATTATATCACTAATATAACAATTTAAAGTAGGGACCGCATATCGAAAAAAATATCGGTTGTAAGGGTTAACTCATAATTACGATACACACAAGTTTTCAGTACCGTAAAATAACGATGTAGCTGCAGCACGTGGCTGTATGCCTTAAACACACGCACGACACCACAAGACAAGACCAAGACAAGGTTTCCATTTGCGCGGGAAACGTCTCGCTTCGATGTTAGCGCCGCGCATGGAAGTTAGCGTAAACTAAACTCATTTCTAGATTCATAGATTCACGCCTGTTTCTCAGAGGGCAGAGACTACGGATTTCCATTTGCTACGATCCTGACCCACTTCTCTGGCTTCATTCACTTTCATCACATGCCTCATACACGCCCGTCGGTTCAAGGTGCTCTTAACCTGGCCTTTGTCCAGAACGCCTCCGATCTGATCAAGAAACGTTCGCCTAGGTCTTCCTCTTGCGACTGTTCCATCGTTCATTCATCATTTCTGATTCGTCGAATGTGAGACTTGCTATTGGTTACATATTTTATTACTTTTTATTGGTTAACGCGGTATTTTGTATACTATAAATTAAGTTGTCAAAACTCAAATCTGAAATCTGGAGTCTACGTGTTACTATACCTATCACTATCCTCAACCATCCAAAGTGGTGACCCCGACGTGATCATCAACAATCAAGAACCCTGAAGCTCTGTCCATCGCCATCAAGAAAATTCAAAACCAAGCGAACCACCATGGAACAGTCAGCTCACACAGCGCATTCTCAATCATCAAGCCCATCGCCACCCACACCGCAAGCAGCTACTCTATACCTCATTGATGAAATCAGAAAACTATCGTTGGAAATAGCCGAGTTAAAATCAAGACCGTATTACGACAACTACAATAATAATTATCGTCGCAACCGCTACCCGTCCCGCCATCGTGACTCATCCCGCCATCGCTGCTCGTCACGCTCACAGAGCCGAGACGCGTCACCGTCGCTATTTTGTTATTACCACCGACAATTTAAAGCACAAGCTCTGCACATTTAAGCCTTCGGAAATCTAGACAGAACGTTGGCTGCGGCGGACACCGACGTTCATGAAAACTCGCACCGCCTTTATCTCACCGATCGCAACTCCAACATATCCTTCTTGGTCGACACGGGCGCTAATATATCCGTGCTACTGAGAAGAAAAGGACAGATCGCAACACCGATACCTTTCAAACTTTACGCAGCCAACAACACATCTATAGCGACGTATAGCGAGAAAACATTAACACTCGATTTCAACTTACGACGCCCGTACAAGTGGAAATTCATCGTGGCCGACGTTTCGAAACCCATACTCGGTGCAGACTTCCTCAAACATTATCAACTCATCGTAGATATGAAAAATCGAAGATTAATCGACGTTGATACGAATCTCAAGGTTAACGCTCTGATACGAGTTTCGACAGTGCCTACAAATCGCAGCATAGATACGTCGCAGTCGTATCACGATATTTTAGCGCAATACCCCGGCATAACAAGACTAACAATATCAACATGCAAAATTACATCGAAACGGAAGGACCATCCATGCATAGCCGTGCTCGTCCTATACCACGCCACCGGTTACGAGATAGTGCAGACCAAGTAAGAGCCCATGGTCTTCACCACTTCACATCGTGCCTAAGAAAAAGGGCGACATTAGTGTTTGTGGTGACTATCGCCGCCTCAAATCTATTACCAAGACCGCTATCCAGTTCCACGCATCTAGGATTTCACTTACCACCTATTAAGCAAGACTATATTCTCAACAATCGATCTAAACCGCGCTTACCAACAGCTTCTTCTTTTCGTGTGGATAGTGGCCAACCTGTTGTCAAGAGTTGTTCAAGCCGCCCAACAGCTGAGCATTAGAGACGAAGATATCGAGAAGACAGCCATAATTACGCTAATGGGGTTATTTGAATTCGCGCGCATGTGCCCCGGTTTGAAAAGCGCAGGACAAACATTTCAACGTTACATTCACGAATTGCTACGAGGCCTAGATTTCGTCTATCCATTTATAGACTACATATTATTAGCGTCTGAAAACGAATCTTAACATCGAGAACATTTTCACACTGTGCTTAAGCGATTGGAAGACCATGGCATCATCATCAACCCCGCTAAGTGTAACTTAGGAAAAGCAGAAGTGCAATTTCTAGGCTACACAGCTCAGTAACAAAGGAAGGAATTAAACCACCACACTTCACGCCCGAACACAAAATTCAAGCCATCAGAGAGTACCCCAAGCCCAAGACAATTGAGAAGCTACGTAGATTTCTTGGGATGATAAACTTCTATCGCGATCACATTCCCAACGCGGCAACTCTACAAACACCGCTAAATGCATATCTCCACAACATTAAGAAAAAGGATAAATCACAAATAACTTAGACCGACGAGGCAACACAAGCATTCGAGCAGTGTAAAGCTAGCATCATAACCGCAGCTTTACTCGCTCACCCATCTCATCACGCCACACCCGCCTTATTTTGCGACGCATCGGACAACGCAGCCGACGCCGTACTGGTAACAGTACATAGACGAAACATGGCAGCCCCTAGGATACTATTTAAAGAAATTGAACGACGCACAAAAGAAGTATTCTAACTACGATCGGGAACTACTTTCTATATACCATCAAATATTTCTGCAAGACATTCGAAGGACGTCATTTAATTATATTCACCGACCACAAGCCACAACATTCGTCATGACTAAAATTAATTCAACAACCGAAACACAACAAGACCGAAGACAACTTATATTTATCAGTGAATTTACCACTGACATACGTCACGTAAGCGGTAAATATAATATTGTTGCCGACGCACTTAGTCGCATAGAAACCATCTCATGCCCATCTACACTAGACTACAAGGACATAGCGACCGCGCAAGAAATAGACAGCAATATTAAAGAATTATTACAACATAACATCTCCCTCAAGAAAGTAACAATACCTAACACAAACATAAAACTATACTGTGAAACATCTGCATCGTATATACCAAGACAAGAAGTGTTTAACAGCGTGCACAATATCAGTCATCCCGGGACGCGCACGACTCGCAAACTTATAAAAAAAAGTATTTTTGGACATCTATGAACGCAGATGTAAGCCGTTGCACTCGAACCCGTTGCACTCGAACCTGCATACGATGTCAAAAAAAAAGCAAAATACAACGCCACACATTTTCGTCCATTTCAACTTTCCCGCCAACCGACCGTTTTCAACATGTACATATCGACATCGTTGGGCGCTACATACAACAGCTTAAGGACATCGCTACCTCGTTAGTCGTTACGATGATCGATCGACTTACGAGATGGCCCGAAGCTATACTTATAGCATCGTCTATCAACATTGAGTATCACGTTTCTGGTGCCCGACAACAATAACAACAAATTAAGGTCGACAGCTCGAGAGCCAGCTGTTTCAAAATTTAATGAAAGCTATAGGTACTAAGAAGCATCGTACAACACAGTACCACCCACAAAGCAACGGCATAGTGGAACGATGGCATCGCTCGCTCAAAAACGCACTACGCGCGGAACTCACCGACACAAGTACATGGATTGACGAGTTACCTACAGTGCTATTTGGATTACGCGCCGCTTTGCGCACCGACACAGGTGTAAGCGCCGCCGAGCTCACCTACGGCTACAACTTACGTTTAACCGGCGAATTCTTTGCACCAAGTAATGCCACACCTAATATGGATTATACTTACGTTGAAAACTACGAAACATAATTCATATAAACAAACCGCAACCCGTCACCGAACGTAACAATAATAATAAGCATGTTTTTGTGCACAAAGACCTACGCGAGTGCACTCATGTGTTTAATAGGATAGTTGCAGTTAAGAAGCCACTTCAAGCACCAAAGGAGCATGAAGGCCCCTACCGAGTGATAAGCCGAACAGATAAAGTATTTATACTATACAATTACCGGATCGACAAGCAAATATCTCAATTTTCTTTATTTTTTTTTATTCACTACGTAAACAATAAAAGTTACATAATATTGTCTTCTATTTACGCGAATATTATTCATTGAAATTAAACTGCTATATACGGATTTTATCGCGTTGTTTATTTGACACTTTATTACAAAATTTTGAAAATTGTTTCACTACTACTACTATTAAACTTTACTAATTTTTAAGCTAATTAAATTATTATTAAACTATTTAGATTTAATTTATTTTTACTTTTACACTTTCCCCGACGTCGGGGATAATTAGCTTAAAAATTAGTAAAGTTTAATAGTAGTAGCAGTGAAACAATTTTCAAAATTTTGTAATAAAGTGTCAAATAAACAACGCGATAAAATCCGTATATAGCAGTTTAATTTCAATGAATAAAAGTTACAATTAAATGTTTTTGTGATGCAAACAAACCAAACAAACTCAAACTCGTTCAAGTTTTACCGTGCATCATATCATCGACGGTGACATAACTACGTCAATTCATGCATGTATGTATGTATCTTATGTGGGGGCCAGTCAGTGCAGACCGGCGACACTTCGACCCAGTGGGATCTTTTGTGTCGACACTCTCCCAATAACGACTGCCATAGATGTTCATGGCAGCCGGGACCGACGGCTTAACGTGCTCTCCGAGGCACGGAGCAGGCGATAATTGTCAATCAATACGCACATAATTTCGAAAAGTCATATAACTTCCGATAGTCAGAGGTGCGCGACGTGGGTTCGTACCCGAGACCCTCTGCATTGCAGTCTGTTGGTATCCCCACTGAGCTATCGCTGCTCCAATTCATGCATAGTAAAATACCTTATAATATAATGAACAAAAATTTTATACACTGCGTAATATTAAACTTTTACATATTGAAGGTAGATTCAGAATACCTACGAACGTTGAATCACGCATCGCTCACGTCACCGCATTGGCTGCCTTTTGTATGAAGTCAGTGTTCATATTACGTATATACAGAATGTTCCTAGTGAGAGTGTTAAAGGACATTGTTCAGCTGCCATACATTATTAGCCTAAGAACCAACAGCCACAAAAAATGATAAATATGTGGTTAAGGATGACCACATTCAATTAAAAGTGAATATAAGTCACGGACACTTCTGAATATTGCATACTAAATGAAATACTTATGTACCGTTTTCGAGGTTATTATTTTATTTCATTTGTGTGTTTGGCAATGCGGGTCGCATTTGAAATAAGAATATAATATGAGCCATTAAGGGCTAGGTAAATAGGTGCCTTAAGATCTACAACTGCAATCAACCAATCAACTAAACAAGTGGGTTGTTCTTGTAATGTTTTATGATTAATGTCTAGTTAATCTGGTTATAGCTATATTGGCATCAACTTTAATCAGAAATTCTAGCTTTGTAGGTTTCAAAACAAAATAGATATACTTTTTGACTTGTATGCCCAGTTGTCGTGCCAATAGATCCGTAAATCACAGCTGGAAGTCGATATTACGAGAAGAACCAACGTCACTTGTGCAAGTCGTAAATAAAAGCATTTAACATAAAATGTCGCAAAATAAGATATACCTAGGTACTCAAAGTACACGCGCATTAAGTACAATGACATTCAATCATGGTCTCCCCGTGACCATGGCTGCTGAAAAGCAACCGAAACGTCGGGAAAAGTGTAAAATTAAATTAAATCTAAATAGTTTTAATAATAATTTAATTAGCTTAAAAATTAGTAAAGTTTAAAAGTAAAAGTAGTGTAACAGTTTTCAAAATTATGTAATAAAGTGTCAAATAAACAACGCGATAAAATCCGTATATAGTAGTTTAATTTCAATGAATAATATTCGCGTAAACAGAAGCCAATATTATTCAATCAATGTTTGAAAAGCTACTGAAAATAAAGATATAACAAAAAAAATTTTTAATTGACTTGTATTAGTGTTGCCGTGCTTGCACTATAGAAAAACGTATAATGTCGAGAAAGTGCTATTTATTACGGTCTTGTACATTAAAACTTATGACATTTTAAGAAGTTGGGCATATATATGATAAATTTCAATAATGGTATTTATAGAATAGCATTCGTATTAACTACGTAAGAAAAATTACAGACAAGCTAAATAGGGTATAATTTCTCTGATAAAACCGTACATATATTGTAAAACTGTAGGCATGGCAACACTGCGTGTCTCAGATGTAAACAATGGATGCCGAAGTATTTGAAATAGCGAAAATACTTTTGAAACGGAAAAATATTCGAAAGTGTCCGTGAGATTGTAATGATTGATTAATCAGTCATAAAATAAAATACAAATTATTGTTTCGGCGGAATCTGTGTTGATTCATAGGCCAAATTGTTTATTGTCCTTTTATTTGAAAAAGAATATACACCGTGAATTTGTAGTCGTTTTGGAACCGAAAACCTTATACTCTATATCAATAATAGAATCGATTAAACTCATTATTTTAATAAAATAAAATGTTTTTTTTAGAAACAATAAATTTAATGTCGTTTACGAGAAATAAATGAGAAATCGTAGTAACGCCACTCAATTTCACGTACTACGTTTACCTACGCGTCACTACGATCGATATCATTCATGTTTGACAACTTAAAAACATTCGCCAATAAAAATACAGAAACTGCAGCGCCCGCGCCGCCCGCCAATCCCCGCACACTACCCCAGGCGCCGGCAGAGCGAGCGCGAGCGGTTTTTCCCGTCCGACTCTGGTGCAAGCGCGCCCCGCACGCACCCCTTCCCGCCCTTCAGTACTGCAGCAACTCGCGCGCGTAATGGTCGTAACGTAATTATTCATTGTCACGCGAAAATGAGTCGTCAATACGAATATTCTAACGCTGAGTACTTGGCAATGGTACAGCTGTATGCTGTTGCCAATTTCAATTTGGAACAGGCCAGACGCTTATACTCCCAGCCGGAGCATTTGAATGCGCTGCGGCTACGAGGAATTGAAAGTCCTCAAGTGCCATCCACTCCCACTATCTTGGCTGCAACTCAGCGCCTTCTCGATCATGGAGAATTCCGTACGCCGACTCATGCGCAAGGCCGAGGACGCCTTAATGACTCCCCGGAGATCGAAGAGGATATTCTGGAGTACTTCGAGCGGGATCCGCGGCGAAGCACGAGAATGGCGGCTCAAGAATTTAATGTTAGCCAATACTTTATATGGAAAACATTAAATACCAATGGGTTACACCCTTATCATTTTCGTCGTGCTCACGTAATAAATAACAATGATGCACCAGCAAAGATCGCCCTATGTGAGTGGTTATTGAATAATCCGAACGCGAACATACTGTGGACAGATGAGTCATTGTTTACTCGAGTGGGATTGTACAACGTGCACAATGAACATTACTGGACTCTTATAAACCCTCACTTAATACGGGAAGACCACCACCAAGTGAGGTTCAGTGTGAATGTTTGGGCCGGTATTGTAAACGACCGTTTAATAGGGCCTGTTTTTATTGAAGGTCATCTAACGGGTAGCTCGTATTTAGAAATGTTACGAACAGTAATATCCGAGCTATTGGAGGAAGTACCATTATCGATTATACACGATATGTACTACCAGCACGACGGCTGTCCCGCTCATTATGCAAGTTCAGTACGTGCCTACCTCAACAATGAGTTGGGCGATAAGTGGATTGGGCGCGGCGGTCCCGTGGCTTGGCCGCCGAGAAGCCCGGACTTAACGCTCCTAGATTTTTACTTGTGGTCGGAAATAAAAAGACTCGTGTATTCTCGTGAACATGATAGTCGTGACGAGTTACGTAGTGCGATAGTGGACGCATTTGATAAAGTTAAAAGTGATAGAGACACATTAAGAAAACTTAAAGACAATGGTATCAAACGTGCTCGTTTGTGTATTGAACGTGGCGGACTTCATTTCGAGCAGTTGCTTCGATACAGGGAAGTGTAAATAATTTGTAAATAAACTGTCCATAGATACGTAAGTTGATTATTTTGTAAATAGCTCCAATTTTTTAAATACGCCTGAAATACTCAGAGTTCCTTCACCCTGTGATTATTTTTATTACATAATAAATAAAGTTATGTAGCTATTTATCGAAGAGTAATGTTTAGATAAAGTATTTCCGACGGTCCTAAGCCCGTGTAAAAAGTATGAAGGAGAAATTGGAGTATCCATTTACGTATTAATTGTGATGTTTCACAATGCAGGTTTTTCATAGTAAAAGGAGATAACGCATTGCCTCGTATCAGCTGATTTTGGCTCTATTGAACTGCGATATGCCTAATATCAATTTCGTAGTTATAACATTTACTTAATTTTATTAATACTTGTGTAGTCACTAGTTTTTAAATCGCGCATAGGACTCGGTTGGGATACACGCGGCTCTTTTGCGTCGATCTGTGTAGGCATCAGCTGATACACGTAGTTATCGTGCGTCGTTCATAAGTACCTACGCGACTGAGTGGCAACGCCGGCCGCCGCCGACGACGGTTCGCAGCCGCGCGAACACGTGTGCATGCGTTTGTGAATGAATTGTCCGTGCGTTACTACGATCAAACTCGAATAAGTGAAAAATATTATTCATATTCCAACTTTTTTACTATACACAGTACAATTAATTTACTATTTTTATTGATACTACTAATTATCCTAAGTTACCACGTTTCGGTTCCAAAACGACTATAAATTCACGGTGTATACTTACAGTTATTATTTTTTATATATACATATTTTTACAGTGTATGATAATATTGATAATAATATTATATTGGATCCGTTTAATGTATTTTGTTGTCTGTGAATTTAATAATGAGTGGGTTATTATGATAATAATTGTGGTGTTGTTTATATAATGTATTATAATAAAATTATAGATATCTGCCTTTGTTAACATGTTAATATAATTATATCAATATTATGACGTAACTTTTAAATAATATTTTTATTTATTAAAAGATTTTATTGTTCACTATATGGTGTCCCGAAACTCAACGATAACCTGGTGCCGGGTGAGAGGCTAAGGTATACCAGACATGAAAAATATAAGAAAAAAATTCCATGTCACTTAGTCAAGCGATAATAGACATTTTACGAAAAAGTAGAAAATGTGACACCCGTGGTCTTATTTTTAAGTACTGTGATCACAATTTTCACAATTTCACAGTGATTTTGTTAATAATGTAATCTCAAATAATAGTGTTTTTAATCGCAACCACAAATCAAAATAATAAACATTGTTAAATAAGTAAAATAAATTAAGTTTTGACGAGTTATGGTTTACAAAATTATTGTCAGTTAACTTTGACACTCCATGTTGGAAAAAAAATGTACCACACTACCATTGACAAGTTATTTCAAAATATGGCCCATTTAGTCTAGATTTTAAAATGGTACAACACTTGCCACTTTTCTTGCCAATGAAAGTACTACTTCGTATTTTGGGAGAAGGGATAGATCATTTAAAAAAAAAATTAGGTGATGCACTTTTTAAAAAAGGTCGGCGTCTCTATTTTTGTAATGAATAAAAGTGATAAAATGAGATAGATAGTAGTTATGCTGTCTGTCAGAGCGAGACAGATTGTCATTCGACTTTAAGGATGAGTGAGACGAATAGTGACGCCGATGTTTGATAAGTCGTTCATAATAAAATTTAAATAATAACATTTAGTACGCATCCTTTCCTCGTTTACTGCGCATCTCTCGTAATCGTGTAACTTTCGTACTATCGACTTTGGCTTGTGTTACCCTGGACTTAATACTCCATCCGTACTTGACAACTCTGGCTTTGTTTTCTGGACTTTGTGCTGTGCAAACTGTGTGTGAACAACATGCCGTATTTGTACACACCGGAAGAATATGCAAATATGCATCTTATCTACGGTGAGTGCCGTTGTATGCCTCTGCCGCAGCTAGATTGTACCGTGAGAGATACCCGAATGTGGAGCGGTACCCAGATTGTCGTGTCTTCCAAAATGTGCACGCATCATACTCGGAAGGACGATTGCCTAGTGCTCGTACGTCTGGTGGAAGACCTCGAGGAGACTACGACGACGTAGTTTTGAATGAAGTTAAAAATGACTCCAGTACTTCAGTACGTGCGATTGAAATTGCAACGGGAGTACCGAAGAGTATCGCTCATCGAATTTTAAAACGATACGAATTACATCCTTATCATGTGCAATGTGTGCAGAGTTTGTTACCACGTGATCACGCACCCAGAATTGCTTTCTGCAGAACCATGTTGGCGAAAAGATCCGGATTTTCTAAATAAAATTTTATGGTCTGACGAATCGACGTTCAAACGAGATGGTTATTTAAACTTACACAACCTACATGGTTGGCACATGGAAAACCAGCATTTGATGCGTGAGGACCGATCCCAGTACCAATTTAAAGTCAACATGTGGACAGGAATTTTATATGGTCAAATAATTGGACCATTTGAGCTAACTGAAAATTTAAATGGCGCCACCTACTTGCATTTTCTCCAAATTGATTTGCCGACATTGTTAGAAGATGTACCACTCAACATCTACAGAGAAATGTGGTATCAACAAGATGGTTGCCCAGCTCATTATGCCCAGCCTGTACGAGAATATTTAAACGAAGAATATGCCGACAAATGTATCGGACGCCTTGGATCAATTTTGTGGCCCTCTCATTCCCCAGACCTGAATCCAGTAGATTTTTTTACTGGTGATGCATAATAGAAAATGTCTACTCAAAACTAATACAAAATCTATTAGAATTGCGCCAAAAAATTGATGCCGCATCAGAAGAAATAAATGTGAGTAGATGTGCATGCATGACTGGTGAAGAAGTAATTTCTGAGGCGAAGCAGAGCTTGTATTCGTACCGGAGGGAAACAATTTGAGCATCTACTTTAGTTTAAAGTGTTACGATAATTGATTGTTTTATTTTGATTAAGTTTTCCATAAGGTCCCTTCGCAAAAAATAAGAAATAGCACCTTCATTGGCAAGAAAAGTGGCAAGTGTTGAATACCATTTTGAAATCTAGACTAAATGGGCCATCTTTTGAAATAACTTGGCAAGGATAGTGTCGTACATTTTTTTCCCAACGTGGAGTGTCAAAGTTAACTGACAATAATTTTGTAAACCATAACTCGTCAATACTTATTTTATTTTACTTAGTTAACAATGTTTATTACTTTGATTTGTGGTTGCGAATAATAGCACTGTTATTTGAGACTACATTATTAAAAAAATCACAGTAAAATTGTGAAAATTGTGATCACAGTACTTAAAAATGGGACCACAGGTGTCAAATTTTCAACTTTTTCGAAAAATGTCTATTATCGCATCTGGTATACCTTGGCCTCTCGCCCGGTACCAGGTTATCGTTGAGTTTCGGGACACCCTGTATATAGGTACACACACATATACATATATTTATTTATATTTAGCTATTTAATCTATTTTGTAAATAATAATGTTATAACTTATATTTTATGTTTTTAGGAGTTATTGTATCCTTAAAAGATTTGTGTAGTTTATTGATGAGGTCGGGTATTATATATTTTAAAGTTTTTCTGTCATATAGATTTTTATATTGTGGAAGTAGTAGATTTGCATTTGTGACACTACGTGTTCTAATTTCATTAATTTGTAATATTTTAACTTTTCATGTATTTTATTATAGAGAATTTAGCTAGTATGCGTCTTAATCTATTACACCCCATTTATGTGTATTTTCCAATTTCATCGACTATCTATAGTAAGCCCTAAGTATTTGTGCTTATGTACAAGTTGATTGGGAAAATTGAACGACTGAAGCCTGCATATATAGAAGATACCAACCAACGTACCAGTACCTTATCTCCAAGCAACATTACAATTACCATACCTTCAAGCAACATAATCGTTACCCAAGAACCTGTTAGCGTCAGAATGGCTGGTTGCCTATGGCAAACGGCTCTGAAAGTATATTCAAGAATTGCTATCCAATTGCTTATATTTGCTACATTTCTTCAATAATTGCTACATAAAATACATGAATTACAGAAATATGAAAAGTTTTTTGATCAGCCATTCTGACGTCAGGATGGATGGTTACCGTCGTGTTCAGCATGAAGGACGCAGAATTGTTAAAAGTTTGCTGTATCAATAATTGCTTACTAATTGCTATTTTCACGAATTTAAGTTTGGGCTTCGTACATACATTAGGTAAAAATATATAGTTAAAGCCGTTTTTGCAACATTTTTCATTGATACTCCGCTCCTATTGGTCGTAGCGTGATGTTATGTAGCCTATAGCCTTCCTCAATAAATGGGCTATCTAACACTAAAATAATTTTTCAATACGAATCAGTAGTTCCTGAGATTAGCACGATCAATCAAAAAAACAAATAAACTCTTCAGCTTTATAATATTAGTATAGATTGGATAGCAATTCTTGAATATACTTTCAGAGCCGTTCGCCATAGGCAACCAGCCATTCTGACGCTAACGAACCTGTGACCTCACCGCAACATACTGTCGACGAGCGACAACCGTCTAAACCTTGTCTGCGAACGGACACCAGACGTCACAGCCAGCCACTGTAACACGCTCGGGCCGTGTTGTCAAACTGCCGGTACGCTTTCGCTTGAAGGGGAATACTGTAGTTGCCGCACGTGGCTACATGCCTTGAACCGCACACGCACGACACCACATGACAAGACCAATGGTTTCCATTTGCGCGGAGAACGGCTCGCTTCGACGTTAGCGTCGCGCCCGGAAGCCGGGCAGGGAAGTTAGCGTAAACTAAACTCATTTCTGATTCGTCGAATGTGAGACTTGCTATTGGTTACATACTGTAATACTTTTTATTGGTTAACGCAGTATTTTGTATACTATAAATTAAGGTCAAATCTGAAATCTGGAGTCTACGTGTTACTATACCTGTCACTATCCTCAACCATCTAAAACATTTGTCGACTTCTGACTACAACAACATTGCATAGGTACAGGACTTTTTTCAGTATCTAAATCATTTCAGGTGAGTAAGGTTAAATAAAGGTATAGCAATACATAAAAAATAGTGCTATCAATATTTTACAACAGTAGCATAACCGCAAACCTTAACCACTTTCAGTGAATCTTTAAAATAAAGATTCACTGAAAGTGGTTAAGGTTAAGTGGTTAAGTCACTTTCATTATAAATTCAAAGTAATCTTTGTCTGATTGTGGTAGTTTCGTATAGTTTCATTTGTTATAGAGATAGTATGACAAAGTCACAGGTTTCAAGTAACAATTACAGCATAACATTTAAATGTTTCCCTTGCTAAAATGATAAGATAAATAAACTCAATATATATACCACTCAAGTTCCTCTTGCACAAGTTCTTTTTCAAGTACTTCTATGAATTCCAATTCTTCCTCATCAATATTTTCTTGGGAAAAGTTAAACATGGTTTTATATATTTCAGTCAAAGTGTCATGTAAAGCTGCATCTGTGAAAGATCCTCGCAGTTTATCCATCAAAGCGCCACGGCAATTTTGGACTCTACTTTTGAAGTTCTGAAAATAAATATAGATCTAGTCTCCTCATAACAGTAGTATAATATATTATTGCCATTCTGCTTTAGTCACAAAATTTGGCCATTTCTTAACAAGTTAGGGGTTGTGTGATCATAAGAAAGTATCTTAAAACATTTATGAATTTAGATTACCTTCCTCATTTTTTCCTTTAGTTCGATTGGGGATTGTTTGGGTTTCAGACCCAAATTTTTATATTTTGGCGATGAAGTCATTGCGGAAGTTTCAAAAAGATTTAGCACATATAAAAATGAATAAGTAATATTTAAAAAATACAACTTGAACAAAGATATTTTTATAATATGTAATAATATTTCAATAATCAGCTACTTAGCGCTAAAAAATTTTAAAAATGTCGTTCTATTCTCTTATATTTGACAACTGACATGAGTCTAGTGTGACCATGTTATATTTTATGAAAATACCATTACTACTTAACTACCATCAAGTAATCAAAGCAACCTTTTATCGTATTTCTAAAGAATTTGTATCATACGATGATCGCTACTTTATAAATTTAATGTGGTTATTGGTTTAGAATAGCTCGATTGATTAAATACTTTCATACTTCACTGGTTGCAGATCACAAACATATTGAGAGGACTTGTGTTGAGTTCCTAGAATGATTAAATCACATAATTCGCACCCTTAATAAAACAGAGACTTATCTCAGTATTTTGGATTAAACAAATTTGAAGGCTATTGCAAAAATTTAACACAAAATAATATTAGAATTTAACATATACAATTAGAGTTCAAATTGCCTTACTTTCAAATTTCGAGTTAAGTCGCTATTTTATTAAGAGTTCGATATGTACCTATAAGATTTAAATAAGTCGGCCTTGATGGCGTAGTGGTTAGTGTAACTGACTGCCACGCCTGAGGTCGAGTTCGATTCCCGCACAAGTCAAACATTTGTGTGCATGAACATGGATGTTTGTCTTGGTCTAGGTGTTTCTATGTATAATATATAAGTATTTACAAAAAAAAAAAGCATATATGTATGTTTATCCATAATACAAGCTCTGCTTAGTTTGGGCTAGATGGTGTTATGTGTATGTGATAGAATATTATTATTATATTATTATTAAATATATAATTTTAACGTGCATTTATATGAAAACAACTGAATTTAAGTCTTACATAATAAATGCATCGACTCGTGCGAATGCCCTTAATTAAATATGAATAAACAAGTTGTTGTCTACATTATTATAAAGGTTTCTGTAATGCGGGTGGCACCTCAGTCTTTCAATAAATGTTGTACCGAACACACGTGCGTTTGATTTAACAGTGGCGACGAGGATTAAAAATAATAAAAGATGACAATCGGTAAAGTGCGGGAATTCGTGGTCAAGTCAGGGTACTGGTCATTGTATATCGAAAGACTTGAAATGTAATTTCTGGTGAACAAAGTGGAGCACATTCTCAAATTACCTACTTTAATTTCGTTAATGGGTGAAGAGGCATATGAACTGTTATCGACGTTATCCAGCCCATTGAAACCATCCAATATTTCATACAATAGGACTGTGGAAATTTTAACTACATATTTTCAACCCAAACCATCCATCTTGGCCGAGATGTACACGGCAACGGCGTCAACTTACCCACGAATCGATAGCAGACTACGTCACGCAACTAAAAAAACTTGCAAAATATTGCGAGTTTAAGACTACTCTGGATGACAATCTTAGGGATCAGTTGGTTTGTGGACTAAACAGCAAGATGATTCATCAAAAGCTTTTTGCGGAGGAAGATTTGCCGTACAACAGAGCCATCAGTCTGGTGCTGTCATTGGAGGCTGCGGTGCGGGACGCGAGCGCAGTGGAGCCTAGCAGCGGGGAAGCAGCTGAAGGAATACACAAACTAAATCTCGAAGGCTGTCCGAGATGCGGCGGAAAACATAGAATTATTAGGTATTATCTATAACCCTCTGTCTCAGCGATCGACAGATTTCCGATACTGAAAATGAAAGATTTATTTAGCGATCTTAGTGAAAATTTGTATTTTACTAAGCTAGATTTGTTACAGACATATAACCAGGTCATTTTATCAGAAAGTTCTAGAGACTATACGGTCATTAATACCCATAGGGGGTTGTTTAAATATTGTCGTTTAGTATACGGGCTATCTTCTAGTCCAATTCTCCAAAAACTAATGGTAAATATGTTTAAAATACATCTTATGTATCAATATTCTATGACGATATTTTAATTAGAAATACATACCTTTCTTCGTATTTAAAATCCATAGAGGAAGTTTTAAATATATTGGAAGCAAACTGGTTAAAAATTAAAAAGAATAAATGCGAGTTCTTAGCAAGAGAAGTAAAATATCTTGGGTTTATCATTGACAGGAGTTGCGTACGAGTCGATCCAGGAAAGGTGAAGGCAATTGCCACTCTGCTTCATCCTAGGAATGTTTCCGAAGTGAAGTCATTTATAGGGATGGTGAACTTCTATGGCAAATTTATAAAAAATTTAAGCATGCATTTAGCACCGTTGTACGAACTTTTAAAAAAGGGAAGGCATTGGAAATGGGACACTCAGCAGAATACAGCGTTTATGCAAGTTAAAGATTTTTTGTGTAGTACAGAGGCACTTGAATATTTTGATTTGAGTAAGGTCAGTATTAACAGTGGACGCGAACGCGCGCTGGTTAGGCGCCGTGCTGGCGCAGCGAGCACCCGACAGCGGTGACAAGCGGGTGGTGGCGTACGCGTCACAATCGCACACTGCTCACGAGTCACACTACAGTCAAATACATAAGGAGACCTTAGCGACTGTGTTTGCAATTGATAAATTTCATCAGTACTTGTATGGAAGAAAATTTGTACTTCCTACGGATCACCAGCCTCTTGTCAGTATTTTTGGGCCTAATATAGACATACCTAGCGCGGCGGCTAGTCGTCTACAGCGATGGACAATTAAATTGTCAGCCTACGATTTTATGATTGAATATATCAAAACAGATAAAAATACCGCCGACGCGACGCTCTCTCACGATTAATTCATTCACAAAAAAATGAGGTAACATGTGAGGAGGCCCTGCAGAATTCGAACAAACCTATTTACATTTTTCAACGGATGTTTTGCTATTAGATTACAATGTCCTTAAAAGCGAAACTAGACGAGACCCTATTTTGAGTCGTGTTTTAAGTTATATAGTCGATGGGTGGCCATCAGATTTCGAGGTAAGAGAACTAAGGCCGTATTTTAATACGAGGCAAGAACTTTATTTATTAGGCTGTATTATGTGGGGTCACTACGTAGTTATACCGTCATCATGTGATAAAAAAGTACTTTTGGAGCTTTTGGGAATAGTGAAGACCAAGTCGCTTGCCCGTAGTTATGTGTGGTGGCCGGGCATAGACAAGGCGGTGGAAGCGGAGTGCCGCGCGTGCGGCGTATGCGCCGCGGTGGCAGACGCACCTGCCGCACACGCTCCGCGTTCATGGTCTTGGCCCTCGCGCCCTTGGTCGCGGTCGCACGTCGAGTTTTTGGGACCTATATGTGGTTTAACATATTTAATTATAGTTGATTCGTGTTCCAAATGGATCGAAGCAACTAGAATGAAAAGAACGACCGCTCAAACAGTTATCGCTTTATTACGAAAACTGTGGTCACAATTTGGTCTCCCAAGGCAGACTGATAATGGGCCACATTTCACGAGGGAGAAGTTACATTTTTTTTTAAAACATAATGGTGTTGAACACGTTTTCACAGGTACCTATCACCATGCTGCGAATGGCGCGGCTGAAAGCGCGGTTAAATTTGTAAACACACGATTAAAAAAGCCTTAAAGCAGAATTTAGACGTAGATATAGCATTATTTAGGTTTTTATTAGCATACATAAATACGGAACACGCTACCGCTAGCGATAGTCCAGCCAACATAATATTACAAGGGCGTAGTCTTCGTATGCGGTTAGACAACTTGAAGCTAGAAAGGGAATCTCGAGTTGCATTGCGTCAAGCACGTACTGAGATTTACGCTCATGGTTAACAGCGTCTGTTCGATTCCGGCGCTCATATAATATGATATCGTGAATATAGAGGCTCAAATAAATGGCAACCTGGTACAATAATTAGACGGTTAGGTAACACAGACTATTCTATAAGAACTAATTTTGGCACAGAAATCCACAGACATGTCGATCAGCTAAGACAGAGTGTTATAGATAGTAATGTTCCAAATATAACTATAGGGTCCAATCAGTCAGTAAAATTAGAAATAAATATAAAATCACGTAATTCTTTAGCTACTCCTACAACCAGCGTCAAGGCACCAGATCAGACCGGCAGCGGCAGTGGGGAGGAGAGTAACATCGAGGGTCCTTCTATTCCAGAAAGCCTTATGTTAGATTCTGGAACTCGACAATCTGTTCCCACGGCCGACAGCCCACAGCCTGACTTGAATTGACTTGACAGTGTGTCGCCAAACGGAAACGCAGCTACAAGGCTAACTAGCAATATTGTAGATAGGAGCCGCCCAGTAAGATTTCGTAAGCGACCCGTACGTTATGGCTTCGATGAAATATATTATGTCCATTTTCTTTTGTTACTTTTGTGTGTAAAAGCAAATATTTTTGTTAGTTTTAAGGTAAAGGTGAGAGTGGTTGTGATTTGTGAAATGTACACCAAGTTTACTTATTATTAAATAAATATGTGTTGTATGAAATAAGGGTGGAGATGTTAAGTCTACATTATTATAAAGGTTTCTGTAATGCGGGTGGCGCCTCAGTCTTGCAATAAATGTTGTTCCTAGCACACGTGCGTTTGATTTAACGCAAGTAAATACTGTAAGTATAGGTATATCTTTGTCTAGTGTTAAAACATGTATCAGAAGGATGAATATTGTGTAATAGATGCGTTGTTATTTGCGTTCTATCAATAAACAGACAAAGATCAGAAATGCACATCAACGTGCATTTCTGACCGCGACCGTGTATAAATGGTTTTGGAATCAATATATAAACCAACATTAATGGTACATAACATAATTCATTTATTTTCGCAATTTAATGATTTGATGACTTTCATCCACCACCGTGGATGAAATATATTGTGAGTCTTCTCCATGTATGCAATAGAGGTGATTTTTACCGGCGTAAATTTTAACAGTGATCTATTGTATGTTAATACTTATTAATTAGATGTTAAGCCGAATATTTTTTATTTTCTATGTCTTCGTGAGATTGCCACTGATTAATCTATACTAATATTATAAAGCTGAAGAGTTTGTTTGTTTGTTTGTTTGAACGTGCTAATCTCAGGAACTACTGGTACGAATTGAAAATTATTTTAGTGTTGGATGGCCCATTTATCGAGGAAGGCTATATGACAAATAGGAGCGGAGCAGCAATGAAAAATTTTGCAAAAACGGGGCAAATTCTTTTATGTGAAGCAGATGAAGTTGCGTGGGTCAGCTAATATGTTATATACCTACGTTGATTGTTGTCGCTGACTGTTTAGTTGAACGCGCTAATCTCAGGAACTAATGGTTCGAATTGAAAAATATTTTAGTTTTGGATAGCCCATTTTTCAAGGAAGGCTATATAACATAACACTACGACCAATAGGACATATAGGACAAACCGGGAAAAACTCTTATGTCAAGCAGACGAAGTTGCGCGGGTCAGCTAATTACTATATATGGCTAGTTGAGAACAGAATTAATCCAAGTGACCTTTTGTGACTTTTGAGATATTAATCAAAACGCGTTTTCATTGATTATACGAGTATTTAAATATTGGTTGCAAAGTGTTTATGTATTATGATAGATATTAACCTAACTTAATCTTTACTAGAATATTATGGTGTCATATCCAATATTTACAAAGTTATTGACATTTTTATGAACTTGGATCACTTCTTCTATTACAATAAAATATTATTATGTTATGGCAGAAGGGAAAGTAAAGAACTTTATTAGAAAATCACTTTATTTTGTAATAAAACGGCATAATATCTTATATCTAATCACTTTCATCACTTTCTACACTCGGTAGCACATCCTCCTCTTCATTTTAAACTGCATTGTTCCTTCTACTATAATGAGGTAAGTTCAGATAAAATTGATGGTGACAAGGCAGTACATAGTGCAGCATTTTCTTTAAGTCTTATCTTGTCATTTTTAGATAGGTGAGTGGCTTTTAGTATGCTTTTTTCGTTGGAGTGAAAGACTTCAGAGTATTAAGAAACAGGTCTCTGTTCCCTCCTTTGTCTAAATCAACGGAGTCGTAATGTTGATGTGTTGCAAAATCATTGTTCAGCTTAGAACGTAAAAATATTTTAATGCCCAAAATAGGAACATACTTAAATTTTTGAAAATAAAAAAATAATATTATAGTGATAAAAGTAACCGCAAAAAATATATATTATTATAGCACTTTCTGTAACTAAAATGTGATCCAAGTAACACCTACGGACATGGATTACGTCTTCTGCACTGTAATAAAATTGTGATCCAAGTGTCAACAATGAACATGGATTGTTACTCCGCGGAGTCAAAATCACTGGTATAGTTATCCAAATAACATTCAAGTCACTTGAATCACAACTCCACTAAGTTTTTAATGGCTATGCAGAAATGTCTAACATAGGACTTAGTTCGGAAAAATGGCTCATACCACTTGGATTACTTTTGCACTAACTAAGATTAGTCCCACAGAGGCCAAAAAGTGACTTAACTCTGTTTTAATAAAAAGGTCACTTGGATTAGTTCTGCTCTAATTAGCCATATTATCTATATAAGGTAAAATAAAATCTTAGTTAAATTTTATTGTAACTTATAACTATAGCAACACCAACACTAACTGTCAGATGAAAAAAACAATGTGTCTCTGTAAGTGTGAGTGATAAGTAAAATTATTATGGACAAGTCCAAAAGTTGATAGTCCTCCAATCAAACGTAATTAAATAGAGATCGAAGTTATAATTTTGTTAAATTATCAAAATGAATCATGTTGATAAAATACAATCCCGATCGGAAAAAGAGACCATACACTCGGGACACTTTATGGTGTCACATTTTGAAGCTGAAGCTCAAGATGATTTTGACGACTTAGTTTCTGTTCCTGATGAAGAACAAAATGTTCAAAAAGTTACTACAGTTGCCACCTATACGGTGCCCAGGTCGATCATACCATATCCGCCTGATAAAGAGGAAAGTAAACAGCACCAACAACTTTCTATAGAAATATCTCTTACAAAGTTATTCAAATGTATGACTTTGGCTTATAGGTGAGTCCTCACAATTTATGTTTATGTAGGTGATGGTAGTATTTACATACCATAGTTGTTAATTGACATTGATAATTTCCTGATATATTTTTGAAGTCTGTCATAGGACACTATGTTTAACTTATGGCTGCTAAATGTTTGTCTATACGCCTAAAAGATATTTTACTATTTATTTGTATAAATATTTTAGTCATTAATTTCTTTATTAAATCATATTATGCCTGAAGCTTGCAAACTTTCATGATTTTAAGTTGGCGGTTGGATGGTTGGTTGGTTGGTGTAAATATTTTGCCATTATAAAATGAACTTCTAATTTTCCATCATATGTTTTAATGTGATATTACTAACTCTCAGTAATTGCTGTATCAAAACATCTTATCAATAAAACATCAAATATTGTCTAAAAATAAGGAAACAGTATGTTTCCATTGGGCTTAGCATGCAAAGATAAGAAGAGGTCATCACAGCCAGTACAAAAGACACAGGTCATTTGCTGAGATAAGTCAGTCTATGAACACTTAGTTATTAATACTTTACTTTTCATTTTATTGATACTTAAGTTTTATTGTCAACTATTGTACATTTGCTTCGAACCCTATATTTAGAATCTTAACTTAGTTCATAATAAGTAATATGATTGTGTTGTACAGTTTTCCTTGTTGGGTGTTAGATATAAATTGTATCAACATGTACTTTAGCTTATGTACTGTCATAAGCGATAGAAACAATGAGTACAAAGATGATGGAGATTTCATTCCCTTGGTTTGTATAATTTAAATTACTAAACAGTTACCTAAGAGGTATTTATTGAATTGAAATTGTTAATATTATAGTAGTTGGTACATTAAAGTTACTTTTGGTACATTATCCTTACCTTTCATTATTTTCTGCTTCTTCTGGGTTAGAATGTAGTCCAATATATTCATAATAGATAGGTTGATTTCGGTGCTATCTCAAAAAAAAAAAAGTTATTGAAGGTTGTTGCCTGTACTTACATAAAACATCTCCAGGGATTTAGATATGTTTGGCTTGCAGATCATGAAATAATAAAATAAATAATAATAATAAAAATAAGTTTTATTTTCCACCAAACATAATTTTACAATTTCACACAATGTGATATTTTAAATCGTAGTAGCAAAGTAAATATAACAAGTAGCATATTATGACGGGTGGACAGGAGCCTAAACAAGGGAAACCCTGTAAATAATTGTAGTATTGTTGTTAATATTTTTGAAAATGGTGGTGGTGATTATATTTTCGAAACAATTTTAAAATAAATCATGATATAACTGTTGTTTAGTCTACAAATTGGAGAATAAATAGAATAATTTCAAATTTTATTTATATATTAAATGTTCTTTGATTATACTACTTCTCTGCTCTATTTAGACTACAAAATTCAGGGAGGTAATCCTCCCTGAATTTTATTAAGAAGAAAGGGAGAAATTGCTAATATTAAGTCACATATTAGCCTGAAACCAGACTCAATGAAAATGTTTTGTTTCCGATACCTGGATCCGAGCATTGGCCAAGAGATTTAAGTTCTGTACCTAAGAGGAATAGCAGGAGTCATAATATAAATAAAATGTTAAGAAAAATGCTAAAAAATTAATTAATAAATAATAGTAAATTAATTATTTTAAATGCTTAAAAAATTTGGATTAAAGAATTTGGCCTTATTTCATAATAATTTTTAAGGATTTTTTTTAATGATTTGCCATATTGTATAATGTTTGGAGATAAATTTTGTAGGCAGATAGAATTATGGTAAATAATGAAATATTGTCAGTTTAAAGCAGAACAAACATAATTTTTAATTCTTTTTTGAGAGTTCACTTATGCACATATTTTATTTCTTAAGACATTTACAGTGGTAAACACTAAATATAGTCGGTAATAATTTATAAGACAAATAATTTATTAACATGTAAGATTATAGGACATTATGTAATTGGAACATGTACACAATATAATTATCATCATCAGGCAATTAAATCATCTATAGTGTTATGTGTATATTTAATGATAGAATATTCTCAGTGGATATAGAGTGAGCTATAAGATACTCTGCTAGATGTGCTAGCAGAGTATAGATATGCAAAGTTTTATAGATGATGACTTGATGAGTATAAGTAAATTATGTTGACAAATATATAGCACATAAGTCACACCAGACCCAAGTTTGGCCGAGGTCCTACCTATACCTATTAATGTATGTATGTAATTTTCCATTGTTTTGTTCTTTTTATTGCCATCTTGACAACCATCATGAATGCAGCTTCATTTTAACCGGTCGTATACCGCCGGCTCGCATACCAGCCGGCAGATTTGTACCCGTCGTAGGCCGGTGGCTCGCATGCGAGCCATCAAATTGGTTTTACGTTAGCTTAAGCTAAAGCGAAGGCGGCGCGCGGCGTTTTGGCGCCAATTTGGTGGCTCGCATGCGAGCCACCGGCCTACGACGGGTACAAATCTGCCGGCTGGTATGAGAGCCGGCGGTATACGACCGGTTAAGGGAACACAGCCACTTTGGGGACATAATATGCCTAACATATTATGTTAAAAGAACAGTAGCCATTCTGCCTTTCAACTTATATTGTCTCAAAAAGTAGTATCGCCTGCTGTTAATTTAAATTTTACAATACACGAAAAAGCATTGCACTTGCATTTGCGCTAACTTCAATAGAGACGTATTGAAATATTTGATGCGGCGATCGCTTAGTATCCAATACATTGCAATTTTAAAAATTGTAGTATTCAATATGATTCTAAAAAACCGTGCTTTGTAATTATTCTAATTTTGCATTTGATTCAATCCATATTTAGTTCAATAACGACTAAATCGTATGAATGTAACATGGTGACAATATGATTGTTTGCATGTAACATAAATTTGCCGTACAAATGAAATAGGTAGAATTCCGATGACAACTAGTGATTATTCATGTAGTGACATTTATATTACCGTTCGAATAATATTCGATAGCGATATCTAATTAGTATCGCCGAGTACGCACCGCACGTAGGTACTTAAATAGTGTATTCAATATCTTCGAATGCAATTGTGCACATCGCTATTGCCAATCCAATCGGAGCTAGCATTAAAGGGGGACATATACAGGATTTACTACTGGTAGATGGGTAGCAAGATATCTCCTGTTGATAGCTCCATAATATGGAGTTATACTCGAGTCATCAATGTGTTCCAAATTTGCATCGGACCGGTATTTGTCCCAATGTAGATCAATGACTGTAGGTATCATTAATATATGTGGAAACATATCAATAATATCGTGGCGGATATAGAGTTGAGGTCAGAAATACAAATGCGATTATTTGCTACAGAGAAAGAGCTAGTGCACATAATAGAAAACGCTGCTTATATGCACTAGAAGAAGGATTTCATAGATATTTGTTATTTTCGTAATTTATTGGCACTTTCTTGGACTATGGATCCTGGTAAACCGAAATAGAAATCTGGAAATATCCCCAAGGCTACTAAACCCTATGTTGCAACGATAAATATATTTAGTGCGTTTTTGGACCGTAAATATATAAGTTGTCTGTAAAATACTGGCCAATATACCTACTCAAAAGACTGGACTATAGAGCTGCTTGCATTAGCAAGCAGACGATACCTCTATAGTCCAGGTTTATTTTGCTAGCTTGGAGGGAGTAAAAGCGTTGCCTAGATGCTCAATCGATATGGATGCCTCGTAGACACATAGTTGCTAAGTGAGGAGACCGGGTCTCTAAATTCAGACAGGCTGAAATACATGATGTACATTATCAGAAGCTTTATCCACACAACACGGGAAGTGGTTCACATAAGAAAGACTACGGCAATTCTAGAATTCAGCATTGCGATTCCAAGTTCTACTTATTACGCGATCTCAAAAATATATCGCATGCTGTAAACGCCTGTCGTAATGTTACGCGGAGAGAAAAAGCAGAATCAGTGATGCTCAGAAAGGGCACATTTCGATAGCAAATTATCCCATTTCGGTATGTTCAGCGAGGCTGCCTTTAATAATTATGAATAAAAATCGGATGGCAAGTTCTCTCCGTGTCATTTATTAACGTTCCGTACCTCAAAAGGAAAAAACGGAACGCTTATAGCAAAGGTTCCCAGACTTTTTCTCATAGACCACTTTCAAAATTTAGCAGTACCCGGTGGGCTCCCTGCAGTTACATTTCAACCATATTCCTTGGCATTCGTATTTATATTTGATCAAATCGCTACGAGCTGTATTTTATGTTTTTTTTTTAAATTCTTGTCTGCACCTACCACGGTTGACGGGCTGACCTTTTCTTTTTTAGACCACTTGTACTGAATATGGAATATTAGTTCTTCACTATCGAAAGCAAATACATTTTCGTGGACCCCGCTTACGAATTGTGGACCCCCATATTTTTGTCACGTCGTCGTAGACCCCCGTCGAGTCTCCCGTGGACCCCTGGGTGTCCACCTGGACCACTTTGGGAACTAATGCCTTATAGGATCACTTTGTTGTCCGTCCGTCCGTCGTAGATATCGAGTTGAAATTAAAACGATATACTCAGATCTACAGTCTCTTTAAGCTGTGAAAAAATCAAACTTCTAAGTTAACGTAAAAAAAAGATAAGGCCTCTCAAAACTCTCAAGGAAATCAAAATTTATAGGGTATTTTCCGTTAACCTAGAACTATGTTAACTATGAAATTTGCAATTATGCAGGTAATACCGTCTTATACTACAAGTATAGAAAAAATCTGAAAACTATATATTTGTAATTAAATCATAAAAAATAGGGTCTTTACAAGAACAAATTTTTTTTATAATATTTACCTACAAATTTGTACGGAACCCTCGGTGGGCGAGTCCGACTAATACTTGTCCGGTTTTTTTGTTTATAGTTTCTAATACCTAGTTTTGCCATGTTTGTGTGATGACTTGCATTGCATGCATTTATTCGATAATTAACTACATATTAGGTGTTGGATTATGTATCTAAAATATATACTTTAAGTACTACAATATTTAAAACATACGAGTTTTATTTAAAGGATCTCTTGCACCCACGTTCTTGTTTTGCGGGTATCTTGCCAGCAGACAGATCGTGCACAAAAGCTCACATGTAAGACTTTTCTGTAAAGCGTAATCAATAAGCCTCTATATCAATTTGTTGGTCTATGTTTGTTAATTATTATTGTATCAAACTAGAGACTAGAGCTCTTGCAAGTGTTCCTGTTTGTTACAAAGTTTTTATGCTATTATATTCTTTTGTTTTCAAAGCTGACAATAAAGTACAATTTTATTGTAGAAATTATCTTCCTAATTTACCTTCTGACTTATATTTATTCAGTAATAAACTGTAGATAAGATAGGCTGTTTCTTTGTTATCAAGCTGTTGTTTGCTCTAAGCTTACGATCATATATTGATAGCGATGCTGATAAGCACTTTAGCACTTGATTGTCTGACAATTCGTTTCTACTTTTCAGTACATTTGTATTTACAGCGGCGTCTGTACATTTAACAAATATATATTTTGTATTATTTATAATGGATGATTTAAATTATTTGAAAGTCAAAATGCTTCTCATGAGTTCAAGAACTTTTATAGTTAATTTATCTATCAAAGTGCATTTAGTGCCTATTACATTTGTCTAATATAAGCTAACTTGAGAAGATTATGGTAAGTTGACCTATTTTGTTTGTGTTGTTCTTTCTCAGACAAAAATTAACCTCACCAAAATGGAATCGTTTCAAAGGTATAAAACTTCGGTGGAAGGACAAAATTAGATTGAACAACGTTATATGGCGGTGCTGGCATATGCAATGTGAGTTATTTTGCATTTTTTTAATAATTATTATTATCTCTCATTATTAGACCGAAACTGAACTACTTTTTAGTGTTTATCGCGGTTTGTTTAGTTTCTAATATGCACTTATTTCGACTTTAGGATATATCCAGTAGTGATACGGTGACCATAAAAGCTGAAATATAATCTCAGCTTCTATGGTCACCATATGCCTATCTACTTTCGACTGATAATATTCTCTCTCAATTAAGGCAAGATTATACGGGATTCATTATGACCTGATTGCACCGAGTAAAAGGTGCACAGAAAATAAACTATACTCAACTTGGCAAGGCATAGCCGTGCTCACAAATAAAACATTGACAAGTCCTAAACGAATAATTTCATTTCTAAATGTACTATACTTACTGTAAATGAAACTTTATGATGAAAACTTGTTTTGCGTGTATACATATATGATCAACAATGCCTAATGAAACGTGCGACTCCAAAGTCTGAATTCAAAGATAAAAAATGGCGCGACTTTTTTCGCAGTTTGTTCAGATGCTGCTGCGAGCATTCGTTAGATGCGTGTTAGGGGTGTTGGTTTATATATACATATCTTGCATAGTGATAGCGATGATAAAATATGTTGTAACGTTCCAGTTTTACGTGTCATATTGTCTCGGGTATGCAACACCTGTAGCACTAGCTGCAGAGTACAGGAAACCTATATAGATATAATTTTACGTGACAGATAACGTTGACCCCAAACTGAACATTATAATAAAGACGAGGTTGATATATATTTTATTGTTGCTACCATGCGTTGACATAATGTACAATTAAGTTAATTTGAATACAATTATTTTGCCGTATTGCCCAAATCAGTCAGAGGTCAGACGATTCCATGATGTATCTGTACCAAAATAATCAATCGCACACTTTAACTCGGATAAAAGTTATTCTAAAACTGTAATATTATATTTAAAAAATAAAATATGAATGGTAACGCACAATTAGTTTCGTCTTTTAATAAAACACGTGGTGGGCATAGCTGCTGATAGCGTCGATGACCAGACATTTTTATCGCACTAATATCGGTTACAATACCCTATATCAATAAATCATGATATGAAAAAGCTTTGGAGTAGCACCCAAACATAATATCTATACAATTCATATGTGTTACACTCAAGGCAGTCAAAGATTTGTTACCTAAATGAATAAATGATTTCTGATTGAAGAAGAAAAATAGTACCTACGTAGATTAAGAAATAAATTGAGAGATTTCTAGAATTATATTGTTAGACGCCCGACTTATTTATGGAACGCCAAGGGTGCTCTGACGTAATTCAAAACAATTACGAACTACGATATCGTTTATTGACATATTGGATATCGAGGATGTCGATGATAATATCGTGCTACCATTTACTTAGTACATCGATTATATTTTCTCGTTACAGTTATAAAGAAACAAAATACTTTGGTATGTCAGTTCGCTTCACCATTAGATGTAGATACGCACGTGAAACCAGAGGTAATGTACACAAACTAATATTTATTTCTATTTGTAACTAAATCATCCGAGATTAATGTGATTTTATTTATATTTAAGGCAACAATATTAGAAGGTAAATACTGGAAACGAAGAGCGGAAGCGGTTATAGCGGAATATAAAAAATGGCGCAAGTTTCATATCATGCGACTCCTTGGAAAAGGAGATACTTCCGTTCAGGACGCGGTATGGCATATTTTAATATAATATATTATTCTATAAAGAGATATAAATTTAATATAAATGTGTATTACGTACGCTTGTTCAGATATCGGACATGGACACGGTGGAATCGTTCTCGCAGTGCAGCGACTTTGCGGCAAACATGCTTACGGACGAGGACTACCTAAACTTCATGACTGACACACTGTTTTCCACCATCACTAATCATCAACCATTTGCATTCCCCGACTGCAGAGAAATAGGTACATATATTATTTATCATTGCTATAGACTTTCACTACAAGAGCAGGAATATTACCAACCTAAGGCGTAAGCCACACAGAAATGTTGTCGGACTCTGGCGTGGTAAGTAAGGGATAGCAATATATTCACGCCATACCAGAGCGCCAGACATAATTTCTATGTGACTTGCGCCTAATAAATACTACGAGGGCGGGTCAATAAAGCCGTGACTTTTTTAATGAAACACAGGTTTTTGGACAAAAATCATTCATCATCATTTTTCAACATAGTCTCCTTTGAGCTCTGTAAACTTTGTCCAACGTTTCTCCAATTTCTTTATCCTTTCCAAAAAAAATGATTTGTAGATGTCACCAAAATAGGTATTTGTTTGTGAGATGATTTCATCGTTGGAGTAAAATCTCTTTCCGCCGAGCCATTTCTTGAGGTTTCGAAACAAGAAATAGTCACTCGGGGCTAAATCCGGAGAATAGGGTAGATGTGGGAGCAATTCGTAGCTTAATTCATCGATTTTGGCCATGGAAACTGCACATGTGTGCACCTTTGCATTGTCCTAGTGCAAAAGAACATTTTTATAGACCAAATGCGGTCGTTATTTTTTCAAATCCTCATGAAATCGACCTAATAAGTTGGCATAACATTCGCCATTGATTGTTTTACCCTTTTGAAGGTAGTCAATGTAGATTATACAGCGTGTATCCCTAAAAACGGTCATCATATTTTGTTGGCTGACAAACCCGACCCTGGCTTTGGCGCCGATTCACCTCGAGAAACCCTGTTTTGACTGCTGTTTGGTCTCTGGTGTGTTGTGATGGATTCACGTGTCTCTTCGATATTGCAGTTGAACAAAGCCAAACACTGCGAAGTTGTCACACGATTTCGTTTGTGGTCGATTGCTGAATTGAAAGCATTCTCATACCCAAGTGATCATTCAAAATTGAAACCACTGACCCATGTGAGATTCCTATGTCTTCCACAACCTCTCGCACTTTCAATCACTGATCGGCTAATAATAAACCATATCGTGAATTTTTCAATTGTTTCGGGTGTAGAAACCTCAACTGGGCGTTGAGAACGTTCTGCATCTTCCGTGCTTGTACGGCCACAAGGGAATTCAGTAAACCACTTTTTTACCATTCAAATTGATGGTGCAGAGTTCCCATTGTATTTATCAAGCTTAGCCTTAGTTTAAGTGATGGTTTTACCGCAAGAAATATTGCTCAATGAGCACACGAAATTCACTTTTTCCATTTTCTCCTCAAATCACGCGGTAGTCTGTTATCAATGGCTGTGAAACACGAATCTAAATGACGTAGCTTGTTAAAATTTTGTCAGGAGTCAAATGACAGATGTCTGTTGACAGGAGCAGTGTTGCCCTTTCAGTTAAAGAGCGGGAAATTCATAAAGTCACGGACTTGTCGACCTGCCTTAGTACATAAATCGCAAAGGTTGATTGGCCTCGTCTTCTTTTTAAATATGATCTACCAACCTTAATTATTGTTCATGAATTTTATGACATGTCTTCATATCAATGTCTGTTATCTTGCAAAAGTTCCCTTTTACGCGTCCTCATTATAACAGTATCCCGAGAATTAATAAAATAATTACGTTTACAGCCAGAGGAGCTGGTTTAGCTGACTTCATTCAACCGAGCTTAGGACCATTGCAACCTAATCTTGACGATTTTATGGACACATTGGAACCATTTCAGGGTAAGTTTCTGAAATTCTAATGATATTGAAACGAAACACGAACATAACTTAGAATTGTTGGCTTATTTTCGTTTTCAGACTTACGATTGCCTCCAGTGCCAGAGGAATCGGCGTTGCCGTCTGAAGAATCTTTGTACAGAGGTGGTATGTCAGTAGACACGTACTCTCCGCAAGGATTCATGACCGGCAGTCAGAGTAGTACCGCAGCCACCATGCCGACCAGCCAAATGTCTTTACATGGTATAAATTTTATTACTTTCTTTGAAATTAAACTGCTATATACGGATTTTATCGCGTTGTTTATTTGACACTTTATTACAGAATTTTGAAAATTGTTACACCCCTACTACTATTTAACTATACTAATTTTTGAGCTAATTAAATTATTATTAAAACTATTTAGATTTAATTTATTTTTACACTTTCTCGACGTTTCGGTTGCTTTTCAGCAGCCATGGTCACGGGGAGACTAAAATCCGTATATAGCAGTTTAATTTCAATGAATAATATTCGCGTAAATAGAAGACAATATTATTACTTTTATGTCAAATAATTTAAGGGCAGTCGTAAAGCACTACTAGAGATTATGGACTTCCTATTAAAGTTAATACTTATTTACAGGTCAAAGTAACAATACTCAAATGATGTCAATAAAGAATGAGCAGCAAATGGGAATGTATGACAATGGAAGGTTGTTCACACAAACTGATCTACAAAACAACTTGATGAACACGCAAGAGATGCTTGCCCCCTACCAGCCCGTGTCTTATGAACAGAATACTTCACAGTCGGACCAACAAATGCATTCTTATGTAGGCAAATCATCTAGGTTACAATATGTTAATGCACCAAAAATAGTTACGCAATCTGAAACTTGTTACAATAAATACAACACAGGTTAGTAGTCATAAACAATTTATTTCTGACGTTTACATTTGTAAAATTAAAAACGTAAAATTTAAAGGAATTTATCTGTCCGCAGTACCACCATCTCAAACGGCACCAGAAACAGTGTCACTATTGCAGCAGCCGATACAGAACTCCAAATACGCCTCTACTATAGTTATTCAAGGGCGAGGTGGATTTGGTCGAGAGAAGGCTCGACAGAGGGCCTCACATTATACTAGTCCGGTACCTCAGAACAATCAGTATCAGAGCTATCCTCAGTCTATGAATCAGTCTGGCCCTCCAGTGTCTCCTCAGGGCTACGAGTCACGGAATATGGGCGCGCGACAAAATTCCCAGCAAATGCAATATTTGCAGCCGAATCTTGTCGACTCGTACAAGCAGAAGCCCGTTTCAGCGACAGTCAACCCTCGATCGTTTAAAATGCCTTCTCCTCCACTGGTGTCGGTCACTTCACCCCAGGTGAGAACACCGTGATTGCAACGTTATTGAGCAATTAAGCTTTTGCAAAAGTCATGATTACCGGACCTATTAATCTTTTTAGATGTCTAGCGTATCGGGTGCGAATTCGGGCATCGTGTCTCGCCCTGGTAAGGAGCAGTATAGGTCACACAGTCTTCCGCTGGGAGCTCAGCTCAATCCTGACTGGAGCGTGAGCGTGACCGCGCCACCCGCCAACGTGCCTGCCCATGAGGCCACGCCCACCAAACATATCGCAAGGGTATGACTCTTTAAACGATACATACATCTTGAATTTGGATTACCTACACAGATTATTCCAGACGATCAACGATTCGTATGGCACATTCACTATAGTTTTATGGTTTGTTAGGCCATTGTAGCATCGAAACGAAAACTATCATCGCATCAATAGAAGTTAGCACCGAGCTTATAGGTTTAGTGTTGCTGTTGTGTTAAGATAACGTGTTATATGTAGTCAGTCTGGGGCGTTATTACAAGAGTTTCCTTTATATTGACCAACAGATGTCTGTGGAAGTGAAGAGTGATATAATTCGCTCGTATCCCCGTGCAATGAAATCTCGGCAAACACTCGAACCATATCAAACGGTAAGTAGGTGTACGTGTAACGTACAAACATTGCATATTTGCAGGCTCGCGAGTCGAACCCGACCGCGATACGGATTCGGTCACGATCGACGTCAAGTGGCGTCGCCGCGGAGGCCGTGGCATCGGGCTCGGCGAGCGGCTCGGCCAGCGCTCGCCGCCCGCCGCCGCTCAACAGCGTCGCGTCCGAGCCGACGCTCCCGCAGGCCAGCGTCATGTTGGCGCAGCTACTCTCCGCGCAACACTGTCAGTCTTATTTCGTACATTACTTTTGCTAACTCTACCATCAGTAAATTTAAACAATGATTGATCATTACTTCATTAGACATATAAAGTTCAACAGTAAGTGAAAACCATGAAGATGTTATACAGCGTGATTGGTAAAAGACAACACATTGAAGGAGGGTATTTAGTACGCAATTCTGGACCCGAATATAAAAAAAAGGGTACTTAAATTTTGACCTAGTTATCGAATAAAAACTTAATGTGCGGACACTCTTGCGCATATACCAAAGCTGCGTTACAAGCGACGAGCCATTTGGCCGTGCGACCTTGGTAATTGCACGAAACGACTCAGTAGCCCAAACCTCCGCCACCGACCCTCGCTACCGCACCCCGAATTTGTACCCGCGCCCGTCGCCCTTCCGCTTAGTCAAAGCGTACGCGCCGATTGTTTTGAACGTCCGGTCCTTGTAATAACTTCCGTGTTTCGCAAAAATCTGTGCCTTGTCTACATAAAACACTATTACTGTTATCTGTGATTTCTGTGAGTTAGTTGTGAGTTTCCGAGTATTAAAAATGTAATTTTCATACGAAGAGTACTTGGAAATGGTTCGTGCATATGCTCGTGCAAATGACAGTGTGCGAGGTGCAATACGTTTGTATCGAGAGATGTTTCCGAACCGCCGAGTACCTAAGTACCACGTAATGTTAAGTGTAAACCAACATTTACGTGAATTTGGACAATGTACCATGCCAGCGCACGCTCAAGGCCGAGGAAGAGAGCCCTAGCCGGTCCACCTACAAGAACAAATTCTCGACTACTTCGAGCGCAACCCACAAGCGAGTACTCGAAATGCTGCACAGCGCTTCGATATCTCGCAGTGGACGGTGTGGAATATTCTCCACCAAGAAGGGTTGCACCTTTACCATTTTCGAGCCGTTCAAGAACTCGGGAAGAACGACCGTGGACCAAGGATGAATTCTTGCCGGTGGTTTCTAGAAAATGCCAATAAAAATATTCATTGCCGTGGCTACTTTCACAAAGCTTGGGATATTTAATGAGCACAGTGATCATTGGTGGAGTCGTTGGAATGCCTATGTAACGCGTCAAGACGCTTATCAACACTGGTTTAGCGTTAATGTGTGGACCTGTGTTCTGCTTGCTGGGCCCATATTTCCTTGAAGGCAGACTGAACAGTGCGTCTTGCATGAACATTTTAGAAGAAGTGCCTTTAGCTTATCACAATAATTTGTTTTATCAGCATGACGGAGCGCCCGCGCACTATCACACGCAAGTTCGTGATTTTTTGAACAATAACTTCGGTAACAGCTGGATTGGTAGCGGCGCGCGGCGGGCCCGTGCCATGGCCGGCGCGCTCACCTGACCTTGCCCCATTAGATTTTTATTTGTGGGGCGAGGTAAAACATCTTGTGTACGCTACAGAGTACTCGAACAGGGACAAACTAAAACAAGGATAAGGACTGCCTTTGATAAGGTTCGAAGTGATTCTTTTGTACTTAATCGTGTACTATGTATTGCGCAAGGAGGTGACCACCTTGAACAATTATTATTATTGAGATTAGTTTAAGTTTGTGATTTTAAGAAGTGAATAATTATTGTAAATAGTTTGAGTGGGTTGATTGAAGTGCTTTTTTATCGTGACAATTTGCGAAAATTACCCGATACTATGTTGATTAAAGTGTTTTTTTTTCGTGTCATATTATGGAAGTTACCAGAGACTGTGAGCATTTTTGAATTTTTCCATACTATCGTAACTTTGTTTGTAGTTTAATTAAAGCAATGGCCAGAAATACAAAGGTACTACACGTACATACTTCTCTAAAGTTCTCTGTATTTATTTTAAATCTGTCTCTAGTATTAGTAAAGCAAAAATTAATAATTTATTTGATCGTATGGTACCAATTTTCTTTGCCTGTATATCCTAGCTAGGATTGAAGTATGAAGGGAATATCCTTTTCTTATCAAAGGTCATTAGCCTCGGTAGCGCGGCGCGCTCGACTGTGTGCGACCCGTGCAGTGTCCACATTTTATGGATATTTCATACAAATTTTCATAAAGGTTTTCTTTGCAGGTTACACAGATTTTATTTTATTTCCTTTTTAAACGTTACGTCTGACCATAAATTATGATTTCCTTAAGTACGTACAATGTTTAACCAGTCACACTGTATAATTGTAGTCATAGGGCTAACGGCCAACTTGCCCACATTGCAAATGATTGGTGATCGGATTTTTTAATACACAGTAATCATTTTTCGGAACGATAAGTCTGTCCGTGACTATAATATAAAGATAACATCAACTAGGCTTTTTACCAAAAATACATTTACTATTTTACCAGATATAATATGTATAATATCGTTGGAATATATGTAAAATATCGTTGAACCATAATAAATGCTACCTGTAACAATTTATGTTATTCTTAGGTTGTATTCATAGTTACAGTTCACAGGATCGTCTATACTAAAAGCTAGAAAATGTATATGTATTCTTATCTGTGTTATGTTCATAAATTTGAAGAAACAATAGATTAGTTTTATGTAACATACGTGTTAATTTTGTGACAAACGTGATGTGATTAATAGAAAATAGCCAATATGTATAATTATGTATTGTAACATTAGATTCAGATAGCATTCGGACCACATAAATGACTTATTGTTCTGGACAGTTCGGTTATGTAGATTTGGGCCTGAGACACTGAGTTGGGGCACATTTCATTAAACTAATTTTCCAAGTGTGAATGAATCATTTCTACTGTTTTGCAGGACTATCACACCGGACCTCTGTACATTGCCTCCGATTAGTTAAAACCCCTTCTTTTAAATAACAATACTGTCTAATTGTCTTTATACTATCAAAAGCTTTTGACATATCAAAGAATAAGGCACTCTATGGCATTTTATTATTCTTATTATTATTCCTATTCTTATATTCGATAGGTATTTAAATAATTGAAAGATGTTGTTACTACAACACCTTAAACCATATTTTTATATATATTTTTTATACCTTTAAAAGCAAGTTGAATTCCAATGTTTCTTTAATTTTTCTATAAATAATATTTATGGCCTCATTCAGCTATTACTTACAGACGGACGGATTAAAATTATTAGTCTAAGTCGGTATAGGTTGTAAAAAATAATAATAATATTATTATATAGTTAATATAGCTCAGCAAGTCTTTTCAATCGAAAAGACTTCCTGAGCCACATTATTCGTATGTTATGTAGATTACCTTTTTACTTCTTGCTATCAAGAATAACGCATACTCCTTATGATTTCAGCTCAAAGCTTGTATAAGCTGAATAGCGAGGAGGGCGCTTCTGGATCGGAACCCACAAAGTCCCCTATCAGGCGGGCTCAGCCATCACCCATAGGTAGCGACATGATGTCTCCGCATCACTCGCTGTCGCCGCCGGCGTCGCCGGGCGGGCCCGCGGGCGCGGGCGCGGGCTCGCCGCGCGCCGACAGCCCGCGCGAGTCGCGGCGCACGCACCTGCACGCCGAGCAGAAGCGCCGCTACAACATCAAGAACGGCTTCGACACGCTGCAGGCGCTCATACCGCATCTTAATACCAACCCCGCCGCTAAAGTATGTACTGACACCCGATATGTTGTTGAAGTTTATTATCGGAGCGATCTTAAGATAATAAATTTCCTCTTCCATTTTATGACATCATAAATCTGAACCAAGTAACTATAGATTATTAAAATTAATTATTTTCAAACATTGGGTGCCATTTGGCTCTATTTGCCGCGAAAAAGAATTTGAGTCAAAAATAAGTTAGTAGAAGTCAAAAAAAAAGTTAGTAAGAAGAGAAGAACGTTGTCTAAAGAAGCGAGTTGGTTTCTTCGATGTTGTCAATGTTGATCACTTTGTTGTTATTGATTTAAATTTGAACTGTCATACAACATTTGGCATTCAGCTCACTACGGCAATATTTAATTATGTTGTGGTCAATCGTGTTATACATGCGTATATTTTTAGGTCGTTCTTCTAATATTTATCTGCCTCATGGTGTGGCAAAGAAATGTAAATATAAATCTTTGATGAAATACTCGTCGCCAAATCAAATTAAATTTCGCTGTTTCTTTTTCAGATAAGTAAGGCAGCAATGCTGCAGAAAGGTGCAGAATATATAAAGCAACTTAAAGCTGAAAGAAATCAAATCAAAGAGGAGATGGAGAGCTTACGACAGCAAATTGAATGTTTAAATAATTCCATCACGTATGTATACCTAAACTGTTTGATTATTCTTGAACTTGAGTAACGTACAAGCGTTTAAATAATAACATCACAAACAATGCAGTATGTTACGTAAACATAATATTTGTCTAAATAATCATATGGTTTCGCGCGGACAGAGGACTTACTATTGCTATAGTGCTAATGTAAAATCTATTTCTGTCTCAGTGCATATATGAACCTGGCGTATGTTTGTACATACAATCGTTTTCTATGATATGATATATTAGCTACTAAATTGACAGCTCGGCAAGCGTAGTGATTTAAGCGGTTGCCTCGCCACTGCCTCTGCACTGAGCATAGTGGGTTCGATTCCTCCGACAAAAAATTGTGTGTCTACAAATAGTTGCTCCGAGTCTGGGTGTTCTCTGTGACACAGGACTCATTCCTAGAAAGTGGTCTTTAAAAATATTTGTGACACAGAACACATTCCCAGAGCAGCAGAAGTTTTTAAAAAAGTCGGAAGCAAAAGTATAAAGGAGGCAGGATGTAGATATCCTCCGCGTAGCCGTAGCGAGTAGGTAGGGCTCGTGCTGAGCGCTGCGCTGTCCGCAGCAACTGCCACGCGCTGCTGCCGGCCACGGGCGCGCCGGTGTCGCGCGCGCGCTCGGGGCGCCTGCGCGAGATGTTCGCGCGCCACGTCGCCGCCCGCGCGCTGCACTCCTGGCGCTACTGGCTCGTATCCTTTGCACCGCACTTGCACGCCTCCACGCCCCGGGATTGTTTGCTGATGGCCGGATAACGTGTCTGCGTCGTTAACATGTTGTCATTTATATAGCTTCTGTCTTAAACTATTGAGTCATCGATGAAAATACCTCTCATTTATCAATCTTATATTTGATAAATTCATTTATTTATTTATTTAGTAAGGATCTCTTACAAGAAATACAATTTCTCAATCAATATATATTGATAATCAAAATAAGATCTCATGTTTTCTCAATTACGAGAGATCACAACATGCCAAAAAAGAAAATACAAACAATTAGGTGAAAGAAATTAAGTAATATTATGAAAAATTAACATATAAGTTCAAATTTAAAAGTAATATACAAAAAAAACATCGTATTAAAGGTATACACATAATTGCCTTCATGCGGCTTACGAGCTTACAAGGCTGCAGGCCAATGGATAAGGCTTTGGACTTATGATCGATAAGCTTGAATGCCATTTATTGCACTAACGACGTGAATCCACTCCTAACACCAACATATTAGCTAAACTTGGCAATGTCAACAAAATTCTAATAATGTATTCCCCAAATTATAAGTAATGTTTAAATTTGAATTTCAGTATTTTTATAGAATAATACTTTCCTATTTGATTAAATAAAATATGATTATTTTTATATTATCTCACCGAAGTCTCGTGTCATGGCTTGTATAAAATTGTGAAAACATCAATAAAATGATATCACATACTTGAAGATAAACAATTATTATCTATCCGATCCGCAGACATGTAAGAATTTTAAAAACGCCTTCACCTTATTTCGTAATTGACAGGAAAATCCATCTAAACGATAAATGCTGATTATATACATAATTATTGATTCTATATTATACGCGCGTCAATTAAATATTTTGATGACTTAATAGTTTGCAACGTCACGATTAAAAGGCAACTTCATTGAAGTAAGTGTCATGCTACGTTTGATTTATTAGCAAGTAAAAAAAAACGCGTAATCTGTCTTTGGGACACCTGGTTGGAACTAAGTTCCTTTCGCTATATATAAATATATTTATTGGACTGAATAACTACAATGCAATTTATTAAAACGATTGCATGTATAATATAGTCAACACATATTTTTCTTAAACGCATAGAAAAAAATGCAGAGCACAAAATGAAATAAACAAATTGTATAAAAATATAGTACATACATAGATTCACGCCTGTTTCCCAGAGGGGTAGGCAGAGACTACGGATTTCCATTTGCTACGATCCTGACACACTTCTCTGGCTTCATTCACTTTCATCACATTCCTCATACACGCCCGTCGGTTCAAGGTGCTCTTAACCTGGCCTTTATCCAGAACGCCTCCGATCTGATCAAGAAACGTTCGCCTAGGTCTTCCTCTTGCGACTGTTCCATTCACACTAGCCCTATAAACTTTCTTAGTCAGTCTTTCCTCGTCCATTCTTTCTACATGCCCAAACCAGCTTAACATACCCTTTTCTATTCTTGTCACTATATCAACTTTCATGCTGCATATCTCTCTAATCACACTATTCCTTATTCTATCTTTCAGAGTCACACCACATATATTTCTCAGCGCTCTCATTTCTACAGCATTTATTCTGCTCTCATGCTTCTTTTGCCATACCCAACTTTCACTTCCATACATAAGTTTGGGCACTAAAAGTCCTCTATGAACAGCCAAACGTGCCTTTTCGGAAACATTTTGGCTGTTCATAAAAGCGCGTAGAGCTCCATTCACTTTGTTTCCCGCAATCGTTCTCCTTTCAATATCTCCCTCATGTTTACCATCCCTTGTAAACAAAGTACCCAAATATACAAACTCTTTCACTTGCTCCACTTTTTCTCCATCAATCATAATATTACACATCGTCACGCATTCTTCCTTTTCAAATACCATTACTTTCGTCTTGCTTACATTTATTTTCATTCCTTTACTCTCAAAAGCACCATGCATAATAGTTACCATCGCCTGCAACTCTTCTGCTGATGACGCAAGTATTACTTGGTCATCGGCAACGGCATATAGTACATATTGTTATAACTCGAAATTAAAATTGCGCCATCTGTGAATGGTGCCCGAACTAATATTTAATATGATGTATAATTAGTTGACAAGTAACATCAAAGTACAACAATATTTGGGTTTATGAGATAAAGAGAGAGACAGAGATCGAGAGGCATACACTATACAGCGGTCAGCATCCCATCCGCCGAACGTCTGAAGTGTAACGTGCGAGTAGTTAGTTCGTTCCAAAAGAAACGCATTGTATTAGAAAATAAAAAGCTATAATAATACTTACTTACCATTAGAGCAGCGATAGCTCAGTGGGGAGACCAACAGACTGCAATGCAGAGGTCTCGGGTTCGAACCCACGTCGCGCACCTCTGACTTTCGGAAGTTATATGACTTTTCGAAATTATGTGCGTATTGATTGACAATTATTGCCTGCTCCGTGCCTCGGAGAGCACGTTAAGCCGTCGGTCCCGGCTGCCATGAACATCTATGGCAGTCGTTAATGGGAGAATGTCGACACAAAAGATCCCACTGGGTCGAAGTGTCGCCGGTCTGCACTGACTGGCCCCCACATAAGATAAGATACTTACCATTAACAATAATAAGTACAATATAATATGTACTTATAATTGTTAATTTAATTTCTTAATTAAGTATCAGTTTTACTAAGAGATATAATATATTGTTTCAATGTAAATTGCTTTGTCATTGATAGTAGTCATTTGGTCATTTGGTCGACATTAGTTAGTTAGTTAGGTTTAATAACGTGGAAGTTAAGGGAGTACCACAATCGTATAATGAAAATTTATTTGAGATCATGGCAAAGATTGGTGAAAAAATTAACTATCCAATCAATATGACATTTTATTTAATTTTTCTGAATTTTGATATAAAATGACTTATTTTTCGATTTGACATAATTAATCTATTATACTTTTATCAATGTTTGCATGCCACTACTCTGGTCCAAATACTTGCACCTTTAATACCATTATTTGTAACACCATTTGTCACAGTATTTTGGCAAATAAATATGATTTTGATTTTGATTTCGAATAAAACACAAATTAACTTGCTCACCAGAGAAAGAGAGACACGACAAACACGAGAAAAAGATCACATAAAACCAATAATCCTTGGCTTCTCTAACATATATATAAAAGAAGATTTATTGCTGCCGCTAGGGACAAAACCAAGTCCTCTCCGCTAACATGCAATCAAATTGGTTTACCTAGCAATCAACGCGTGTTTGTAAACGACCACTTAACACCTAAGAACAAGTTATTGCTATCGAAAACTAAGAAAGCGGCACGTGAAGTAAATTTTCGTTATATTTGGGTCAAGCAAGCAAAGATATATGCAAGAAAACTAGACGCGTCCCCTGTCATACTAGTGAAATCTGACAAAGATCTTACGAGAATAGTGTGACTCAATATTTATTCAAAATTTATTTACACATAAAACGTTCAGTGATTTGTATAATTATCAACTTTTATTTGTTAAACAGTTTTACTGTAGATGAAATTTATAATAGTGAAATATTTGATAGTCTGTATCTCGTATGGCGCCGTGATCGCGACTACTCTCGTACGGCTCAAAAGCGTGGTGGTGGAGTGTTAATAGCGGTTAAATGTGAATTTACTGTCTTTGAGAGGCAAGATTGGTGCAGTTCAGCAGAGGATTTATCGGTGTCACTTGTCTTAAAGTGGTCTAAACCACAGGTAACTTATAAAATTCACATTTGCGCTCTTTACCTATGTAGGGAAAATCTAGGCTATTCGTACAATACACAGTTACACAATTTCACAAGTAAGCTTAATGAGGTAATCTTAACACATACATCCTTTGGTCAAATTTATAATAATGGGTGACTTCAATTTTGGCAACGAGGTTGATTGGTGCCATGGGAATGATACAGAATTTGTGCCATCCAATATCATGAATCAACAGTTAACTGTGAGTTCTTTGACACTATCCAAACCTGTAACCTATCGCAATATAACGGTGAACGTAACATAAATTGTAGATTACTAGACCTGGTATTTTCTAATGACTCTTTGACTGTGACTAAGTGCGATAACTCATTAGCATTACCTATAGACGTGCATCATAAAACATTAATTATTTAATGCCAATTCGCAGAGAAACGTAATTTAAAAATTAATTTAGTTAAAAAAATTATATTCTTTTGGGGAGATTATAGGTCATAAAGTACGAACTTGACCAGGTGAACTGGGCTGAGTTTTTGGTGGCGGATACATTGGATGATGCCGTCACAAAGTTTTATAATAAATTATACCAAATTAGAGATCAATACCGCTTAAGTCAGTTAGACAATCATTGCACCCGCTATGGTACCGTACTGCATTAATAAAATTATTAAAAGAAAAGTACAAGTTTCACAGAAAATATAAAATTTATAGAAATATCTCTGATTATAATTCGTTCTCTCTCCTGCGCAGTAGAGCTATTACATTGGAAAATACCTGTTTTAATGCATACATGGAAAAATTGAGGCTTCTATTCTAAAAAATCCAAAGTCATTCTGGTCATACGTAAAAAGTTAAAGAACTGCCGGTAGATTTCCTAATGTTATGCAATACCAAGATACCATGGCAAGCACAGGGGAGGAGATCAGTAACTTGTTTGCTACTTACTTTAGTACTACCTTTCAAGACCCAGGCCATGTACTTTCAGATCCAACAAGCTCCACCAACATTCCTTGCTGCCGTAGCGCAACATCTATAAGCTCCATCCACATTAGCCAACCTCAAGTATTGCATTTATTTCAAACCCTAGACCTCTCAAAGTGCGGTGGTCCTGATCATATTCCACCAGTATTTATAGTTAAATGTGCTGATAGTCTGGTATTACCAATATGCATCCTCTTCAGGAGATCACTTTTAGAGGGAATAGTGCCAAAAATCTGGCAATCTGCCTTCATAACTCCAGTTTTAAAAAAGGGTAATAAATCACATGCAGAGAACTATCGTCCTATCTCAAAGATATGTTTATTCGCTAAAATTCTTGAACGAATAGTATATACCGATGTTTACGGGGCTGTTAAATGTTACTTTGGCAACGAACAACACGGATTCTTAAGAAGACGTTCTACGACATCTAATCTAATTTTATCCCGTGACTTTATATCAGAAGGTATGGAAAATGGTGGTCAAGTTGACGTCATTTATACCGACTATCAAAAATGTTTTGACCGTATCGATCACCGCGTGCTACTACATAAGTTACTATCAGTTGGAATACATGGTGATTTGTATAGATGGTTCTGTTCATATATAGACAATCGAACTCAAGCGGTTGTACTTCATGGTTACATTTCTGGATGGACCTTTATCCCCTCAGGATTACCTCAAGGGTCCATTTTAGGGCCACTTTTATTTGTTTTGTTTATTGCTGACATCAGTATTTGTTTCCAATACTCGTATATAATACTATATGCTGACGATACGAAAATACATAAAACAATACGAACTATATCTGACACTCATGACTTACAAGCAGACCTTAATCGATTTCAAACATACTGCATTATTAATAAACTTGAACTCAATATTACTAAATGTTACCACGTATCCTTCACACGTCGGAAATCAATTGTTGGTTCAGGTTACACGTTGAACAACCAGCAAGTTACAAAAGTTGAAAGTATTAGAGATCTCGGTGTTATATTCGACCGTAAACTTATTTTTGAGCAGCATATAGATAATATGGTAAACAAGGCATCAAAAGCCCTAGGATTTATTATGAGAACCTCTCAGGATTTTCGTTATCTGAATACTATAAAAATATTATATTGCTCTTTTGTGCGTAGTCACTTGGAATATGCATCTCAGGTCTGGAGCCCACAATATGGTATATATAAGTCCCGTATTGAGGGCGTTCAAAGGAAATTCATGCATTACTTAGATTACAAAGCGCAACAATACTCACATGACTACAATCACCGTTGTAAAAGATATCACTTTCTACCTCTGGAATATAGACGGTACATCAGCGACATATGTTATTTAATTAACATCGCAAATAACTCAATTGACTGCCCCGAGCTTGTAGCTAAACTAGAATTACGTACCAATTTAATTGGTTTTAGGCGGCGTCCTATACTTAATGAACCCTTGGCAACGACAAGCTATAGGCGTAATGCATTCGTTCAACGAGGGATGAAGGCATTTAATCTATTGCCTATCGAATTGGACATAGACCTATTTTGCACAAGTGCCAGAACAGTAGGTAGGCTCTTGGCCAATTCTTTCTTTGATCATGGGTAGCGGAACTTAAACTGTGAAACTGAAATTTAATTAAACTGTGTTTGCTATTTGTTATTGTTATTTTTGCTTTTCTTTTGTATTCTTTTGTTAGATTATTTTGGATTTTTTAGTTTTTTTATATCTTTGTTTTAATATTCATATGTGGAGGCTTGTTATTAGCAACATGTGTAGCCATTAAATGTATACTTTATATATTTATATTAGTCTGTAAGCCTTCCTAAGATTAAATAAATAAATAAAATAAAATAAATAAATTAGAGTTTGAAAATTGGTAATTTTATAGTTTTCGATGTGCTCATTTTGAATTTCAACTTTGCCACTCGCGCCATATTGGAAAAGAGACGCCCAATAGTAGTTTTTTGAAAATAGCTCCATTGCAACAAATTTTATAATAAAAACATTTATATACAAAATTAAACTAGAGAAAATGTTGTACAATTTATGTATTAAGATATTTTTGAGGAATCAATATTTTTGGTGTCCGAACTATGTGGTGGGCTAATAAACAGGTGGGCTGAAAATTGAATTTCATATACTTAGGGAATTACATTTTTAAGTGTCGGTTTTTCCAGTCAACAAATTACTTAATCACTTATTCACAGTCATTAGAAGACTAAATTGTTATTTAGTAGTTTAACTGTGTGCAAAGGTTGGTAATAGCATAAAATTACTTGTTTTAAGACATATTTGATAATTATTTAGCTCAATCATAGCTAGCAAAGTTTAGGTGAACTATACACCCCTACCTACTTCTTCGAGGATACAGGCATAACACTATGTCATATTATGTGTTGTTAAAAATCTGTGTTTCTTAACTTAGATACTAAAAGCTACCGTATATTATTCAAAAATAAACAAAAAGATTTCGGTGATTTTTAAAAATAAATCTGCCGCTGTAACCTTTATATGGATTATGTCAAAAGTCATAAATAATTAGTTCTATAACCATCTTGTAGGGATATTACGGCTTTTCTTGCAGTTTTAGAGATAATCGGATTTTTTAAATTAGTAACACAATTTTTCGTAAAAAAGTAGAATTCATTCGTTTTTGTGCAGTGTTAACTCGGATGTCATTTTTGTGTATAGTCAAGTTAATAGAACCGACACTTAGAAATTTAATTCCCAAAGTATATGAAAATCGATTTTCAGCCTCTGTGGAGCGCCGCAAACTATTATTTATCTACTACACCACACACATATTTTGCGTATATTTCCGAAATATTAGGTTTACGCTATTGACGGAGGGTAGACCTCATAATATCCCACTTTCCCGCAATATCTCTTGCCCATTCTTTTGCTCTCAATATTTCCCTGTTGTACTGTTACATTGGAATAGGAACTCGGTCCCACTGCGCCTGTGAGATGTGCGTGTTCCTCTAACGTTTGACCAACGTCGATGTTGCGTGCGCGCGGCGCACAGTGTGTTATTTTGCCTTAGTTGCGGACATGCTCGTTTTATGTGTTTTTTGGCAAGCTAACAATTAAGCTAAACCCTTATTAAAACTCCGCCAGCTCTAACTACTATAGTAAAGAGAAACTAATTAAATCGAGAAAAGTCCTTAAAACCATAGAAACACAATATCTGGTTTTTGGATTTGAATTTTACACTATATGTATGTTTTAAGGCGTGATAGGTATTCACTATAGGAACAATTTTTATCTTGAAATCTTTAAAAATCTTGCTTACACAGGTAAGTATAATTTTCTTCTATGATTTTGTAAATATTTTTTTTTCCGGCGATTCTCTTCATAGCAGCGTTTTTTTTAAAATACCTAATTGTTGATCACTATAATATATATCGTCACAAAAAACCAGATCCAACAAACCCACGGAAAAAAATAATTTTAAAATTTTGGGCTTTCAATCAAAACTTTGAGCAACATACAATACTTACTTCATGCAAACATTACTCATTGTGATTTTTTACTCAGGTTTTAGCAATTGTCGCTTTAAATTGTGACGTGCATAGTCTTAGTTTATATAGGAAATAGTGCAGAAAGTTAAAGTCAATAACAAAAAATATTCGGTAGAATTCGATCACTACTTTTGTTTTGTGATCTATCTTCGATGAAGGATATTATGTGGTATTGGGAAGGGTCCGCCCTCGTTAGGCAAGCTAAAACCCAATTCCTATACATAATATCTGGAGAAGCGGGGGTGAGGTGTCATGGAGCCCTTAAAGACCCATGGCACTGTTTTGCCTCAGCAGGGACTGACCTGTCCTGCTGGGGGATGTCCGTCTGGGCCCCTACCAGAGGACTTAATGCAAGGGGGGCTTTTGTAGATATCTTAGGTATAGAGACATGGCTGGTGGATGACCTGCATACTATCTCAGTAGTGCTGTCGAGTGGCTTAATAATAGATTATGCAAAATTTGACGACTTTTGTAAATCTGTAGCTGCGAAGTATGTGGTAAAATACAATTGGTTTTATATGTCCGTCACTATGCACAAAATATTAATGCATGGCCGGCAAATCATAGACGCCAGCCCGTTACCCATAGGTATGTTGTCCGAGCAAGCAGGCGAGTCAAAAAATAAATACTGGCGCTATGATCGACAACACCATACCCGGAAATTAAACAGAAAATCCTATTTTAGACTTATTTCACCGTGCATTTGAATCATCCGCTCCTTGTATATCCTCGTTAACATTTAGTACACGTCATAAACATACAAAATCTTTGACCTTGCCTAAATCAGTGCTTCAACTCTTAAGCGTAACAACAGACAATGTTCACTACAGCCAATTAGAATCCGTAAGGCTTGAAGCAAATGATATCACGCTGACGACGGACGAAATAGTAATTCAATCCGATGGCGAGGATATTCCATAAGCGTTTAGCATAAATAGTAATTAATAATAAACAGGTAATAATAATGTAATAATAATATAACATTCTACCACATAAACACAACACCATCTAGTCCTAAACTAAGCAGAGCTTGTACTATGGGTACTAGACCATGGATGAACATACATATTATATATCTTTTTTTGTAAATACATACGTATAATACATAGAAACACCCAGAACAAGACAAACATCCATGTTCACGTATACAATTGTTTGACTTGAGCCGGCATCGAACCCGCCACCTTCGGCGTGGCAGTCGGTTACACTCCCACTATGTCACCGGTTTGTCAATGCAATCGCATCGCAATCGCATGATTTAATCGATTGAACTAATCAACTTAAATATTAACTACTTTGGGACAACCCTATTTCCATTGAAAATTAAAAATACTTAGTAACGCAATAACGCCTAGATCTCGCTAGACACATATATTGAATTTTCTTAAGTTGAAGGTACTATACGTAAGTATATAAAGCAAACAAAAAAAAATGCGACCCGTAAATTTTATATAATTTTTTTTGTTTATTAACAAAATAATTATTTATTATCGTTCCTGTGATGAACATGAAATTTTTACACTGTATATATTTCAAACCAACTATTAATTTGTACTTTTTAACAACAATTTTTTACAAGAGACTGACCTTCGCTTTATTCAAGAAATACAGACAAAAAACTTTTTCAAGAAGGTCAGTGGCCTTTCACGAAAATATTTATATCTCCTAAAAGGGTTTTTTTTAGAATGCTTTTGTAAGGTTTAATCTATAAAGAAAAAAAAGAAAACTGGCATGTCCGCAACTAAGGCAAAATAATATTTTGTGCGGCGCACGCGTCGCGTGCCTTTTTTTTCAGATGTTACTTTAAGGCATTCTTATGTGTCAAAATATTTTACATTTTAAGACATTATTTATCTTTTTTCGGAACAGTAGGCTAAACTCGTAAAATAATCGATATATTGGAAAATATCAATTTGCAGTGATTTTTGTGATGTGTTATTTTTTACTTTAATAGAACTATATTTTATACAGAGTAATTGAATTTATAATCAGAAAATTAATAAGGTGCTACTGTAGCAAGTGTTAGTATGGCAATATTCCTTAACTGGCGCCGCACAGTTCAGCGTGGTGAGCGCGGCGCTGGTGGAGTCGTTCAGCGCGTGCGTGTCGTGCAGCAGCGCCGCCGACCTCGTGCGCACCACGCTGCTGTGGGCCGAGCAGCACTGCTCGCTCGTCGAGATGCGCCCAGGTACCTACCCACACAGTACATATACAATATTGCAAACCTTCGCTGCTCTCATTAAAGAATGACTGGATGCGACACACACCTTATATTTTATATACCAAATAAATTGTATTCAAATTTCATCGATAAGTGATATAATCGCGTATAACTTTACCAGCGGTGTTAAACTCGCTGCGCGTGCTGTGCACGACGACGGACATCCTCACGAGTCCCGAGCGCCTGCCCGACGAGGCGCGCGCCGCGGTGGCGGCTGCCGCCGGCGTCAAGCCCGAGCCCACGTAGCGCCGCCGCCCTGCGCCCCGCGCCGCCGCCCTGCGCCCTGCGCCGACGCTCTGCGAGGCCTGCACGCGCCATGTGTCGACCGACGTATAATACTGCACGTAGTATATGATTACAAAATTGTTAAACCACCGCGGTGTTGGTCCTGTTGTAAATCTCAGGTATCCTCCGGCCTTATGTATACTGTACTCCCATCCAAGTTTGTATAAAATTTTACTCCGCCCCCGTGTGTGTAATATATAAAAATACCTCATGAAATATTATAATTTAGTATCGAGAGAGTTGAGCCATAAGGAGTATTGATTGCGGGAGTGAGACGTTGGAAGTAATTATCTATTTGTATTGTTGCGCTCGTTGTCTGTGCGAGCACGGACGTGAGCGCGCGACCGGCTTCGGGCCCGGTGATGGTGGAGACACGGTCGAAGATTTAAAGCAGAATACAGTAACCACCGATCTTGCTTAAACATCGGCATATCATTACAATTGACTAGTCTAGAACGATTGAAACATTCAAAACTAAGCGACGCGTCGTCTTATATTGTAAAGTGTTAGCATCTGGAATTGTTGTTTTTTGTTATTTTGTACATATTAAGATTATATTTTATGAAAATTGTTGGTGTTCACTTACAATTTTTAATACAAAATTTATACAGAACCTTTTTCATTGTAAAGTTTTGCTGCCTACTTAGACTTACGTTCTCATAAAAATGTGCTTGTAAAAGTAAATTGTGTAGCGATACAAACGTGTCCTATCGCCAGCATTGCTATTTAATTAACACGAACGCCCTATTTTTGTGGCTATAGTTAAGAATTGTTTACTTAAATATATGCAATCTCGAGCAAATTGTAACATTGTTCCCACTTATATTTATATAAAGATAAAAAGAAGTGACCTAACCTAGTGCCTTGTTATTGGTAGTGTTTGTATTGTAAGAGAAACATAAATATTTCCATGGAATGTGTTTACCAAAGATATAGGAGCGTTCAGTCAGTAGCCGGCGAGCCGGCGGGTCCGCCCGTCCAGTCCGATCACACGTGAATACCAATGTAGTTCGTAAGTAAAAAAATGAATTTATGGAACTTGTCGAGATTTAATTTAGAATTGTCTAAGTGTATTTACGTAAGTACTATAAGTAAATATTTTTATATTGTGTGATAATAACACAAATGTTTTTATATTACTATAAATCGGTGCCAACGTAAATATTGTTGTAATTTGTTATGTAGTGATATAATTTTATGAAGTATCGTTGACTCTGGCAGCACGTTGTCGTTTGTTAGCGCGAGCGCGCTTGTGAGCTTTAAATGAGGTTAAGTGCAATTGTTGTTCTATTGGAAATACAATTTAGAAACAAACATTGGTCTGTGTTTTAATAATTTATTATAACAAACAAGGTACAATTGAATAATAAATTATTACTTTAATTATTACAGCAATAGTCTCGTTACAGTTCTTGATTACAAATTTACAATATTATTGACTAACATTTTTATTACGTCCAATATTATCGAGGCTCATCTTTAATAAGATGATAATTAATACTTATTGAGAATATTTCTGTCTCCAGATTGTCATTTAGTAGACCTTTAACATGCCTTCTGTTGCCATATCAAGCAATATATAGCAATATTATATTCCATTATAAATTTATTATGTCATATTGTAAAGGATGGTCCCTTTGGATATTATGGCATATTTAATCATATCAATCAATCAATCAGCCCACCGCAGTCCACTGCTGGACATAGGTCTCTCGCATTTTACGCCACAACATCCGGTCTGCCGCCTTCCGCATCCAGTCTGACCCAGCTACCTATTTCAGGTTATCTGTTCTCCTGGCCGGGGGTCTATAATCATATATTGCCATTAAAATTATTATGTGGGCATTTGTATGGCTTCGTCAATAGTGCTCATTTAGTTAAAAAGGCATTTTAAATAATTAATTAATTACTAGTACTGGGTTAGCTCTACACCACATATATACAACTACTACGTGTCGAATTGTGACGTTAAAATACTTATGCAGGTAAGAAAATATGGATCCATGACTCTTAGAATATTGATTAACATATAAATTAACTAATAAAGTGGAGTTCTATATTGCTATTTGAATAAATACTGCTGAAAAAGTGATATAGAACGTATTACGGAAATTGTTATTTTAATAGATTTCTAAAATAAAGCTTTTGTGTGTGCCCAACAACTAGTGTGCTAACTTAATAAAGACATTAATTTACTCTTTAGCGCACCAACGGCTGAGTTTTGTAACATAAATAGATCCTACTAAGGTCAAATGTTGACACATCTGGGGATTTTTGAAGCATTTATCGAGTGGCGTCATTAAATCGTATCCATATTAAGTCACTATTTGATTTGCTTGTGACTAACAGTATATATGCCTACATAGAATTGTATAGGTAACAACAATACATATTACATATTAACATTATAACGATAAATTTTGTTATATTTATTGTTGATCAAGATTTAAAATAGTAATGCTACTTTACTTAACGCATTAAATATATTTGGGGACACCGGTGGGTTAAGAAAAAAATATCTATTTTATATCTGAAGAAGAATGTCCATCGATTGAACAGTCTCGTCCACAATATATACATATCGCATTCTTATTGAAACAGCGACTTAATTTGAAATTTGGAAGTAAGACGATTTGAACTCTATTTGTGTGAACATGAATTCTAATATTATATTTGTGTTAAGGAATTGCAACAGAGTTTAAATTCGTTTGATCCTAAATACTTAGATAGGTCACTGTTATATTAAGAGTGCGATATGTTCGACACGTAGTAAGTATGTCGTCAAGTGTTGTGTGATGTGTCAGTTGTATCGCTGCGCGGCGGCGAGCATGCGCGCGAGCCTGGAGGTGGGCTGCGATAGTAGCGCCGCCACCGCGCCCTGCTCCGCCACGCCGCGGGCTTCCAGCACCACGCCGCGGGAGTACCCGCGCACTGACGATATGCGGTGCTGCACAACAATGTTACTTAGTTTATTTCCAAAGAAAATGCAAAATATATTGTAACATTGGCCCTAAACTAGGCAAGCCTGTTGGAAGGAAGAGGATTAGATATCAAAATCGTACTTATTCAATTAATATGGTGTTAAGTTAATATACGGTGAGAATCTGTCGGAATGGATCATAAACTATCAGTTTGCCTTATTTAGTTTGAGTCTAACAGAACAGTAACCCTCCAAAATATTTCAACGCTTTCTGCAAAACTAGAAATGTTATTAATTAAAACTAACGACCATGAAATGCCGTAAATCCTTAGGAGTTCGAAAAAATGGTATCACGTGACCTTGAGATCAAAGATCATAGTCATTTCGGTGGTATATCGACTATGCTTAGTCGAATGGCGTTGGCCGCGAGTCTCTAGCTCTTATGGTTCTTGAGTTGAAAGTTGTATAACAGACAGACGGACGGACAAAGCTGTTGTATAAGAAAGAAAGAAAATAATTTTATTTGTTCCACGCTCATTATATAAGGTAACAGAAAACACAACCAAAAGTACATATAGAACAAATAAGGTCCTGCGTCAGCAATGTTGCAGTATATCCACAACGCTGGTATTCTCGCAGACCCTGAATGATTTCGGTGCATGTAGGCAGTAACATACATACATACAACTCAATTAAAACAAAATATCAAAAAACAAAAAAAGAGTAACTTAAATAAATTAGGCAGAAGGTGGATGGCAGAAAGTAATTTCACACTAAATAATAATAATAATATTGGTATCTATATAATATAATACTTATATGTATACATACATATAGAATTAAAAGTACCTTGAAAATAATAAAAATCAGATAATATAAGATAAATAATACATAATAAAGACATTGTATCAATAAAAACGCCATATTACAACACAGCATATAATGTTGTGTTACATTTCCGAACGACCCCCGGCTCTTGTCAACAAAACATGACACTGATTGTCATCGATGTCATGTGGGTAGTAATAATTCTAAATATCAATTGCAAAATAAAATAAAATAAGCATCCATCGGCGTCTGCGCAATGAGAAAAAGAGGCTGGGATGATATTTTATAATAGATTATATTTATACTTATCATGTATCAACATAAATTTTCACATAACAGACAGCTATGTAATGCAATCTACGTTTAAAGTTTAAAAAGTTTGTTTTTTATAAGAGCTTTTTCGAACTAAAATTATGTTTAAATTTAAACATTTTACACATTTACTAGGTGTTTATAAAAAAATATCTTCTGTTGTGAACAATGAACGCAAATGTAAAGTACCAGAAACATCCGATGATAATGGTAATGGTGGGTCTACTTACGGCGACGGTGACAATGGTGACGTGCGGCGCGACGGCAGCGAGCGCGGCTAACAGCGCTCGTTCGGCGGGCGCGTCCAGCGCGGCGGCGGGCTCGTCCAGCAGCAGCGCTGCGGCCGGCCGCGCGTGCAGGGCCGCGCGCGCCGCCGCCGCGCGACTCACCCGCCCCGCGCTCCACCCGCCGCGGCCCCCGCGACCACTCACGCTGCACTCTGCCACGATACATACTCATATATACATACATACTGCCTCCGTGACGCAGCGGTAGTGAATGGCCACTGCTTTGCATGAGGTCTCGGATCCGAATCCAGATTCAGGCCAACAAAAAGTTACTGGGTTTTTCTGTTAAGAAATCTCAATAGCAGCTCGGAGTTAGGGTGTTGGCGGTGATAAGCACCCCCGTGCCTCGGAAAGCCGTTGATCCTATTTCTGTTCTTTCACCGGTCGTGTCCGGATTGTCATCTTATAGGATTGTGCTTTCACCAGAGAGTTCACTTGTGTTTGCGCACACACTTGAGCACTACAATATCTACTGCACAAATGGCCAGTCTCCCTTAAGATTGGTCGTCGTGACCGAAATTCTGCCTGGAGGACATTATACACATGCTATTCTTTCGGCCTTATTGATTAAAAAATATCTTACTAAAGGTTAAATACGATGCTTAGTTAAAATACTCAGTAGATATGTCTAATAAATGCATTGTGAAACGACTTTATTTATACATTTTCTGTAAACCTTTATCATATATAGCATTGTTATTATCGCTGGCAAGCTAGCATTCTTATGAGTACCTATCTAATACTTTTAGGAGTGGTAACTTATAACGACGTTAAAATCATCTTTTAAGTTTTATGAATATGGCCGTTTTGCTGTATTCTTATACTATATTGGTTGTGTTTAGGTTCGCCACCCCCGGCGTAAATGCAGCTGCAGTTAGACCATGCTAGTGTAAGGATGGACCTGCAGCAATATGTGGAGGAACGTGGTGTGATGTCCCTCCAACACAAGGGAAGGATACTCCGACCAGGCTGGGTGAACGTGCCTGGTGGAGCGCTACCTGACTATTGTTGTCGGGATCTTGTATATATACTTAGTCGCTGTGTAAATCTCACTTGCGTGATTTACACACATCAAAAAAGGAAAAGTCGAGATATTATTTCTCGTGTGAAAATATAATCAATGAATGCATTATTTATAGCTTTAACATTTAAAAACACACAATTTTAATATGAAAGTAGGTAAACTTTCATATTAAAATAGTGTGTTTTTAAATGATTTTCTTTTCTGATTCGTAAATAAAATAGAGATTTCAATCACTGTGAAATTTGTATTTTAAAGAAATGAAATTATTTACTTTAGGTAATAAAATCTTATTACCTAAAGTAAATAATTTTATTAATTTTTATATGCTTATTTACAAATTTAATACAAAATGACTCCTCCCCTGGCTTGAACGCATGCCGAAATCCTCCTGGGCATGCTGTAGATCAAGTTGTCCAATAGTTCATCTTGGACATGGTTGACGACTCCAAACAGCTCGCTGGAGAGCGTCTCATGCGTGCTCGATTGGGTTTAAGTTCGGAGAGCCAGTCTTACCGCGTGATCTCGTACTCCCGGAGAGCAGAGCAGCTCGATGTGCCGGCACATTATCGTCGACCAACACGAAATGGTTACCATAATTTATCCCGAATGGTCTAGTGATGTCACCAATAACAGCTGTCTTGTACCAATAGCTGTCATAGAGCCTTGGAACGGGATCAAAGGTGTTCGAGCTCCAATCATTATTCCGCCCCAAAAAGATACCGATTTGCCACCTTGCTGAACGGTTCCAGTAGTAGTTCTTTTCCTTTCGGAATTCCCAGGCCGTCTCCAAACTCGGACACGTCGGTAATTAGGGTCCGTACTAATCCGTGTTACGTCAACGAAAAGACAATTACGCCAAACATCTTCTTTGTCTGCATCGTTTTGACGCTGCCTGGCCCTCTGCAATCTGTGTCGCTGTATCATTCACCTCGTTTTTATATAATAAAAATAAAAGAAGAATTTATTTTTCCTTCATTTAAATGATTTGTATTTTTAAATGTTACAGCAATAAATAATGCATTAATTAATTATATTTTGAGACGAGAAAAATCGTCTCAACTTTTCCAAGTGAACGTGGACTTTTTTTGATGTGTGTATGTTTGTTTGTCGAGCGTGTTTAAAGCGCCTATTGTGTACAGTGCCATCTGTTGTTTGACATTGAAATTTCTTCGTCTGTGGCCACAAATACATACCTAGTCCGGCGGACTGGGCGGAAACGAAATCGAACAGTCCGACCGCTCTGAGGCTGTGCCATATCTCCTCGTCGGTGTGCACGGCTAGGGGATCGAGGTTCTCTCTCAACGTGCCAGAGAACATGGCTGGTTCTTGTGGAACGACCACGACTCGGTGGCGCAGCGCTCGTAGTGGAACCCTGTTTATATCTTGACCGTCGACAAGCACACGTCCGCTGCAGATGGTGGTTGCGCCCGCACACGTCATCAATAATGTAGATTTGCCGCTGCCACTCCTACCGCATATTGCAACCTAGATGATACTTTACTGTAGTTTTATATCGAGAGTAAATTATATCTAACTACTTACCAAACTTTTTATTATAATTATTTATTACCTTTTCTCCCGGAGATATCGTAAGGTTAATATTCTTGAGTATAGGAGTTGTGCCCGGCTCGTGCTGGACGCTAACGTTCTCAAACTCTATTTTGCCATTTCTTTGCCATCCCAATGGTATTGGACCTAAAAGCATAGAAATATTACGTAGGTAGGTATTAGCGGTCGATACCTAATACAAAAGCACATGCACCTATTGAAACTGTAAATACTCCACGGTTATGAATTTAATTTACAAATCTGTGGAATACACAAAGCTTAAAACCAAACCTCAGGGATCTTTAATTGCACCTTTGCTATTTAACATATTTGTAAACGACATTGAAACTTGTTTCCATAGCTCTAAACTGTTGTGTTTCGCGGATGACATGAAAATCTGTGCAGCAATAACTTCACTATCCGACGCACAGTTACTGCAGTCGGATCTCACGCGCCTTGATCATTACTGCCACGTTACCAAACTCGAGCTTAACCTCCGCTAAATGCTGCGTTGTAACGTACAGTCGAAAGAAAGATAACTTAGCGCTTCAATACATAATAAAAGGACACCATATCCCTAGAAAAGAATCTGTTCGCGACCTGGGTGTTATTCATGATTCAAAATTGCTCTATGACAAACACATTAATGGCATTACCATGCCATATAGGGCTCTTGGTTTTATTATGCGATCATCTGTTTATTTTAAGAATGCTAAAACCTGGAAAATTCTCTATTGCACTTTCGTCAGAAGAATATTGGAATACGCATCTCAGATATGCAATCCACGTTACGATACGTACGTTATGAGAAATGAGAGAATTAAAATTAAAATTTATTAAATATATATGTTATCGTCTACAAATTCTATTTAAAACAAGTCAATATCTAAACATTTGTAAGAAGTTTCACCTGCTGACCCTTTCTGATAGAAGAAATATTGCCGACGTCTGTTATATACTTAAAATTGCCTCAAACAACATAAATTGTCCCGACTTATTAAACAAACTCAATCTCCATACTCCACCTAAGTTATTTTTGTATGTGCCTAGATCTTCTTCTAACTATCGTCAAAACTCTTTCCTTAATCGAGCGAGCAATAGCTTTAACTCAACTGCTAAAGATCTGAATTTGGATTTATTCTGCACTAGTATTCCAGTGGCCAGACGACGAATGAGTGAACAGTTCTTTGTTTAAGCTGTTATATTACTAGACGAGCTGTATTGTACTTTGGTTGTATGTAATTGTATACATGTAATTGCTATTCTCTTGGAAACTATGTGTAATTTTTAATGAAATGCTAAACGTGAGGACCTGTAATTGGCTATCAAATACTTATTTAAATATTTTGTCAAACTAGGATAAGCTGTTGGACCACCATAAATAAATAAATACATATCGATATCTCAGATGCAGTTTGAATTGTTACAATACTGTACCAGCGGCTTTAAGACTGTCTGCTTATCGAAATGATATTTTGTTTGACTGCTAAAACCTATATTATTATATAGGTTTAGCCCTTAGCATAGAAAGATACTAAGTGAGTTTACAGTCGTCTCTGTAATCCTCCTGCGGCACGTTGGTGTCGGTGTGTACGCGCTCGAGCGCGGCCAGCTGCAGGTGCAGGTCGGCGCGGCACTTAGCCAGGTGCGCCAGGTACGCGGGCAGCAGCAGCGAGTACGCGCCCGCCAGCCCCGCCGCCGCGCCACTGCGCACGCCGCCACTCACGCACACGCCCAGCAACACGCTCACGCTCGCTGCGCCTACCAGGTCCTGGTCATCAGTCAAGTTATGATGTTATGCAAATGGATTTGTCAAAGAACGTGGTGTGGTGTTCCTCCAACACTAAGGGAGGCACCTTCGAGCAGGCTTGGTAATCGTGTGTGGCGGGCCGTGGTTCGACGGTTGATGCCACTTGTATATAATGTCACCTCAGTGTAAACTTCGCTTGTGCGTTTCAGAAATGTATGGCGAAGAGTGCAATTGAACACATCGCCCTCTCATGACATTTATTGTAATTTCTTTGCCTGTGTGGAGTCGCTACAGATTGTAAGGGATTAATATCCTTGCGACCATAATTTTGTGTCTGACTTCTACTTGTTTGGTCAACGGTAACTAAATTATCGAAATAAACAAAAACCTTTTTTATTCTTACCAAAGTCAGTCCAAGCCAGCGATTAGCGGCGTTCAACAACAAAAGCGTGTTGTGATTATTGTCCAGCCTGCGCAGAAAGACAGTTCGCATGCACGCCTGTAATCGCCCAGCGCGGATGGTGCTGCCACCTGCACACGTTTCTGCACACAAAGACACCACACTCGCTGCGCTCTGCGCCTCCGCACATTGAAGCTCCCTACAGTAATAATAAAAAGATGTAATGAATTCAGTTATCAAATAATAACATTTGTAACTAATAGGTACTAATATCAGACTAAAACTGACCAATGTGCTTTTACAAACAAGATCCACTGGTTATACTTTACGCCTAATATTTACTTACTGCTTATGTACCTAGCGTTACACAGATAGACGGACTGAAGCGTGAGGTAGCACAACAGGGCAGGCAGCGACGCCAGCAAGCTCCATGGGGCGACGACAGCGTTGACGAGCATTGCCGCGGCACACAGCAGTGCGAGCTGCGCCCATCGACTGATAGCGGTGGGCAGTTTCTGACATAAAGTTTAGAGATAACATTACACATTTTATCGTATACAAAATTAAACAGTTAAACAGAATATTGATTACTAAAATATTAGACCTAATTTATAATTCACAAGAGTAACGTTTGGGGACTTTTGGCAGGTACATACTGAGGGTCTTAGTCTTCAACAGTAAAGAAATTACAGGGAACGTAAATAGCATAACACTGACTAGTGGCTGTTTCTTTGGTGACCAGGATAGGTATTTCATCTTAATGTTAACAGCATAGTCACTGCGCCACGGTAATGTTATCTAACAGTATACTATCTTCATACAAACGGTAGGAACGCGAGTTATACCTACGCGCCTCGAGGTGGGTATAAACGCGGTAAACAACACAACCAGTCGCGAATGCGCCGCGGTGACGAACGGACGGTGTGATGGTTTTGTCAGCAGTAAGCATGCGATTTGTGAATATTTGATTGAAATAAGTAAAACTATTGACATAATAATTATGGCAAAGTAGGTACAATTCCAAACAAAATAATTTTTATTAAACTTTTTATCCGGATACGGATTTTTTTATACTATTAACAATAAAGCTCTTCGTACGTCTCAGTCGAGGCGCAAATATTTTCAGTTTCAAATATATAAGGTTGTTTTTTATTAAATCTACTAATTAAAAAAACACAACATGACTTTTATTGAACACCTTCTATTTTATTCACAACAAATTTCATTTTAAATAAATAATATAATATTTACAATAACTAAACCAAACAGAAACTCAAATAGGTAGATAAAATTAAAATACTATAGGTTGGCAGCCCTCGCGCGTGTTTGCATACCGCGCGGCTGTAGATAGTTATTTCAAGGACAGGGCTGAGTTACAATACTGTTAGATTACATTACCGTGACTGCGCCCTCAATAAGAAGGCCGTTGCGATTTTCAGGATAAGTCTCGAGTTCGATGTTCGACCACGGCACATCCAAATCTCTAGTTAAGTTTAGAGTTAGTTAAGAGTTAAGTTCTCATACGGTTAGTATTCATTTGTTTTAACTATGGAATGGGTTAGCATTACTTTAAGAACTATTCGCAATAATGACACTTCTACAAATCTGAATCTGAGTTTCCAGATGCGTTGCCCCAGAACTGGAATGTGTAGCTTAAGACTGCGCTGAGCGAAATGTGCCAAAACAGGCGGTCACAGTTAAGTGAATAAACTCAACACTTTTTGTTTAATACAAATATAAAATATACATTTACCGTAACAATGAATGTGTTTACAATTACTCCGTGCAAAAACTTGAAATAATTAATATTTTCGTCTACAAAATTACGTAAATTTGAACGAAAAATGCAAAAACGCGCCGCACGAGCTCTGTCATTATCTGTCTTACGGCGCAGTCTTAAACGAGAAATCTTGACCAAAGGTTACACCTACAATATGTCTGATTATCATCGCAATCAATTTTATTGCCGTACGTGTCTTTGTGTTATGATCCTCTCTAGATGAAGTGTCAAGTAGTTTTTATAAATAGCTAGATAATTTCGAGGCCTCGGGTTTTATGAATGTGTTGTTGCATGCTTTAGCAAAGTTTCTTTTTTCCTGGTTTACGTGATCAGAAGTTTGAGAAGCTTTGTTTTAATTTTTGTGTTCTCCCTGCCAAAAATAAGTTATATAATTATTTAAAAGAATACTCCTGGATCAAATTACTAATCAAAGTAAACGTTACAAGAATCGCATTCTATATTACCTTATCTATAACAAGTATGTCCGCTGCGAATCGGTGCAGTGTAGTTCCGAGAGGAGTGGCACGGTGATGGTTGTACGACGCACGTAGAGTGGCGTGTAACAGGCGCTCGTGCAGAATGCGCCTCGCGCCGGCGCCGGCGCAAGCGCACGCCGCTTGTGCCACACCCGCTGCCAGCGCGCCGCCGCCGCACCAAGCCGCGTACGTACGTACGCCCGACCATATCTGTGCAAACATACATTAATATATTATGTCAAAATAGTATGGCTTCCATAAAATGAATTAAACTTTCTGTTATACTAGCGACCCCGGCTTTGCACGGGTGTGTTTTGTTATATCTCAGAGGGATTAGGCGGCGTTTACGATAAAAGCTCCCAAGCAGCTTGACTTTGCCCGTCATTTTCAACAATTATCGTCATATTTCAACTAATTTAAGCAAAACCTTAACGTATATAAGGTATATAATTATACCTATCCTTCCTCATAAATCACTCTGTCTATTGGTGAAAGCCGCATAAAAAATTCGTTCTGTAGTTTTTGAGTTTATTGCTAACAGACAGACAGACGTGGCGGGGGACATTGTTTTATAATATGTAAGTAGTGATTAAAATTAATTAGGTGAAGCGTGACTTCTATTAATGCGGTGCTTGATGTCGGAGGAATTATTTTTTATAGCGAGTTATTCGTAAACGTTTATTCTTTTAATAGATATGATCTAATAGATATGACAGAATCAATGATCTAAAAAATGACATTTGACCAAATCATTAGTTCACAATAATTTTCTTACCTGTTGGTCACTAAGTTCTGATCGTGTGGTTTGTGCTGTGGTGTACGTCAGCCAGTAGTCGGCTGCGAGCGCAAGTGTTTGTGCTGCTACCGCTGCCGCCCAGTATGCTCCTCCCCACCATTTGCACGCGCGCGCGTACTCCCACCAGATGGCGCACTTGTAACATACAATTACAAGCAACTTTTTATTTTTACTTATCCATATTTACTTACAAGTAAATATGGTTAAGTAAGAATGTGGAACAAAATAATAAATGGAAACCCTGCCCAATAAAAAATTGCCTTATCGTATGCCTGTGCTGGGTTAGGAAACGGTGTGATCTTTCGCCCTTATATCGACAGCACAACAGCAGCAGCCGCCTAGTGTAGCATACACCCAGTACTGACGGGTATCAGATGGGCTCAAAGCTTCTCTATTAGATACTTTAGATAGTATAAAAAGACTATGTTGCCTCAATAAAGTTTTAATCAGTTATAAATTTCCTTACCTCACTAGCGACTTCTTCTGATTTCTGATCAGTACTAGAATCATCGGCAACAATCGTGTTATTCGTGTCAACTCCGTTTGAAGTCAGTGAGCTGTAAGGCGTCGTGTCGACTCCAGATTCATCAGGGACATCTGAAATGGGCAAGTTACTTTTGTAGATATTACTAAACGTGGTAATTATATAAATATTTGGAATCAAATCAAATGACTAACTAAAATCCTCATTGACGTTTTTATTTGATTTGACGTCGGGGAAATGTTAGGGATTAAATCGTATTTAGTAAAATATTGTTACTAAGTAACTTAGTTTTCATTAAAATAATTTAAATGTCTTACTTCCTTATCTTCTGCTTTTATACGCAATACGAAAAGATAGTATTTTGTGCTTACTTATATGTACATAATGGTACCTTATCCCAGTGAATAATCAATGTATTACTTTTATTGTTTTTGGTTAGCAAATAAAAGACAATTTTACACAATACTGTTATGAGTTGCCTTTTCCTTATGAATGTTCCAATCAACCAACCAAAATACACTAACCATTGTTAAGATTATCTTCAGGAGCACCCTCGGAATCGGAGCTGATTAGTCGTCGTAAAGTTCTTGGTGTCCATCTGTAAAAAGAAGTTGATACTTCAGATCGGAATTCAGGCAACCTATTTCACTCATCATGCATTTAAAATTAAGGGAAGTTAGTAGAGCTAGTTATATCAGTGCAACGTGCACTTGCAGAGAGAAGACCTAGAGGTATGCTCCATCCAGATTGTTAAAAGCACAGAGTGACTTTGACCTGTTGAGTGTACGTGTGGGTCGCGGTTGCAACAGACGACGCAGGAAGCTTGCCTCCCGCTGCAGTGTGCTGTTCGATTCGTCAGCGCTGACAGCGCGACGCACGTCCGGCCGCCATCTGAATATTAATCATGCAGATTTATGTCAATCATATTCGATTAACAAACGTTGTACGTGATAAAATCAGCTTCATGGTTGGTAAGCACGGACAGTATTGCTGGACGGAAACAGCTCGTGTCCGCTTATTCCATTCAAAATTATATCGGAACGATCGATACTAGAACCTTCACTACAGAATTGCACTTTAAGTAGAAGATAATTGAGCGATATTTTTTCTAGTATTCTAAATAGTACCTAACCATTCTTAGAACAATGGTTGTGATTGCAGTTTGCGAATTCTTTAAGTAGTTCTAGGAGAAACAAATGTTCAAATGTAAGAAACTCTAATTTAGGTATATGGTAGAAAATGCACTACTATAAACGTACTTGGAATTGTACATAGAGGGTGGAGGCGAAGATAGCTGCCTTGAGAGTGGTGGTCTGCTCCGAGGCGTAATGCGTCGCCGCCAGCTGCCGCCCGCACACGTGGGCACCTCTGACAGCAAGTGAGCACCAGCTGCCTCGCTTATGACCTTTTATATATATTTAATAATTTATTAATTTGTGGTCAACTGACCACAATAGAGCATGACATCTTACGCGGTAAAATGTTATTCCACCTTTCGAACCCAAACTAAATAAATACATAAAGGCAATATTTAGATCCGAAAGGTGAAGAATCTGTATAATGAGTAAAGATGTCATGCTACGGTCTACAGCGCACCCTGGTCCGTCATGGACTACTTCCCTGATTATTAAAGCGGCAACGGTGCGTACCTTTAACCCGCTGTAAACGACGAGAAAGAAACCATTTATAGCTTAATATAAATAAGATTCAGGTTCACGAACTACTTACTAATAATTGACTGTTTGAAAAATATGGGATTACTCCTCATATAGGAGCTGCTTATTCTTCCATGAAACTTCCCACGACCTATGTACGAAGTCGATTGATTCAAGTAAGATGAGTTTTAAAATGAGAATGGAGTACCGTGGTCGTCGGCTCGTCGGAGTTACATCTCTGGAACCTGGCGCGACTCAGCGCGCGCACGAGGCGGGAGCGCTCCCGCGCGGCGCCGCCGGGCGGTCCTGCGCCTGCTCGCGCCGTGGCCGCACGCGCTTCGCCCGCCAGCCTCGCCCAGCGCGCAAGTGCGCCTGAGCAAGCCGCCGCCGCACGACCCACGCCGCATACGCGACCCTCCTCCATTGCTATTATCTTGTAAATAAAATAACAGTTTTGAGCATAAGTCAAAAGCTATGAAACATAAGAGAATATAAAAAAAAATGTTATAATAATGTGTAAGTAAAGTGTATTATTTACAGGTGCTTCAATTTTCAAGTCTCTGGACATACCTACCTATACCTAAAAATGTAAACATATTTTGCAATAAAGTTGGACAAGCATCATTATTATTACAGCTACGCCAAATTCAGGTCAATAGCATTAATTGACAGACTTCTATCATTTTGGTACCCTAAAAAGATATGTTCGTTGAATATTCTATACCTACGTTTATTTAGCCTCCTATTTTATGATCCCGAAGTAGAATAGTAAAAACAGAACCCTGGTACTACGACCTTGTCTGTTTGTCAATATTTCTCAATTGTATATCTCAAGAACTGCTCAAGTAATTAATTTGAAATTTGGAACGGTTTCAAATAATGTTCCGGTTTGCCGAGGAGGCTAAAATAGGACGAAGTAAATAGTTTATAATAAGATTATGATGACAAATAGGGAAAACGAAAAGATCCGAATTACACAAACGCAGACAATGCTTTCGACATTTGAGTCACGGGGCGCCGCCAAAGAGACTGCCGCTGCCGCCGCGTGCGCACTTTAATTGGAAGTAGAAATGTCGAACCAAAAAGACACACAGCCAACACAGTGACAGTTGTCCGTCCACATACGGGAACAAAAACTCAAGTTGATTTGTGCATTGTGTTGTCTTTATGTGCAAAAGCCATTTATGTAGTTACATTGTGAAAATAAATTGCTTTGGATAGGAATTAAGTTCGTTTATTTGATTTAATTATTTTGACCCGATTGCTTCACTATGGGCACAAATTAGCAGCAATCAGTCGGCTGTAAAGCTGCTGCCACGCAGTCGCGCTGCTACCACGTGCCTCAGGCTTCGTTCAAATACAGTTTTATGATGGACTTTGCATAGGAATATTGCTTCTTGGTACTACGATTAAAATGAAAGCAGAAATTGAACAAAATATATATAGAAACCGTACCTATCAAATCGCTGCAGTTTTTTTGTTAGTGTAGTGTAAGTTTAACGAACTGATACCTTAGGAAATGCTTACAAGATAAAGATAAAATAAAGATACATTTATTTGCTTAAACATGTGTGAATATCATTATACATTATTGTGATATATAATAGAGGTGGTAAATAACAGTTTGTATCAACATGTTTAACCAAAACTGGTGTACAAATATAATTATTAGGAATTTAATTAAAATAAAATAGTTTTAGAATAACTCATAAGTCATAAGTAATCAATTAAGTACATATATCAAAATAGTCAAATTAGTAAATATTAAAACAATTTGTAATTAATAGATAAATAATAATAGATAATAGATATTGGAGACAAAAATATACAATTTAAATTAAAATCAATTGAAATAAAAATTTATTATATATACAATTTAAATTAACACAAATAATAAGAATATATAGGTATAGACTCAAAATTGCAATTAAATTATAGATTTTTGTCATTTATTATAATAACATTTATTAATATTGAGTGCTTTGCTTTAGGCTTTGAGTGTTTTTTTAAATAGTGCTACATTTAGTAATTTCATGTTATTTGGTATCTTAATATATATTAATGGAGCTTTGCATATAACACTTTTATGTAGGAATGCTGTTTTAGCAGGATGAACACAGAGTCTATTTTGATCCCGTCGATTACTTCTTCCATTATCTGATAAAAGTGAAAACAAATGGTGATTTTTCCTGACAAAAAAGGCTATTTCCATAATGTATAATGACGGGAGCGTTATAATTTTATGTCCAATAAAAAAGGGTCTAGTTGTCTGTGCTTTGAATCCCAAATCCCAAACATAGCACGTATGCATCGCTTTTGTATTTTAAATGTCATATCTGTATTGGTAGAGTTGGCCCAGAATATTATTCCATAACGGAGAACAGATTCCACTAGACCATAAGCTGATATTAAAGCGTCAGTATTCATAGTTGGAGCAAGCTTATATAATGCATATGATATACTGCTTACTTTTATGCATAGTATATCATTATGCTCTTTCCAATTTAATTTACTGTCTATTATTAATTCGAACGAATAGTTGTGACCTCCTTTATAGTGTTATTGTCATAGACCAAACAGATATGTAATGGGTTTTCTTTTCTTTGATCGAAATGCATTACAAGGGTTTTAGTTAAATTTATTTCTAAATTATTTTTATCAATTCATGACATTATAGATGTTAATGAATTATTTATATCGATTTTATATTGATATATGTCCTTACATGCTATTGAAATTGTACTGTCGTCAGCAAAGAGTCATTGGTTTATTGATGGCACTTGGCAAGTCATTAATATAAATAATAAACAGGACTGGGCTTAGTACACTGCCCTGGGGTACACCATATGAGACATAGCACTTTTCGAAGGCGTATGTTTCTTCATATTTAGTGGAGCAATTAACTCTTGTTATTTCTGTTATTTGTTGTCTATTGGTTAAATATGATTTGACTAAATTTAGAACATTGCCTCTAAAACCATATGCGTCAAGTTTACTAAATAAATGTCATGTTTTACGTAGTCAAATGACTGTGTCATATCACAATAGACTGCACATATAGGCATTTTTTGTCAATGTGTTTCATAAATCATAATATTATAAATTCGTAAATAGCCATATTTATTGTTTTCTTTTGTCTAAATCCTTTCTGTTCCTTGCATAATATTTAATTACTCTCAAGATATGAGTAAATTGCGCTACAGAGATATTTTCAAAAATTTTGGGGAACGGTGACAATTATGCTGTGGGCCTATAATTTTCTATTAATTGTCTATTATCTTTTTTGTATAAAGGTTTTATAATCGTCACGACACATAAGTTTATAATGTGACTAAGATGGTGGCAAATATCTTCACTAACTGCTTTAATTACTTTAATGCTAAAGCCGTCGTAACCTACACTGCTAGTATTTTTAAGATTTTTAATGATTTTATTTATTTGGTAGGATGAACTCGGTGCTAGAAACATAGAATTTAATCGGTGATTGATTAAAGTGGTTACTTTATTTCCAGCTCCTGGTACAGGTCTTACTTTATCAATGAAATAGTTATTAAAAACGTTAGCTATTTGTTTAGGATTATTTATGCACGTGCCATTATTAGGTTTTATATCAATAATAGCTCCGTTAGGTAAACTCAATCTAGTTTTGTTTATTATACGCCATGCAGTTTTACATTTATTAGTTGAAGTTTTTAATATATAGTTATTTTGCGCTCGTTTTCTCAAGAATATCATTTTCTTGAATTTCTTGTTATAATTTTTATACTTTTTTTATTTTCTATTATAGGGTTTAATCTAAAATTCCATAGCAAATCTTTTTTTCTTCTACTGCAAACTTTACCTCCATTTGATACCCATTTTGGTTTGGTATTCACTTTTATCAAAAATGGTCTTTTAGGAAAACATAGATCTTAAAGAGGTTAAAATCATCAATAAAATTCTATATGCAGAGTTCGGATCATCAGTGTTGTAAATATTTTAAAATGAAAAATTTTTAACACACATTTTAAATTTCTCAATATTATCTGCACCGTAATCTCGTTTTGGGATGCGCCAAAAATTCAACGTAGGTACTTTTATTTTGTTGTTATTTTATCTTGATAAGCTGAGCAGTATGATCTGATAGACCTAATTCTAGAACTTCAGCTGTACATTGTTTTTTTTAAATTATGTGCATCGTTGTCAATGCAAGTTTTACTGGCTAGTCTCGTCTGTTCTCGTAGTGCTAACTTGAGGTTATATTTTATTCTTGTCTTTGAGTTCTTCCAAGCTAAAACATAATGCATCTGATTTATTGAGTAGTCCTGCTATGTTTTGGTGCAGAACAGACATAATTATGTTTTGCCGAGAAAAACTGAGTATGAGTTTCCTTTTCAAGATACTTTGTGTCAATGTCGTGAATACTATGATTTATATATTCTATTATTTGTATTAATGTCAGTAAAATTAAATGTCGATAAGTCAATTAAAATATTATTCATAATCCGCTCATATTAATTTCTTATGCCATAGTTATTGATTCTTCCTGTCATGTAAGAAAAGATGTCAACCGACACTACGCTATTGCTATCAAATAGGTATGCGTAGTCATTATTTTGTATGTCAATAGAAATCAGATTATTGAACATTTCCACTTTAAAATTATATATAGTTGCCCCTGTTATATATGTAGGTGAGGATATAATATTATTGGTGTGTGTCACTTTCTGCAGCTTCTCCTTTATCATATTAATCGTAGTGATGAAACTCTTTTCCTCTTTGATGTAATTTTCTCCAATTAAAATTAAACAGTACATGAATCAATACTGTACATGTGGGACTCGTGTTTAGCCGATTGGCCCTATAGGTAAACAACGTGTACCTAATAGAAAAGTGTGTACATATTAAGACATGATCATACCGTGTACACGATTAAAAGGCTTGCCTAAAATTTAATAATCTTATTACCCAAGAAATCGTCTCGTCGTAAGACAAGTCCTTTCATGGTACCACAGTTTGAACATTAAATCTTAGGATTGTGGTAGTAGAAAACGTGTGGAATTATGGTAATTTTAACTATTTATTTATTAGACTACAGACATAATATTCAGACTAATCTGGACAACCCAGCAGCATTCTCGAAGTAAATTGATAATAGGCAATCATGTCAATTGCTCTTTTCGATATTAATTTTGTACAATAATAATTGCGTATTTATACATTGCAAAAGGTTGCCTATAAGGAAACCTTGTATTCGATTATCATGATTTAACTTATATAGTGGCGATACTACGTCCCGTAAGTATGATAACCTTCTAATGTTACGCACAGTATACATATATCGTGCTACATACAAGAGTAATTGTAAGCATTAAGCTAATGATCATGGGTGTAACTCGACCTTCACGCTCTACTTACCAAATCAGCATAATGTAGTAGTTCCAGGCGGTTAGTGGCGACGACTACGGTGCGGCCGGCACGCGCAGCCGGCACGAGCGCACGAGCCACCAGGTGCCTCGCTAGCGGCGCGTCCAGCGCAGCCAGAGGCTCATCCAACGCCAAGAGAGACGCGTTAGAGTACAGCGCACGGGCCACGCACACCCGAATCCTCTGACCCCCCGACAAAGGTGCCCCATGACTGCCAAGCTGCGTTGCATCACCCTCTATTTCGAAATTACGTGTTTCATAATTACTACTAGCTACTGAATCACTGTCGAATACTTGAGTGTCTGACAGTGATATATATATTCAGTATAATGTACACATAAATGTATGTAAAGTCTATGTATGCATATTTGTTAGGCTCATATTAATATTAGCCATTGTTCGGTCGTCCTCACTCTTAATTAGTAATTTTATTTAATTGTTAACGAATTACATGGACATATAACTCATTGTCTGCTGTTTAAATTAAGTATACAAAAATCTATTTATTTAGCTCTGCTTGTAAATAAGTACACTACTTTCTTGCCTGGTAAAAGCTGCAGATCAGGCCTTAAACCGGTCGCTCGCAGTACGCGCCCATATTTTCTCTGACACCACGGACTATCCATGACAATGTTATTGCGGACAGATCCCTCCAATAGCCATGGTGGCTGACCAGCGTACCACATTGTACAAAATCTATAGTAAAACAAAAGTATTTAGCATACATAAATGGAAGGACCAGTTTTAAAACCATATACGGGGACAATCCTATAGAGATTTTAGGCAAGACTACTTAGAATACAAAACCTATGCAGTGTAAAGAAAAATAATAGTTTGTTAATGTATTTTCTTTAGTAAATGTTCTAGACTCTCAGTCCTCAGTGTCTCGATAAATCCAAATTGGTTATTCTAAAAATATTTGTTCGCCATTTAGGCTATTAAATATACATTAAACAATATACCCGAATTTGTTCCATTGCAGTAAATACTTGTCAATTAGTAAAGATCAGCGAGACTATTTCCTGTGCATCCAAGGACGCAGTAAAAAGACTTTTTCTTAATTAAAACAGAAATTACTGATCCAGTTTTATATAAATAGTTGACATTCTTAATATAAAAATGGTGACACACATCCGAATAGATGCGTGGATGTCATCCAAACAGCCAAACAAAATAAAACTCGTCGAGTTTTATTTTGTTTGGCATCCGTTGAAACTAAATTAAATATCGATTTACCAACGCTGCCTATATTGGGCTCTCGCACCTAAATATATCAACGAAATCTAAAAACGAAAACAAATATAAAATAAGTACCTGTTATATACGATGTCGCCTCTGTCAAGATACATCTCACCAAGTATTGCAGACAGCAACGAAGATTTGCCGGATCCAGTGGCGCCGACAACCATTATTAGTTTACCTAATAATTGTAAACAAGACTTACTTCCACAGTGACATAGTAAAGATATCAAATAAGCTGAACTCAAAAATATTAAACGGATTTGTGACTGTCGTGTGTTATTAATTTTATATCTCACCCGCTGGAATATCTAAATCATCTATTTCTAGTTGCATATCATTACTCTTGCCCCAAGTCAAGGCTGCGTTTTTGAAGCTGACAATGTATTCTGTTATTTGAGTAGACGTATTGTATACTTCGTCATCAGAAAACTGATCGACGCATTCCGCGCCATCAGATTCATCTTTAATCACTATTTCATTGTTGTCCACTTCATCTTTGTCCAATACTTCACAGAATAGCTGTTGATTGCCATTTAACTTAGTTGCTTTCTGATGTTCGTCATAGTTATCCTCTATAACATTGTTCGATTCTGGCAGTTCCAAGAAATCTTGAATCCTTTTTGTGCTAACCTAGTAAAGCATAAAATTATCTTTATTTACTGGTAGTTTGCTAGTTAGAGTAATTATATAAATGTTGTATAATTTAACGTGTATAATATATTCTTACCATAGCTTGGATCACCATAAGCACAGTCACTGGTAAAATTAGTAGAGGAACTGTAAGTTGATTAAATAACGCTAGTCCAGCAAATACGTTAACTGCTGTAAATCTGCTGTTATTGTCTATGAAGTAGTAAACCGTGAAAGTAATTACTGTTATCAGAACGGAAGATATTTGAGTAGTGAAAGCTGCAACAGAACGGTCAAGTATAAATATTTATATTATATTCGTTTATAGAATGAAATTAAGTTATTTACAAAAGGCCCTTACTTAAAAAACTCCAATAAATAGAGTCTTTATTAAGAAGTTTTAATTCAACTTCTCTCAATTGCAAAATTTTCTCTTTGAATAGGTCTTCCCACACGTAAAGTTTTATTACATCGATGCCTTGTATTATTTCAGTCATTTTCGAAATCCTGTGGTCTGTACATTTTGCAATATCTTTAGAATTTTCAGATATTTTCTTGCCAATAAAAAACTGTAGCGGCGTAATGATGAGCACGCTGGCGACTGTGCCTATTATTGCACTCATACCCAATTTTGTATATAATAAATACAATATAACAACTATCTGTAAGATAAAAGGACGAATAAATTTTGTTATTACAATAGTTATAAAACTTATGAAATTACTATGTGTAATTAATTTAGTTACTGGCCTTTAGGGGTATCGCCCAAATATAATGACAGATCCAGACACACGACATGATATTGTACGTGTCCTGGGACACGAGGTTCGTAATGAGTCCGCTTCGCGTGGTGCTGTTCTCCTCAGGGTCGTGCAGGAGGCGAGCCTCCTCATCTTCGTCAGTCTCGGTGGGAGTCCACGGCGCTAGCCTCATACATTTGTCATACACCATACTCTGTTAATAAAAAACTGCATAAAATGCAACTATTATATAAAAAATAAATTATATTTAACAGATTAAAGCAATAAAATAGTCACTCGGTAAAAGCCATAAAATTATTATCAATGAACAAACTTGTAAAGCTGTCTTCAGTCTTGTGCCTTCAACTGTCACTAAATGCGTTGAATTTTGGGATAGGAGTGCTTGACTAATCAGAGCTAAGGTCACAATAAGTAGCATCACGTATCCATTGCTCAAATATTCTTCTATAGTCACTTGGGTACTATGATCGTAAACTTTAACAGGCCCTTCGATGTATTGAATAATAATTGCCAGACCTAATGGAGGCACGACGCCAATCATATCGCCAAATAACTTTAATACTCCAGCGATATAAAAGTTTGGCCACACTTTACGAATATAACACGACCATAGATTATGATTTTCTTTACTGGAATCGGTTTTCTGAAAATTATACAATGGAGACTTAGGCTGTACTGTACAAAAATAATGCCGAATGAGTGATATATACATACGTGCTCGGCTTGATATATTTTCACAAAGTCTTTGTAATACATTATGGAGCGCTCGTCATCTGGTAGATCGCCCAAACAGTCAGGATCTAACGGTGCTTTGTATCCTTTACTTAGTAACGAATTTAACCAAAAGAAAGTAACTTTCGAATAGAAATGTGTGTCATTATGTTTGTAGCATATATTAGGCATGCTGTTGGTTTTATCATCATATCTGAAACGTTTTGTGACCTGCAAGAGATGAGATGTACCTAGTCAAATATTGTGATTTTAAACTGTATAAATCGCAGTTGCACTTATTCCTAACAATGAATGTGTCTCGTTAATTGTGAGAAGGAAGAATTGTAAAAATTACAATCAGTTAACTTTTAAGTGACTAGTTTAAACAAATGTTTCTCATACAAGGAACAATAAATAATTCTATTGAAATAATTTGAAACGTACGTCGTATGGTACTCAACGAGAATAATTCGCTGGCTGTAATTCATGTCGTATTGAGCGAACACGTGCACTTATGGGAAATACCATCTGAGATGGCGCCAGACGCATTGTGAATATCGTCTCCTTCGTGTGTGCTCCCTGTGCGACGTGCGGCGCCGGCGGGGCCAGTGGCGGCTGTCGGGATCTGCCTGACTCATCCTCCCTATACACATCTTTCCTTTTATATGCTAGTAGGTATTCCCAGTTTTAAGCTCAATACTCATAGAAGTGGCTTACATAAATAGAAAGTAGCAGACAGCGGCGCTGCTTCACGGGGATAATGACATGCAGCCACGGTATTTTGTTACGCACGTATCACACAAGCATGCAAGTTTCAATTATTCACTGGATAAGTATAGACACACTGTATTGAACTACTAGTTCTAAACGCCTAACTGCACAGCGCTATAACCGTTTAAAATAAACCACTTTTCAAGTGGAGAGACTTATAAACATAAAAGTAATAAAATGTTGTGATAAGATCAATAACAATATTGAATCTTTTTACATTAAGATATTTTTAAACAAAACTATTACGAAGAATTACGATTTAAAGAATGACTTGATATTAATCTTAGGTACTCGAAAATAGCTACGTTTTATCGCGCTAGTTGTTTAAGCCTGACCTTTTATGACACTAATTTAAATATCGTGGAGGACATTTTTATTTACCAAGCACCATTTAAAATATAGATTAAATATTAACTAAGGTAGCGTATCAGTGCCTAATTTAATAAAACTACAACGCACGTATATACACATTAGATGTAGATATAGGAAACTGTGCGATTTCCTTAACAAATATTAAAATAGTTATAATGACCAAATCAAAACAGGAAGAAAGATCGGGTAAAAGGAAGTTTTTAGTAGGCAAATGAGTCGTAATACTAATAAATGACTATGAGTTGCAATTTATTGATCGCCAAAAACACTGACTATAATAATAATATAGTAACACTAGGTAACGAATTCCAGGTTTACTACGTAAGTTGACGTATCGATGCATACTACTAATTACGCGCGGTAGGTTTGTATTTATACGGTCGAGTGGAATGGTAAACTACAAGCAGTTTGTGATTATCTCAACATGACTTACAATGCTTTATCTTTTAAACACTTTAGTTATATGTAGGTCACACAATTGCTCGAAATAGTAAAATTGTTTAGTAACAATATCTAATAGTTACATTAAAAATAACAGAGTTATATTATTAGCAAACTAATATTCATAATTTCTCTCTCTAATAAGTAACATAGGCAAAGGACAGATGAAATTTCAGGACAATAAATTAGTCCTGTTTCTGGTTATAATATCATATGGTTGTGCTAATATGTTATAGACATCAATCATTCAAACTATTGATTAATTGAATATCCATTTCAATATCTATAATTTGTAATAACCTAAATATGTTCTGGATAGATTTTTAATATTGAGTTGAAGTAGCTATATGAAGCTCTATAATAATAAATTAAAAATAAACATTGTCGACTTGAAATAACACGGGGTACCAATCGTTTTATAGGATCACGTATTTTCAATAATAGAGCAGCTGACACGGTGCTAAGGCAGACTTAATGCGATAATGTGACTTAAGGCTAAGTCAATAAATAGAAGGGCTAAGCATAAATAGCGGATAGTTTGTTCGGTCACTAGTAGCGTTATGCAATTGTGTACAATATGCGCTACTACTGAATACACGTGTATTTATGCAGTCGATATATCGTTAAATCGCTAGTTGTTTGTCATAATCTCGTCATGACATTGACGACATAGGTATGTCCCATTGTAAACAGTAAGCAGTGTAGTAAGTAGTAGTAATTCAGTAACTAAAATACATACGATAGACTCATGTTAGTATATCCCCGATGGGATAGTCGTTGGTGTTCTACAGTCACATTTCGCCAGTTTGTAATAATCTCCTTACCCCCTAATATAAGGAACACTTACAAGCCTATTATATGAGAAGAGTTTTGCATCATACAACCCAATAGTGATTTTCCGACTCGAGAATAAAGTTCGTGGCCACACGATTACAATCATACGAGTATATATACAATGTATATTTTTAATACCAAGGCGCGGCACCAACGACTACGAGGCCGTCGGATTGGCAAATTACTTATTTTAAAACTAATATTAGTGGCAAAAAGTATAGTCGTATTCATATTTTTTTAAAGCAATATTTCACAGGTTAAATTACAAGCCCGTATTTTCGGTTAATAAATGGATTTCCTATATTAAAAAATATTTGTACATCGATATTATTTTATCGATTTAAAAATGCCTAACACAATTTTCTATTCCCTGTACGTAAAAGGAAGAAGCAAATACAATCCGTGCATGCAAAATTGTCCTGCTGTTTGATTTATCGAAATGATTATAGAATTAAATTTAAAATGGCTGTGATGGTATTAGTCGCCCTATGATCACGCCAATTCTTGATCATCTCCTTCCCGTCATATCCCATATCGTAAATTTTTCTCTTGTCAATGTGATTTTTCCTTCCTTATAGCGTAATACATTTGTCATCCCTCTTCCTAAGGTACCTAGTCCTTCCCTTCCAAACCATTACCGAGCCATATCCATTCTTCCTTGCCTGTCTAAAGTGCTTGAGGCCTGTGTACACAAACAACTTGCACAGTTTGTGAACCTGAATAATCTATTGAGCCCTCTCCAATCTGGCTTAAGGCCCGGGCATAGCACTATTTCCACCCTCGTCAAAGTAACTGGCGATATCAGGGCGGGAATAGAGGATACCAAAGTTACTGTATTGGCCTTGGTTGACTTCTCGAACGCTTTCAATACCGTCAGCCACGACATCTTACTAGCGATCCTATGCCATCTTAATATCTCACCTGGTGTACTTGAATGGTTCTCGACATATCTTCAGGGGCGGCAGCAGTCAGTACGCATCGATGATACATCATCACCTTGGCGTGACCTCAACTCTGATGTTCCTCAAGGCGGCATTCTATCTCCGTTACTATTTTCTCTATTTATTAACTTCTTAACTCAGAATCTTCAGTGCACGTATCATCTTTAAGCCGATGACTTGCTCTTCTATCAGTATTTTGATATGCTCAAGGCACTGCAGATAATCTATCTGAAGCCATTTCTAAAGTAAATGCTGATTTTGAAGCAATTAGAAGCTGGTCTTGCAGATTTGGATTGTCTGTTAACCCGACTAAGCGTCAGTCAATTTTAGTTGGAAGTCAACGACTGATAAGCAGGCTGGACTCCAGTACCTTACCACCTGCTGTGTATGATGGGACACCTATACCGTTTAGTCCTTCTGTAAAGGGTCTGGGTTTGCTCATTGACTCCAATTTAAATTGGCAAGGTCAGGTTAGAGAGTAACCGGAACGCTACGTACCTTGTATCGCCTAAAGAATTTTCGCCCATCTAGACGAAAATAATGTTTGTGCAGATTTTGATCTTTCCCTTAATTAATTATGGTGATGTGTGTTACTTTAACCTGAATGCAGATCTATTCAATAAATATGACCGACTTCTAAATAACTGTATTCGATTCATTTATAATCTTCGTTTATATGACCGACCATATTTCATTTTATAGATCCATTTTAAAATGGTTACCCATTCGTCAACGCCGTAGTTTGCTTGCTCTTATAATATTATTTTCTATTCTAACCTCACCCAATGCCCCCACTTATTTAACCTGCCTTTTCCAATACCTATGTTCCAATCATGATAGAAATCTTTGTTCTTCCAATAACCTCCTCTTACTTTGTCCTTTCCATACATCTGTTTTCCTACATTGTTCCTTCTTCGTCCAGTCCGTTGTCAGGATGTCCACAAACCGTTACACTTTCAAGTTAAAAGTACGTGCTTCCTTGACAGTTTATCTGTTCCACCTCATCAGTAATATGTTACGTATGTATGTATATAGGTATATATGTATGTAGGCGTCTATATATATATATATATGTATATATTTTATTTAAATTATATGATATATTTAGGTATGTATATATTATATAAAAATCATTACTTTTGTGTTATTCTTTAGTTTAAATACATGTATATTTATAATTCTATTGTATGCGTATGCAAATACTTCTTTTTATCTCTGCATCACCCTACGGTTGACTGGTAGAGAATGCTCTTGGCATTAAGTCCGCCAATGCATTGTTCTGTGCATGAAGTTTTTAAATAAATAAAATAACAATACGTTTCTAGTACCTACATAACTAAGTATAATGAATATTATTTCGCAAAGCATTGTTATAGTAAGTTAACTATAATATAATTACCTCATCATAGAAGCATACGCAGTCCACAACAGCTATCAAGAATGTCATGAGTAGTGAAATGCCTTGGATGTATACCACTACGTGAGTGGTCGATGTGCTCGTGAGGTAATGCTGCCACAAGATGGTCGCCGACGAGACTGCTGCCAACATCCAGTAAATAGCGAGGTAGAGGATAGGGGCTGCTGATCTTCTGGTCCACAACGCGACGTGGAAGGCGGCTGCGGCCAGCCAGGAAAGTGGCGCAATCAGTGCTGCGACCACGCACATGGTGTCTGAAGGTCGCAGCAGTGCTCCCGCGGCGTCGCAACACCAGGCCACTCCTAGAACTAGGCTGGCAATCCCTCGCACGTTTTGCCCACGCCATCGTTTTGAATGCCTGCGGTATTCATGGTATGTAAATATTCGATATTTATGAATACATACATAGTCTCACGAATATACGTACATGTGTATCACACTTATATTTAGCCAACTATGGTTGTATGTCTCACGTATAAAGGGGCTAAGCTATTGCCTTCTACCAAGCACGATAACATACTCCATACTACTAAGAATGTTTGTACAGAAAAACGCAATAACAGTTTATCAAACTCGGAAATAGAATCCGGGATCTCAAGCACAACATTGCATTCACTACCGCTGAGCCGCCGAAGCAATCCCATATATGCAATATTGAATGTTTACACCGTAATGTGCATTGGTGTTAATGTACAATAGAATTTTGACTATAATCAATGTAACAACCAGCGACAATGGTCATCTCTCATATAGATTTGATACATTACAAGTACATAAATCCAGTATTCAGCGGTCTCTGACTTTGTTTAATATTATACCTACTGAAGTGTATCATTGTTACGATTTGCCTAATTGAGACTGAATGATCAGACGATGAGCTAATCTTTGCTAATTTTCTTATGATTGTTATTGAATCTGCATATCTAGGCGTATTAGTAGTGTATCACTGGTATGAAAAATAAGTAAGTCACAGTACTGTTGTAGATTTTTGACGATTTGTGTTTGCAGAGCCTACATAATTTGTATATAATATTATTTTTTTAATTTATTAACTTAGTGTTTGATATCTACTTAATAATACTACCCCGATGGCGTACCCCACACGATCTACCTCCAAAGGAGCCAGGTTGCTATAGTTATTTTGCACCCTCGCATTGATTGGTATGACGTTGAAAAGCAGCGACCGTAGGCATTCTCCTTTTGGTTGATCTGCTCGTTTTGATTCAGTTTGTTCGCGACACTAGCAACCTTTTAGACTGTAATTATAATATCCATACCTATACATTACAGCCATAACTAAATCCAGAACATAAACCTAACCTTGACTTATTAGCAAACTCCAGTAATTTACTGCCGAAGTAACCATATGTCATATGCCTGCAGTTAGAAGGGTTTTAAGGCCACTAGAGAAGGCACCTTACTTTAAGCATTTCAAGAAGCCAGTTTGATTACCACGGTTTCTTTTTTGGGAACGCGCGAATAATTCGGCTGATTGTGCAAGCTATGTTAATCTACGGTAACAACTTACTACCAGGTAGACTAAGATTGTAGGTACTAGGCTGATATGTAGGTTATTGCAGCCGTAGGAGTAATAAAATAAATATGGGCTACTCATTGTAGTGTTAATGAGATTGGTTCATTTCTATGTAATAGGGACAGAATTATGTTAATTACCGTCATCATAATATTATATCAATGACGTATGATTTATGATTTATAACTTAATAAATTGTGTTCATGAATTATGCAGTTACAAATGATGCAGTATTGTAGTTAAAGCTTGTTGCCACCCAAATACATTATTCTTGATTGCTGGTATATAGGTAAAGTAGGTCCATTGTAAGTAAACGATTGATACGTTCTAGGGCGTGATGAAAAATTTATGCTTTTGTCGCAGGTGAGGAGAGTTTTGTTGAGTAAATATATAATGGGAATCGATGACGCGTGCGTGTGTACCTGTAGTGCTTGTGTATGGGCGCGCAGCAACACATGAGCGCCGCGGTGATGGACGCGCAGTACAGGTTGAGCGAGTGCAGCGCTGCCGACAGCGCGCGCATCTCACACGCGCTGTCATCGCGCGCGCACACCGCCTCCATCCCTGGATACATTTTTATTTTCTCAAAGACGAAATATTTGAGTTATCCCTGGATGTATTTTTATTTACTCTTATTATTCTTAAAGACGATTTAAATTTAGGCCAGTTTTCAATTATGTACCTAATGGACATTTTGTCAGTTACAAGAATCGCTTAAGTTTTTTGAGCAGAAGCAAGTTTCAGAAACAAAAAGCAGAAGCGATTCTGTAATAGATTTAGCAAAAATAGCATAGATAATTGCTCTAGTCATTCAATAAAACAAATAAATGTTTCTTCATTATTTAATAGGAACTGAATTGTTATTGGCAGTTTCAGACACATTGTTTAATATTAGTTATTCAGTAACATAGTATGAGTAGGTAATTATATACATATCTACGTAAATGTATAGTGGTGTAGGCAAGTTATAAGTATAATATAAACGAATAATCAAACAATAATTTAGAGCAGATAAGAAAATATGGTGTACCAAAATCTTTGGTATGATAATTTGGTTGTACCACTAAGTAGGAATCTGGGTCAACTTATGCATTTAACCAAGTTATTTGTAATAAAAGTAAGTCTAAGCTCAATAGTCTAGTCTTTAAATAAATACTATATTATCTTTTTTAACATTATGTTTACACTGTATGTTTGTGTCTCGCAGATGTGATTTGCGAGTATTTGCAATAAGTACCCATGTTATGAGCCCGTAAACACATGTCTCTGCAAATCAGATGAAGCCAGAACACAACCAAAACATTTGATTGTAAAAGAGCCTTTACCACATTTTATTACATTTCGTATCTTTTAGCTAGAAAGAGTTTGGAAGCTGCTAGTAACTGTGCGTTACGGTTACGAGGATGCCTTAGGGTCGAGCAATGAATGTTTATAAATTACATACAATCGGATTCATGATATTGTTTTTGGAGGCAGATTATTTTGTAAATGAAGTACGTCACACGAGCGTCATTCCACCTCGTTCCACAATTCACAACATAACTCACCTCCAAAATAATTTTATTTCAACTACAAAATTTCTATCACCAGCCACAATTAAAAGAGCACTCGATTAATAATTTAGCCCGTATTCACTGGCCATTGTAGTCGTATTTAGTTATTAGGTCGGGTTTGTGACATTATAGCGATTATTCGATCAGTTTGAGTGAATTTGCATCGGGTTTATAGCGTGGCACGAGCGCGCGCGTGATAACGGCCGGTTACTACGTTCACGACTGGTTGTGTTTGTGTCGCGCCGTGGCCGCGGCTCCGCTGTCCGCTGGTGTTGCACTGAACGAGTCGCGCGAGTCGCCGCAGCCCACCACGCGACCTGGCGTCGCTCGGCGGAGGCCGGCGCGCGGACGTGTACCGCATCGAGTCATGTGCCCTCGTGTGTACTACTACTCTGCACCAATACACACCCGATGTATAAAGCAGGGTCGCCGCCACCGCCGCTCCGACATCGCAGCTGGTCGCGTTTTAATTTCTTTCATTGGGCGCAATTACTTGTTTCGTAGAATGATGAAAACGTTTATATTTTCATCAAAACCAGTCTTTACGTTACTTGATTGTTTATTTTTAGTACATGGTCTAATACCAGCTTGACCTTGGGAACTTTTTTAATTCCCATGCGGATGGCACCACCTACCTCCTAATAATAGTTTTACCATTGTTTGTTGAAATTTGGTTTTTAATTATCAGACTTTAGAATCATGGACAAAATGTCACGATGAAGCTAACAAAGTTTATTTATTACAATACTAGATTCACTCGCGTAAATGTAGGTTAGGTGAGTAACAGTACTTTTTTCTGGATGCAAGGTACCCTATGTTCTATTCTGTACCCCGGACAACGTACATATATACTTACGAAATTTCATGATGATCGGTCGAGTAGTAAATGCGTGAAAGCGTGCGTAACAAACAAACAAACTCACTTTTGCATTTATAATATCAGATAGATTAAAAAAAAAGGTTATAACGTGAATATGAACTAGATAACGTTATTACATCAATATTACTTAAATCGACTTGTATAATTTTCCTTTTAGGGTCATTCTATTCTACGGCCAAAAAAGTGTGCATTAAGAATATAAATTAAACGCATTGAATTAAAAATTTCATTTATAGCTCTTTAAACCGTAATCAACCTAAATTATAATCGAATATATAAGAAATCTAATAGAAAAGCATAAATTTAAAAAAAATCGTTAATTGAAATAGCTTTCGTCACATCCTGTTATCTGTGTAATTCGTTACATGTTGACTTCAGACATCATAAAAAAATACAATTAGTTGACAATAATTATTTATCTTTTCTTATATATTTTTTAAATATAGTCTTATTTATGGTACGTGAAGTAAATTAAATTCAGTTAAATCTATTTGACGCTACACTTGATTCTACTTCTGTTACAAAATAATCGTCACATCTGTTAACGAGTAGAAATTAGATAGTAATAACTTGCAACATTCGTTTTAGTTCGGTTACTTTTTATAATATTAGAACACTGTTATCAGTCATTCGCATGCCGGCTAAAAAAATAGAAAAACATCGTGAGACTTTTTTTGTGAAACCTGTTTTGTTCGTTAATATCTTAGTGTCAAAGTTCGTGCATCACATCTGTGCAAACTCTACTAAGGTAAGACATTGCAATTATATCATAATAATACTTGGCATGTATATATTATGATGTTTGTTATACTATTCTGTGCAAAAGCAAGTTTAAACTTGAATACAGAAAAAATAAGGCGGCAAATTTGAAAGTTCGTCATTTCTGTGATCTTCACTTCTGTTATCAGTGTGATAACAGATTTGATGGATGATCACCAAAGTGACGATATATTAGTTTGATCCTACTTTATTGTAACATTTTATATTTTTGAAGTGATTTGAGTACATAAATTTGTAATGTATCATGATTAATTATATATAAATCATGCTAAGAGACAAGTTGATCAAGAAACTGCATTACTGCATATAGATTTTGCAGAAAATTATATTTCCAAATACGCTGAAGAAGTACAAGCAGTTCATTTTGGGGCCTCCAAGCCTCAAATATCCCTTCATACAGCAGTTTTATACCACTTTGAACAGTACGACTCAACGATTACTCCGTTTTGCACAATTTCCGAAAATATTAGGCATGATCCTGTTTTTATTTGTAATCATTTAATTCCAGTTTTAAAAGTTATTAAATGCTTACATCCTAATTTAAAGACAATCCACTTTGTAAGTGATGGACCCTCTTCGCAATATCGTAACAAATCCATGTTCATTTTAATGGCAAATTTTCTCGCCATAAATTTAGATGTTCAGAACCTAGTATGGCATTACAATGAAGCTGGACATGGCAAAGGTTCACCAGATGGGATTGGTGCAACGGTTAAGCGAACAGCAGATCAATCAGTAGCTAGAGGACAGGATGTAGCTAACTTCCAACAACTGGTTCAGGGTTTGAAAGAAAATTGCAAAGGTGTTCAAATTATGCCTGTAGATGAAGAAAATGTTGAGACCATAGAAAATTTACTGTCAAGAAGTTTAACGCCAACATTTAAGGGCACTCTTAATATTCACCAAGTAACTTGGAATAAAGACAGTCCGGGTCTTTTGCATGCTCGAAAACTTAGTTGCAACGAATGTCGTCCAAATCAAATCTGTCCACATTATGAAATGGGCGTCATTAATACAGAGTGCAGTCAAATCTTTACTAATGGAAGCAATGCCCTTACTTCTTCTTTTTCACCCCGTAATCCAAGTAACCTACATGACATAGAAGTATCCGGGCACCAGGATGAAGATGATCCAACGGAATCTGTTTCTTATACTGGAAATGAATCTCCAACGCACAGCGTAAATACTAATGATGAAGATGACTTGGTGGTCTCAGTTCCGTCAAAACGTACTCGCAACTTTTATTTTAAGTCCGCCTATAATAATTCTTCTTCTGGGGAGAATTCCGACGAAGAAATTAAGAAAAAGCAGTACATTGATCGAGTGTTCAGTGCAACTTCAGAATTTACCACAATACGTATTCATAACATTTTTCATCTGATTCGTCTGACGACGATATATTTTGAAATAGTGTTAGTGAGAAATAAGTCTGATTAATTAATGTTATAAGCAGTATGTACCTGATTAGTAATGATCATATTCTTTTAAATCTATCTCAGTCAAGTTACTTACTTGTTAGAGGGTGACGTCACTTCTGTGATCATTTGTTTAAGATTTTTTTTCTATATCTAGTTGTTGATTTCAAGTGTAATTATGTTTTGTTCTAGTTAATGAAAACAAAAGTTATTAAAATGTCTTCTATGACAGATCTTTGTTTGTTCATAAATAAGAATTATTTAGAATATCGTCATTTCTGTTAAATAAAGCATCACATCTGTTATCGGCATTTTCAATTTTTTTACTTTATTACGTAATTAAAACAAAAATGACCTGTGTTGGTAATTATTTTGTTGACTGGTTTTACTAATAAACACCATAACGCTATGAGGAATATGAAATTCGATGTTTTTTGTTTTTTTTTTAATATTTGTCTAAAAGTAGAATGACCCTTTAGGTTTTAAAAGTTAATGTTATATTTGCATAGGTATTTATTATTCGCGGCGACAGTCATGTCATAACTTAGAAAGACAGTATGTATGCATCTTATGTGGGGGCCCGTCAGTGCAGACCGGCGACACTTCGACCCAGTGGAATCTTTTGTGTCGACACTCTCCCAATAACGACTGCCATAGATGTTCATGGCAGCCGGGACCGACGGCTTAACGTGCTCTCCGAAGCACGGAGCAGGCGATAATTGTCAATCAATACGCACATAATTTCGAAAAGTCATATATCTTCCGAAAGTCAGAGGTGCGTGAGGTGGGTTCGAACTCACGAAAGATAGTAAGTAGCATAAGTAAAGTATACGTAGATATTGAAACAAAGTTCCTACATCTAAATTACGTATCGTAGTGCGTATATCTATAAGTATATTATGATTATGAGTAGATACATAATATATTCTCTTAGGTGTGATCTTCTTAAAAATATCAATCACAATTTAGAAAATAGCGGCTTTCTATCATGATATAAGATGATTTTAAATAGTACTACCAATATGGCGAAATCGGATACCGCTCGGTGGTAAGTGGAAACACTAGCCAATGGACGCTGCGCTGGCAGCACCAAGTCTCGCAGCAGCCTTGTACTTCGTTAGGCCTACAAAAACGCCCTGCAATCTAGGTTCCTCACGCAGGACGCAAACATTTAGACAGCAGACACAAGGAACGCCCAGACTCAGAATAACTATTTGTGGGACACACAATTTTCTGTCGCGTGTTGAGATTGAGTGGCAGAGGCGAGGCGATCACCTAAACCATTACGCCATCCATGCGGAACTACATCTGCAAAACTTCTAGTAATTACTGTTTCACCTCAAACTTTACCATTTGACTCCAAAAGTAACAAAAACAACACCCCGAATTAAAAACAGCTATCAGTCTTCTTCGCCCTAGTCTTTATTATTCCCAAGTCACTTGGGGTCGGCTTTTTTGGTCTAACCGGATTTGACTGGATATCAGTTTTTACACGGAACAGCTGCCACCTGACCTTCGCAACCCGAAGGCTAACGATACCCTAAGGCTAGGACCAGTGTCAGGATATTATAGGGCACCGACTTCCCAATAACGACTGCCATAGATGTTCATTGCAGCCGGGACCGACGGCTTAACGTGCTCTCCGAGACACGGAGCAGGCGATAATTGTCTATCAATACGCATATAATTTCGAAAAGTTATATAACTTCGTAAACGTAGTAGTTTAAATGGGCCCCTCAACACTGTCACTGCGTCGAGTATTGTAGGTTCGATCCGCACGACCAGACAAAAATTTCTGTGGTATTCTTTGTGTGCGTTGTTTGAATGTTTGTAACATGGGCGATGTTATAACACAGGAATTATACCTTGTACGAAAGTTGTTTTAATAGATAAATTAAAATACCTATAATTAATTGACCATTAAATGCGTCAGCAAATTTTTAAGTACCTAAACCAAAAGACAGTTCAATTTAAATTGACGGATATGTATTTAGATATAATTTAGATACTTTAAACAATTTTCGACCAAGGTAAAAAATTGCCGCTATGACAAAAATACAGTAAGTACACATTCTTTCGACAAAATGATGATCTGCTTTCTCTTAATATAGGCTAAAGAACAGACGTTGAATCTAGTTTAACCATAAGCATTTCGAAAAAAAAACACTTATGTTAATATTTTTAATTAAGTAGATTAATTGCAGGCCACTAAATTATTTCTGTTTTCTGATGGTTATGACCTACGACATGAATTTCATTATTATTTTATAAGTAATCTTAGTCTTAAAAAATGTATCTATCATGTAAAAATAAAAGTAACGCTGTAAAATGGATAACATAAAATCCATTCCACATTGTTATATCATTCTCTATCGAACAACCAGTTGTAATATGAAAATGTTTTTCATAACATAAGTATGAAAAACATTTTCTTTATTTATAAGCTTGCATTACGACCAGATAACAAAATATGTATTCAAATGTTATGAGTTATGAATTTATGACATAAACATAAATAAAATGTGTATTGCGACTGCGTGGCGCGGCGCAGCGCGGGCGCGACGTGGGTGCGCGTGCGCAATGCACTGGCCTGGCATACTTGATGTTTATGTGCGTGCGCCTGTTATTCTCCCCACTGACCTTATTCTCGTTCCACCGCTTTTCACTCACTCTCACGCCATGCACCATTGACAGACATATACATATTATATGCACCAATACTTCTTACTGTTGCTACTTGTACTGGCTTTAATAGTTTGTTTTTTTAGTTAAACTATACTTTACAGGTTCTACTGCGGTTTGTTTGTCGAACGTTTTCAAGTGGCCATGAACGGCAAATATAAGAAGTATTAAGTGCATATGTTAGTCTCCAAAAATACGATTGAATTCGTAAAACTCAATTTAATATACTTTTTTACCATTCGCGTAATTCGGCCTAGGGAGGGTCTACGTGCACAATATTTTTAAGGCTATATTCGGTTTCACCATCTTGAAATAAAAGAAATATAATTAAATACAATATATAGGCAGTGGGCAGGGCACATAGCTCGTAGAACGGATCAAACAATAAAAGACGTAGCAGAGGTAGGCAAGGTAGACCTACAACCAGGTTAGGGTCCGGGCTGTGAGGGAGGTCTATATCCAGCTGTGGACGTCTTTCGGCTGAAATGCATCTATATTCAAGAAACGGGTGGTTTTAACCACGAACGGCTAGATTTTGACATATATGTCAAAAATTTACTGTCCCTATCTTCAGGACCCGAGTAGATAGGGTTTTGGGGAGAGAACTACGGGTCTCCCCCTATGGACCAGGGTACTGCGGAGTCAGGCAACCCACTGCGCCTCGAAAAGTGTTCTATCGACCGCTGATTACAGTACGCGGTGCCTGACATTGGTGTTAGACTCGTAGGGGTATGTGGTTAGCCGCTGAGGACGACATGTTCGTTGCTCGGCAAGCACGTGGCGTTCGAGCGTCGGACTCATGCGCGGCTAGTGCGAACCAGTCGGTCGCGCGAGGCACGGAGTTGTCTTTAGAGAAGTAGCAGCGTGGTTTCGCTGCCACAAGGCATCTCGACCGCTTGCCTGCTCAGCAAGTAAGAGTCATAGAGTGACTCGGGCCACACCCGGCTTGTAGGCCTATTTGGGTAGGCGTATGGATGTACGTCGAGAAGTGAGCGTGCCTTAGATACACAGCTCCAGTAACATACTGGAGATATGGGAGGCGGCTTCTCCGTCGGCTTCAGCGACGTTTTCCTTAGCAACTTTCGCCAGAGTTGCGAGTGGTGAGCGGCTTTATTGCTCCGGTACCTATCTGGAGAATAGGTAGTGTCACTTGGGCACGAGGTAGCTCGCTTATGAGAACCGGCTTTCTGAGGATAGGATGGAGAAATCGCGATTTAGGGACAAGACCTGTCTATAACAGGTTCCGGAAGGTGCTTTCGGGCACTGGAAGGTACAGCGGTTCCACCTAATATAACCTTGATGGTTGGTATAGGGGAACGCTATATGATAAACTGGACTAGTCGTAGGGGATGTCCGTAGCTAAAACAACTCGTTTCTTGAATATAGGAATCAGGCTTTAGTGGCCACCCTGCTACTATTTGGTTGGACAACACAAATGGTATGGGATTCGAACAGTCTTAGGTTCATTATAGAAGGGCAAAATTAATTCCAACAAATTTGAAAATTTGTATATATTTTTGAAAAACACAGGCAAAATGAAATCCAACAAATATGAAAATTTGTATATATTTTTGAATAACGCAATACCCACGTATATTTATTACAACATGTGTGTAACATTTTATTGTAGTAAATCACAGTGTACCTAATAATTGTCTTGATCCTTATGAACTTAACTTAACTTACCTCTTGTACAAAAGATAAAAATCTACGTTAAACCAGATTAAATATCATAAATTTAACAATTTATACAATACTTAATATAGAATCTCATATACTTTATGGATTGTCGGTTATAAAATCCTTATATTATATGAGATATTTTATAAAAAATTAATATTAATCTATCTTTACACCACCATTCTTGGTAAGCGGCTGGGCAATGTCAAAAGTAATCTACTATTTAAAATATCTATTCACTGCTACGATTGATGAATATAAAACAGTACTAATCAGTGAGCTCCACTAAGCTGCTTAAGATAATAGCTAGCAGCAATCATTTTTGCTATTCAATGTTACAAATTTCGTGCTTAGAAATCTAGGTCCCACCCCGAGTTTTCATCTGGTGGCAGTTTATCTTTGGGATACTTCTCAAAGTTGCCGAGGTCCAGGTCGTTAGCAATGGGCTGCACCATCGGCGCCTTCAGTCTTCGTTCCACCAGCCCTTCCCATTCGATGCCCAGGAACCATCTACAGAACAATTGTTTTGTTAAACATGTTTATTACAATACTAGATTAGAGAGACTAGCTAGTTAGTTTAGGTTAGTAACAGTATACTTCTTTTCTGGATGAAAGGTAACTTATGTCCTTTTCTGTTCCCTGACAACTTGTATGCGACATGTCATGATAATGGCTCGAGTATCTAAGGCGTGAAAGCGTAACAAACAAACAAACAAACGCATTTAAATATAAGTTAGGATACAAAACCGTATATTATATAACATAAAATACGTCTGTGCCATATATGTATAGATTACATGTACCACATTGTGTTATGTACTTACTTGGTAATTTATTAACTCGATCAGACATTGAGACTTTAGTTTAAAATATATTTAAATACGAAATGTCCGGTTATACATTCATTAAACCTGTTTTATGGTTTCTTTATTATGCTCTGGTATTTGAATTTTGATGCAGTTTTAGTGGTAATACCTAAGTACCTACCCGAAATAATGGCTCATGAAGGATTACAACAATAATGTTGTATAAGTTACATATGTTACATATTCAAGAAGAAACAGCAAAACAAGGGTAATGCGAGTAAGGACGAGGCAGGTTTCTAATCCTTAAAAATACTAAGAATCTTATCGGGCCTACTGACAACGTCAATTATGCAGTATTTACTTATTTCTACATAACTAATGTCAGGTTAATAATATCGGCTACTTTATGGCGTGTAACATGAATACATTTCTATTATAATGTCGGTTACGACTACGACTGACCATTGTTGTCAGTTACAAAAGTAGTGTCGGAACTATTGTATCCTCCCGTTAAGACGCCAAATGAATTTATATAAGTTAGTAATATATGCGTTTATAGTTACCGAACTATATATATACAATGACGGAACAATGAAAATATGTAACCTTATACGTACTTATGACACTTGATGTCAGCTATTCCATTTTTGAGATATCCTAGTCGTTCGGCTGGCACGGCTCGGCACAGTTTGCGAATGAGCATTTGCGCAGATTTGGCGACGCGTGGGTGCCACGCTACTGCGTCGATGCCGCGGAGTATTAACGTGTATGTCTTCATGTGGTCACCGCCAGGGGCACGGAAAGGTGGTTTTCCAACTAATAGCTCATGTATCAAAACTCCCAGTGCCCAGCAGTCCACGGCTCGATCATGGCCCTGTAGCGTAAACAGATAAATTAGGCTTTAGGACTGGTAGTATGAATCAAATAGAACGGGCGCAGTAAGTAAATAACAAACCTTATTGAGCACTATTTCAGGGGCCACATACTCGGGAGTGCCAGCGAATGTCCATGTTTTGCTGTTAGCTGATATTCGCTTCGCAAAACCAAAATCGACCTTAAATTAAATTAACAGGCATGTGAACAGAGTTTATTTGGAATCGAATAAGCTAAATTTATTTGCAAAACAACATACCAGTTTTATATATCCTTGCTTATCGAGCATCAAGTTTTCAGGCTTTAGATCTCTGTAGATGATATCTTTAGAATGTAAGTACTGGAATGCTTCAATGACACAAGCCACCATGAAACGAGCTACATTCTCCGGAAAGAATCGCTGTTTCTGCAATATCGTCCAGACGTCGCCACCCAGGACCGGCTCCATCAGGAAATAGATGTATTTATTATCTTTAAATGTACGATAGAGCCTGAAAGAGAACATATTATCAGGTACTATATTTAAATTTTATTATCATTATAACTCATTGGTTGATATCCAAATTTAGACATGTGCGTACTGTGAGTGTGACGCATCTCTCAACCCCAATATCTTAAAGTACGCACATAAGATAAGGATAACAAATGCATTAGCATTTTTTTAAAGAAGTACTAGCTTAATAATTATTAAGTACACGTTTAATATGTATGTTTAATATATTGACTATAAGCGAACGCGCATGTAATAATGTCAATATTGATATTGTATATTTATATATGAACTTAAATATTTAAACAATGTTAGTTTTATATTTATAAATAAGCGATTAAGTACTTCTTTGTGAGCATGTGGAGGCAGTAATGTTTGATTCATCGTGAAACGATACTATGTATTATCATCTAACTAAACTAGTTTTACGAGATACGTATAAATGTGGCTGCCTGAATGGCGTTGTGGTTTAAGTGATCACTTCGCCGCTGCCACTACGCCGAGTATTGCAGGGTCGATCCCCATACGGGACAAAAAATTGTGTGATCCACTAATAATATAAGGACACAAAGAGCACCCAGTCTCAGAACGAGTCTGGGTGCTCTTTGTGCCCCTTCTTTAAATGTTTGTAAAGTCCGTCGCGACACAGGATTTAATCCAAGTGTTGTATTTTAAACAAATAAAATATATATCACGTTGTTTAAGGAATATTTACCTGCAAATAAAGGCACTATTGCAAGCCATCATTATATGTTTCTCATTATAAGCGTGCTCCTGTTGCTGCTGTTGGACCATGTCCACTTTCTTGAGGCACTTGAGGGCGAACGTGAGGCTCGGGTCGCGCTTGTACTGCACCAGCTCTACACGGCCGAAGCCCCCGACCCCCATGGTGCCCACTATCTCTAAGTCTTTTAGCTCCACGAATTCGAATTCTGAAACATCAATATTGTGACAACCTTATAAATAAACATTAATTGCAAAAAATTAAATTAAATCTAAATAGTTTTAATAGTTTAAATAATAATTTGATTAGCTTAAAAATGAGTAAAGTTTAATAGTAGTAGTAGTGTAACAGTTTTCAAAATTATGTAATAAAATGTCAAATAAACAACGCGATAAAATCCGTATATAGTAGTGTAATTTCAATTTAATTGCATTATTTTATGTATTGGGGTCATTGATAAGTTACTAATCGGTATAAAACCCGTTATCTTATTTGAATTAGAATCATTAAGTATAAATATTACAGATTCATAATAAGTAATTATCATTTGCCAGATTAGCTTACGTTTCCCATTTGTGAAGTAGAGTAGTACTATTGTTATCGATTCCGTATTTGTTGATTGTTATTATACAAAGAATTCCTATACATTTTTTATACTTAATATTCTCACATATCATAGTGAGCGGTGCACTTAGGGGCTTATGTAAAAATAATAGAGCATAATTCCATACCACTTTTGACATGAGATGTTTTCTTTTGTTGTGATGTTCGCGGCACTGCATGTCGAATTTTCTTTAATTTATCTAAGTTGCCCAATAATTCTGTAAATGGCCTGATTAACGAAAATTAAAGCAAATTAGTTTATATCATTATGATATCAATTTAATCTATAATAATATATTTGTGTATATAAATATATATTTTTTATACGCCTGATCGACGTTTCGCGTGATCAGAAGGCTGGTCTTTTCTTGTCCCAAAGAATCAGTGCAATCTGCAATCTGCTAGTCTTCTGGGCACGTTACCAGTTGACAGCGATGCTTAAGAATTCTACCATGCCTTGAACCATTTTTGTAAATATTTAGTATTATAATTATTTGTGTTTTTGTAATTATGTTATCTTTTTTAATACGTTTGTAAATATGTATTAGATTAACTCGTTTTAAAACTAATAATGTAAATACATAACATAACACTGTAAAATATAATTAAATCTCCATTTACTATTTGTGTTATTATTCTTAATATTCATGGACGAACATACTATGCAACTAAAATGATGGCTGTGGTAACATTGTGTATGCGATTGTTTGCATAAAAATGGCTATAGAATAAGTATCTTATATACCTATTACCAGTTGATCAATTTGCACTACCGAGTTAACGTAAGTTACCGATAGATTAGATTTCATTTAATGAATCAAATTCTGCTGAACCATGTCATTCAGGTAGACACCTTCAAATGCAACGTCAATACAATTAATACAGAATTCGTTACCTACTTTTACTTAGTGAATATGCAAAATCGCATGACTGGCAATCTATGAAAAGATTATTATTATCTCTTTTACAGAAAATTTGGTATTTCTTAGATATCAATCAGTTATATTATAAGTAAAATTATGAAGACAGGACCTACCCTCTTTCAAGAGTGAGACATTCAACGCCGGGCGGCTGCGCAGTGACGGTGGCCAATCTCCTGTCTTCATGGAGCAGTGCCTGCTCACCGAAGTACTCTCCACGACGTAGCAATCCAACCCGCCTCTCACCCCCTTCACCTTCTCGTTTAGTCACCACTACCGTACCTCCACGAATTATGTAAAACTTATCACCCCGGTCCCCTTGCCGTACCACTGGCGTGCCAGCGGAAAAGAATTCCTGCAACATTTAAATGATTGGAATCAATAATATACTTTAATCGATTAGACACATTAATATTTTTAAAGAATCAACATACCCTCTTTAAAAAGTCAGATATTTTAGCGAGTTCTATCGGATGAATGCCTTGTAATAGCGGCACTGAAGCTAAAAATCGCAGATTATCCTCTTGCTCTTGTCGACCACTTCGAACCATAATCTTTTGGAAAACTCGGCGTTCTAGCATCCATACTTTTGCTTCTGTTATACCTAAAATCAAGTCAAATATTGTATTTTGACTACGCATTTGCAAATTGCAAAAATGTAAGATCAACGGTAAACACTTACATCGTATTGAGGCGAAACGCTTAGCCTTATACAAAATAGCAAGTTCTCCAAATGCTTCACCATGTCCAAATGTTTTAACAACCTGTCCGCCTTTGAGTACTTCAAATTGTCCGTGAGCCGATACAAAGAGGTGACTGCCACTTTCACCTTCTCGAATAATGAGGCTGCCTGCTGCAAACTCTTGTGGGCTCATGGCCTCTACGACAGCCGCTAGTCGCTCATCATCCATGATATTTTTCAAGAAATCATTGGCCATCACAGCTTTTTTTATTTGTGCCCGAGATCTGTGCAATAAAAAATACATGAGTAGATATCTACGGTTCGATATGTAATACATCTGATATCTTATTACCAGGAATTAAGATAAATCGATAACGTGTATTTCCCAGTGCTCATTTAAAATCAAGTTGATACGGGTATAGATATTCAACTTGATGAGCAATGAGTTTATTAAGAGATGGCAGAATTAATTTGTCATACTCACTTGTCATCCTTTTCGTATTTATCATAGTGTAGATCAGTGAGGGAGCGCGTGTGGTCGAGGGGGACGTGTGGGGCGATTACTCCGCGCTTGCGGCGCACGCGCTTGTCAGGGTCGCTCTGCACAAGCTCAGCTACAGTTTTACGACCGGCACTACTCTTGCGCTCCTCGAAAACTAGATTACCGTCTGAATCTCTATAACTTATTTTACTTCTGGTGCTTATATGACTGATCTTCTTAATATTAGTATCATTACTATGGCCGTGGTCGTTACTGTCGCTTGCCGATTCACTCGCACTTGAATTTACAACTGCAGTCGTCGCGGTGACAGAGGTTGTAGTGTTGTTATAAGGAGCCACATGCCCATTTCCATACCGCCCCATTTCTTCATATGTAGTTAAATCCCTTGCGCTATGATATGAATCGCTCACACTTTCTGGTATTATCTGAAAATAATTATAGGTACCTAAGTCATTTACTTGTAGTTCGCCATTAAATATTCAATAGTCAGCGTTTGTCTCCTGTTATCTTATCCATCAATAAATAGCTAAGATTAAGGTGTTTAAGATTAATTCTTATTACATACTATAATGAAAATACACCTTTATGCTTATAGCATTAGGAGTAATAAAGCTCAGCTACCTCTAGCTAATTTTCAAGGCAATAGTAAATATCGATTACCGAGTAATTTAGTTGATGCGGTTGGTATTCTTTGTGAATTTTTTTTTTCAGATTTAGTTGAATACTTTATCTTGCAGACAGCATTCCAGTCCAAAACAGCTTTGGTAAAATCTGATAGAACAGAGTTCCAATTTTTTTTAAATATATAATCTGTCCCACTGCTGGGCCTGGCCTCTTCTCCATGAAAAAGGGTTATGCCATAGTCTCTTATGCTGGATTTGTGCGGGTTGGCAGACTTCAGAGATCTTTGAGAACATTATGGAGAACACTTAAACATGCAGGTTTCCACACGATTTTCCCTTTACCATTAAAGCGAGCAATGATTTACTATTTAATACGCTCATAACGTAGAAAAGTCCGAAACCCGTGCCATGAGTTCGACCTTGGTTCGACCCTGCGTGCACAATCCAACGATCTCCTATCAGGCTACCGCTGCGCTACAGATCGACATAAAATACAAATAAAAGGATAACTGCAAAACAGAATATACCTACATGGCGTGATTCCGTAGTAAGTCACCGTTAGGGGTACTACAATCTGTTGCTCTGCCTCTTGATTTGCACTTGGCACTATTTTTTGGGGCAGTCTGTATAAGGTAAAATTTCATGCTTCTAAACCTACCTACCGTTTTAGATTGTACGTCGTTTCTTAATCAGTGTTATACTTTTAATATTATATTTAGCTAGCTATTTATGAGATAACAATATTTTTGTTAATTCTTACAAGTTATAAAACAGTTTTAATTCAATTTTATTGTACCCATATTTATTTACGTGAGGCATAGATTTATCTAGTTAGTAATGTACATAATCGCCTATTCCAAGCACGTCCTACGTAGGTAATAACTGGCATCACGAGAAAGTAAATACATACTCCCCTACCTGGTACTTTATCTTCGGCAATTTCGTATTACGCAGCAGCAGCGCTGGGTCCAAGTATGTCCATTTGTTAGGTAAAAGTCTAATCGCCTTCAATTGTATCAAGTATGTTTGTACTAACATTAGTCAATGTGAAAGTCAAATTAATAAAGTAATTCTGTCTTTTTGTCTGCCACAACGATCTGACAGCCAAATCGATGAAACAATTTGGATGGAATTTATTGCGGTAATGGTCAGGAGAGATAGGCTACTTTTAATAAAACATTGTAGTGTGAGTAAGATATATTAATCTATAAGAAATTAAGTAAAACTGTAAAATAAGACCATTGTTTAAACAATATTTAACCAAAAGAATAAATATGATGCACAGGATACGAAGTTCAAAGCAATAAACTATAGGTTCTATACTATAAAATATAGTTTATCATTAGACAGTCGTTGAGCAACACTGAATGTGAATTACTTCGACTTGTACATGTTCTTGAAAATTTAATTACATTAAAAATAATTAAATATTATTTTATTAGTCATGCGATTTTAATAAAATTATGACTAAATGTTAACTTTCTTTTCTTACATTACAAAACCATATTAACTTGGTCCAGCCGTTGTGGAGCTTACCGTGCACAAATGCACAGACAGAATAATGGTATGTTGCCGATTTTATTCCATACATACATAGGTAACTTTTAATCTTACTTTTCTGCGTCATAGATACCAATCTATTTATATGCCGTCATCAACAAGAAATTTGTCAACAATCTTATCACGAAATCAGATATAATTTGGGCTTAAATTAAATTTGTATTTTACCTTAATATTACATATCTATGTACATTATAAAAATCAGTTTACTTGTCTTGACTATATGAGAGAATCCGATGGTTACAAAGGAGGCCAGTACTAAGAAAATATTTTTGTAATTAATTTCTTAAGTGGGGATGAAGTTTGCTCATAGTTCATTATTTTTGTAGTTAGAAATATGGAAATAAGTGTTGGGTCTTAAAAAATATGTTAAAGCCACCCATGACATAAATGGTTAATACGCAATAGGTATTTTCGCACCTAATAAAAATATTTCATTTGTCTGATTTAAAGGTTTACAAATAAATTGTTATCCTAACTAATAAACTACTCAAAACAAAATAAACCACCTTAAGATAATTTCAATTTTTGTCAAAAGATAACTCAATATGCAATAAGTCGAGGACTGACGCATTTTATTGCATGGTTGACATGTTTATGAGCTCTTATCAGCATTTCGAGCCACAACTTCAGCGTTGCATTCAAGTGGGTAAGCAGAAAAAAGTGAGTGCTCGAAAAACAGTGCACAATTTTTGTCACTTGTATTCTCAGTCCGATTATAAGCGTTGTCGTTAAAATACTCTTACTTTTACCGTTTTGTTTGTTTGTGGTGTTATCTGTGCTCGATATGCCTGGTTCTCACCGTTATATGGACACGGTGACCGCCACAAGGGCGGTAACTATGCTGCAAGGAGGACAATTTCTTAGATTTGTAGTAATATAACTCGGTGTGTCATGAAGAGCTATTCGAAACGTATGGGAACACTTTTAGATAACTGGGAGTGTGTATAGAAGGGGTGGATCAGGAAGAGTAAGAGTCAAATCTGCCTAAGAAGATCGGTACATCAGATTAACTGCACGTTTATAGAGCAGCGATAGCTCAGTGGGGAGACCAACAGACTGCAATGCAGAGGGTCTCGGGTTCGAACCCACGTCGCGCACCTCTGACTTTCGGAAGTAATATGGCTTTTCGAAATTTGTGCGTATTGATTGACAATTATCGCCTGCTCCGTGCCTCGGAGAGCACGTTAATCCGTCGGTCCCGGCTGCCATGAACATCTATGGCAGTCGTTATTGGGAGAGTATCGACACAAAAGATCCCACTGGGTCGAAGTGTCGCCGGTTTGCACTGACTGGCCCCAAGATAAGATAACTGCACGTCGGGAGCTGGACTGGTATACGAGACAGTGATCAAATCATACGCAATTGATTCCACGCAGACGGTCAACGATCTAGAGCACGTGCTGTTCGGCTCAAATTGTCAAGTGCCCATCGGACAGCGCGCTTAAGGTATGCTCGGGAGCAGTTAGATTGTACTGTACTGGAGGCCAGTGCTTATTACAGACGAATGCAAAGTCAAATTTTCCAGTGACGACAAATGAGTACGCGTGTGGAGAAGACAAAGCGAGCGTTTTTCAGGACCATGCATCCACGAAACTGACCTTATTGGGGATCACAGTGTTATGATTTGGGGTGGAATAAGCTTAATGGGCGTAAACTGATCTTGCCATTTTGGATTCGGGTACTGTAACTGCAGCCAGTTACGTGGAGCGGGTAATCCAACCCCTTGACATCCCATTTTCACAAAGAGTGGGTGCTGGATTTGTTTTTATGCAGGATAATGCTCGTGCACACGCGGCTCGTGCTACACGCTTTCTGAGGCTAATATCACGGTTTTGCCATGGACAGCTATGAGTCCAGACCTCAATCCTATCGAACATTTGTGGTATTTATTGAAACGGAGCCTCAACGAAAACTTTCTTCTTCAATGATTGACAGTAGCTCATCAACGCTCTAAAAGTGTGTTGGGAACAAATACCGGGAGAAAACGTTACCTACTCATCTGATTGAAAGCGTACCAGATGATAGGCTCAGAGAGTTTATATTTCCTAGAATTCCAAGAATTTCTTGAAAATTGATTATTTCCTGTAATTTGTGAAATATAACCAATATTTACTACTGAACAGATTTATTCAGGTTCTACAACTCTGATCTTAACAAATCTGTTCATAAAAAACATTTACTTATATGTTTCTTTGTTATCCGTTCTAGAAGTATAACAATTTATTGACGAAATCTAGTAATTAAAAAAAAGATAATGGTCTCGCATCAACCTGAAGAACTAATTATATAATAAGCAGTGATAGCCTACTGGGGATAGCCTAGTTGGACTGCCACGCAAAGGTCTCGAATTCGATGTCAAGACGTATCTCTAACTGTTCGAAGTTATGTGCGTATTTAATAATTAATAATCGCTTGCTTTAACAGTGGAGGAAAATATCAGGAGGAAACCTGTATGTCTTAGAGTTCCCCACAATGTTCTCAACGATATGTGAAGTCTGCCAAACCGTACTGAGCTCGCGGAGTGGACTATGGCCTAACCATTCTCACAGTCAAAAGAAACCCGCTCCCAGCAGTATGACAGTTGATACAGAGTGCTGATATTATTTTATAATCTGAAGAAAGAAGTACGGAAAAGGAATCGAAACTGATGGATAAGAAAGTTAAGAGATAAGTTCATGTATTTGAACATAAATATTTCTCTGAATATGTCAGTTTTACCCCACTGGCATGGTTAGGTAATTTATGTAGGTCTTGTCGAATCAGGCGCTTTAAAGATATGGTAGTTTATACGGTATATGACGTTAAACAAGGACAGATTAACTCGTTAAGATGATTATTTGATGTGCAGTCCATTTCTTGCGGTGTTACATTTATCGTGTGTTTACACGCGATACTAAAACGTCGCCTTGAGCAAAGAGCATTCTACAGAGCAGGTTACCCAAACCTAACATTTGAAAAAGTCTGTGCTGCTGAGATATTGTTGACAGGGTTTTCCATCGGATGTGTCCGAGCTTAATAATTTGGTAGGTACGTTGGTTGGTTGGTACGTTGACTGCACAGATGGCCACTGTGGCGAGTGTCGTGGTTTCGGATCCTACACGGGACCAAAAATTTGTGTGATCCACATAATATTGTTCCGAGGTACAGAGGTTATATAACCTGGTCGCGCAGCACTTGTCTGTCGGGACAGTATTATATATAGTATTATATAAAGTTTAATTTGAATAAAAAGTTTACAGAAAGATTTTAACGCCTTTAAAATAAATTACCAAAAGCTGTGTGAGTCTACACTTGAAATGACTGCAGCTTCTCAATCTTATGCTCTTTTATTCTTTACTAGATGACCCGGATTATTGTTTTCAATTTTGCATGAGCTGGTTTTTCATTAACCTGTTCACGTTATCTTATCTTATCTTATCTTGTTAACGTTACTTGGCCAATACAATTTTCAATTTGGTCTGAAGTTAGCTTGGACTCCAAAGTCATAGGAAATGACATCGGTTACTTAACGAAATGCGACCACAATCGCTGTATTAACTAGTCGTATAATTATATAACTAAAACTTTATTTGCCTAAAAATACCGAGCCCGTTCGCTCCTCAAGGTTCGCCCCCTAGTAGGTATTTGTTAGGTTTCTTCTTAAAATTCACCCGCAAAGCAGGGCTCCGTCTTTCTATGAAAGGGGCGAAAGTCAAGGGGCGTACGGGCTCGTAGCCATTTTGTCTAGTCATTGCTTGAACGTTTGAGGTAAGCGCACTACAAGTGAGTAGGTAAGTAATTATTTTTTTATTACTTCAGCGATATTATTGAAAACAATAAAAATATAATCCCTATTTTATATCTTGATCGTTTGTTATCTCTATCTTTACAGTGATTCAAAAAACTTATCAAAATTATTGTTTATCGATGTTAGACTAGATGGCATTCAGATATGCAATTGTATGTAAATTGTTTTTAATGTAATTATTTGGACTGTGTATTAATTTCTCGGTTCATTATTAACTTGTTATATAATATCAACCCTGATTATAAACTGTCATGCTCTTCAGATAGATCTTGTTACCCAAATGGTGTCCACTGCTAACCTAACCTTTAACTTAAGACTGCGCCGAGCGTAAGACAAATAATGACAGAGCTCGTGCGGCGCATATACAAATCGGCGCGCGGCCGCCATAGTAAAATCATATGGAGGATTTGAAGTGCTTTTTTAATAAATATGTATCTTTATTGTCAACCAATAACTTAAATATTTGGGACGGACAAATTGTAATATAACTATTTATGTTTCGTTTAAGCTGAAAATAGGATAGATTTCTACTGTTATAATACTTATAATCCAAAAATCACGTAACACGAGCTTACGTTTTTGCATTTTTCGCAAATTTACGTAATTTTGTAGGCGAAAATATTAATTATTTTAAGATTTTTTCACGGAGTAATTGTAAACACATTCATTGTTATGGTAAATGTATATTTTATATTTGTATTAAACAAAAAGTGTTAATTTTATTCACTTAACTGTGACCGCCTGTTTTGGCACATTTCGTTCGGCGCAGTTTTAAATATAAAGCCTCTATTGTTTTTAACTTGTTTTATGTCGGATAATTTCAATTAATTGATCTTTATATATCCAAAGATTTTGGCTTATGGTAGAAAAGTATATAGAGCGAGCCTATTGGCATGAGCGTGTTAGCACGTCTCGGCGTCGCATCGCTTGCGTCGGTGCAACGCAGTCGCGTCATGTAGGTACGGTCAATTTGACCGGGATTCAAGCAAATTTTGCAACATCAAATTCTTTAAAATTTCAATTAATATTCCTAAGTTAACTTAGAGTTCATATAAGTCAATTATAGATCGCACCTATTCAAGAAGGAACTGTTAGCAGCTTACCTGTTTTCATATCTGAATAAAAGTCAAGGATTTAAAAAAATATATTACCTACGTGTTTTAATAGAATATAAGCGAAAAAAATGATGTTTTCTAGTTCATACAGCGGATAACAGAAAGGTGTGGTCATTATGAATAGGTAGGTATTTAAACGTCACATAACATAACCTCGACAAATAAATGGTATAAGTACATTATTTTCACTAAGATATACTCGTTTCTTTTTTATCGATTTTTCAATATCATTAGTTCATTACACATGTAGTACATTCTAGTTGATATTTAAACAAAACTAATAGCTGATTCGGTGACCTTCGTGAACCCGAAATGACCAGGAACCATTTCGATAGTGATGTAATTTATTTGTTTTGATGTTTAATTATAAAATGTTTAAATTGTTATAAAATTTAAATGTACAGAATGTCCCAGAAGTCGACATCAAGCCAGAATCAGGTAACAGGCTAAGTTATAATAGCTATTAGAAAATATAAAAAAAATCTAAGTTACGTTAGTATTTTAAAAAAACATCTATTTAAAAACAACTAAAATTTATACACTGTGGCGGTCTTTTCACTCCTGTTACTACAGATATTTACCTTTTGAATGATTTTTTTTAATGTAATATCGAATAATCGAAAAAAATCAAGAGCGTAAAAATGCATTATTGACGTCGACTGCTAGGACACCCTGTATAAAAATGCTGTTGTTTTTCAGATTTACATAACAGTTATATGTCTCACGCCTATAGTAGAGGTATATTACATAGTAACATAGGTACCTACATTTCACCAACTATAGTTTAAGTCTTATGTAATATGTAGGTTGTGAGCCTACTGCCGTTTCCCGGCCACAGTTTTAAACTCCGTGCTGGTACTGAGAAACAGAAAAGCCTCGCGACAGAACAACCCAATAACACTTACGCTGTTGCAAAAGATTAATATACATTTGCTAATTAGAATATTAATCAATGATATGAATCTTTACGTAATTACAGTGTATATCTACTGACACTATCTACCTACTTAACGGCTGGGACGCAGACATTGACTGCAGTAATTATTTTCCTAGTAATATTCCTAGTTTGAGATATATATAAACTCATACCTGTATATACACATACATTTCGCCAGATATGTTTAAATGATTTTTAATATTTTTTAACAGTTATAAGTCGGATTACCACATACACATTTGAGAAACATTTAAGGTCTTAATCTATAAAAAATAATTTTTGATACACTAGACTTTGCCCGTGGCTCCGCATTCGTAAATATAGGTAACGCACCCGCGAAAGTCCCGATGCCATGGGAATATCGGGATAAACAGTATGTAGTACAGCCTATGGGTTAATCCAGATATCCAGCTATCTACATACTAAGTTTCATCACAATCGGTCCAGTAGTTTTTGCGTGAAAGAGTAACTAACATCTATACATACAAACTTTCCCGTTTATAATATTAGTAAGGATTGCAGTAATGTTATTACAGTGATAAGATGCGAAGAAAACACAGACAAGAAAATTGAAATAGAAAATGTCAATATGTAGGTTTCGCCTATATTAAACGAAAAAAGACATCTAATTAATTAAAATTTGTTTGAATAATAAGTATATATTAATTACGTACATAACTAATAATTTTTCAAGTCCTTTAACGCTCAATACTCTCTCTCTGATAAGTGATTCAGCACAAGTTCATTTAATATACATTAAAGCATTATTAATAATATTCATGACTACCGAGATATTGGATAATTATGTTATTACATTGTCTCGATATTCTTGCAATGAGTGAATGCTTATCTAAAATAGTATGAAGTCTTGGTATATTGCAAAGAGAGTAGATATCTCGGATCTCTGTACGATAGGTAGGTAAGTACATTGATATAGAATTTGCTAAGAAGATTTGGACAATCAATTTGATTGTTGCGTAGCTAAAATGGAACAAAAGGTCGGCGATCGTGCGACGCGATTCAAGAGGCAAAAGCTTAAAACTAAGTATTTCCTCGTATTATTTAATGATTCATTGTATTTGGAGGCCAAATGACGACTTCACTTTTTATATACACAATGGAGTTTTAAGTCGTGCTGCTATATTATAAACGGCGAGGCACATTACTGTAATATAAGAGTAAAATCCTAATACTCTAAACGCAGTTACAATCAAGTTATCGTTATATTTTGTAAATGAGTAGTTTAGTTTCAAAATCCTCTAAAATACTTTTCACTAAATAATGGTAAATCTCAAAAAAACATTCAATGACATTATATACACCACACCTTTTAGCGGTGTTTGCAACAAACTGCTACTTTTGTGAGCTGATTTAATAGAATATTAGTGGGTTTTGTTGAAAACTATCAGTGCAATGCGATAGAAGCAACGAAGGAGCTTCATATTCAATCGGAACATTATTATGTTCTGATATAGTTTTGGCGGGTTTTTAAACTGTACTTCTCAAATCATAATTTAATCTAGTCAACAAGTTCTTTTCTGGTCAACTTTTTTCAGCAGTCAAATTTCTCAAATTTATTATTTAACAATTATCACACTTGCAATGTTCATGTTCAAGCAGCAAAAAATTACCAATTAACTATTGCATAACTAACAGAAAAATTGTGATAAAAAAAATTCCGGCAGATTATTGGTCATTTATCTATCGAAAGGGCCTCTGAATTTTTTCATTTCTTAAATTCTTTAATATGTTTCAATTATTTTTACTGATAAAGTGTCCGTAGTAGGCGTCGCTTGCGCAAGCCAGAGTACCCATTTTTGGCTGTATTTTCATCCCTCTGGGAAAATTATAAATATTAGTCCTACAATTCCGTGAGTCAAGACTTTTTAAGGAAATTACGGCCTCTTTGTGAAACTTTTTTTACATTTGAAAAATCTCAATTAGTTTTTGAGATATTGGCAAAAAACTAAACACCCCTTTTTTTAGTTAATTGTTAATAAATATTGAAATTTTTGCAAGCGGAATTTGAATTTTTCAAAAATCATCTACTTGGCATTCCGAATCGAATGACACCTAGTTCATATTTTGCCGAGACTGCTGAAAAAAGTTGACCAAAAAGCACTTGTTGACTAGACTAATTGACTGTCTAAATCATTAGTTCCCAAAGTGGTCCAGGTGGACCCCCAGGGGTCCACGGGAGACTCGACAGGGGTCTACGTTGGAGTGCCAAAAAAATTTGGGTCCACAATTCGTAAGCACGTCCACGTCCGTTCGTCCACGAAAATTTATTTGCTTTCGATAGTGAAGAACTAATATGTTGGCTTGACTTCACCTATCAATGTAGACAGATAATATTTTAAGAAGCTCAGCGACTGTTACTTGTAAAAACTTGCATATTACACATTCAGTACCAGTGGTCTCGAACATAACGATTCTAGGCGAAAATGTAAAAAAAAAAACATTCCGTAGAGATTTTATCAAAATATGGAAGAAATGTGACTGCACTCCACCGGAACCTGCTAACTTGTTAAAGTGGTCTATGAGAAAAAAAGTCTGGTCTAAATAGATACACAAGTCTCTAATTAAAGCGAGTTCATTATGTGACTTGCATATTATTAATAGTTTTGAACTGGTCGAGCTTTCTGCTAACCTTTACATGATAACTATAATTGAGATATATTTTATTATCTACACAGGTGTATAGATAATAAAATATATCTCAATTATTCAATTAATTTATTGTGTAGGTACACATAAGCTATCTACGTCTGGTTGAGGCAGATGTGAACTATATTTGTTTTCTGTTAAGTACATACATTAACTATAAATCGTTGGCAAAATTTTAAGATGACGAATATTTTGAAAGTAAATCATTAATAAAAATATTGAAAAACAGAGTTCGAGTCATTTACTTAATAAACCTAGTGTTTAAGTAAGAAAGTTTTATTCTGTGAATCTTTGCTCATTAATAAAGCAAGAGCTGTTACAGCTTAAACAACTTTGTAGCTTAGCAGAAGTAATCATTGTCGTTTTGGTGTGTTTTACTATAAAATCAAGTTACCTATAGATATATTAAACTTCAATTTCTTTCAGACTTGGTGTTACTTTTAAATTCTAGTTGGAGTACCAACGTTGGTAATATTAGTATACCTATTACTTGAGTTTGGAGTTAACTTGAATTTAACAGTTATGTTAAAGATATGTAAAAAATATGTAAAATAATTTATGTTATAGCCACTGATCAGTCAAGGATGGTACTCAAGAATAATTAGTGTTAGGTACTTCAAAAAATGTTTGGCAATTATTTAAGTCCAGATACATTAAAAATATACTACATAAAGTAGCATCGAACGGAAGCACGAGCAACTACTTTTTAGAAAGAAAAAGACTTATGAAGTCTTGTAAGCTATAGAAGTTAAGCACACAGTAAGCTTGGTTTATCGAGAATGATTTAACAACAGAGACCTTATGACTAAATGAATATAGGAATTACCATTGTTTAATCATAATAGCTAACTTGTGTGCAGAATTCGACGGGTGAACTAATGGATGACGGCGTTATGCTGACGTAACAACCGACGATATATTATTTCACCTAAGCAAGCACAAATAAATAATTTAAAAGATAGTGATCTTTTGTGTTATCTGAACATACCGATGATGCTAACGACCAAGGATAGATTTTAAATACATATTACTGAATAACAGGTCTTACTCACATAAGACTTTGAACTTTGAAAACTTTTTACGTATGTTTGCGGCTGATTTTGAGACAATGGGTTCGATACCCAGGTCGTGCAAAGTCATATTGGCTTTGCCTACTACGAAATTCTCAATGTTTCCAGTAGACTTCAATAGACTGTTACGTAGTACCTAAAACATAGCTCGCAAAATTGGAATATATCATAATATATATAGCTTCACCATAGCTTTGCCTTCCTTTCATTGCCTCTACCGGATTTTAAACGCTACGATTTGACAAACAATAGTTATTTTGTGTTGTTCTGTAATAGAGCGTACATATTAATCCCTTCAGGTTAATCACCCACATTACACATTAATCACCCACATTTCGCTAGCTATGATCTTTTAGTCTCAACGAAATAAGAGGCGAGCTAATCGCCATACGTAGGCCCTGAGAATTTCTATGTACTAAGTAAACATAAATAATAACAGGTAAGCAGCGATAGCCTAATGGAAACCGTTAGACTGCCACGCACAGGTGTCGGTTCCCAAGGCTCTCTGACTTTTTGTATTAATAAATAGTTATTTATCGCTTGCTTTAACGGTAAAGGAAAACATCGTGAGTTAACCTGCATGTCTGAGAGTTCTCCATAATGTTCTCGAAGATATGTGATGTCTGCCATCCCGCACTGGGTGGCAGATTATAACCTAAACCATCTCACACTGAGACCAGAAGTGGGACAGTTTAGTACAGGGCTGATATTATAATATAAAAATTTGCACAACTTGGAAGTCGACACGGGTCCTCATATATCTAATTCCACGGAGGACCTTTTCAATTCGACGCGTATATTTATATGCTTGTACCCACGTATGACCACAGATAACTTTCTAGACGTACCTACCTATATATTTTTTATTTTATATTAAACTCCAGCTCTAGGTATTACTGAAAAATTTAACCAATAACAATTTAAAAAATTAACTTCCCTAGATGTAGAAAGCATAGGTACTTAAAATTTACTTGTCTTGTAAATTGACCCGATTCTGTTGAAACTTGGCATAGTGGGGAATTTCATACGCAGCTGGGTAAAACTATCAAATGCAAGGGAGTATTTAGTATTTACTAGTAGCAGTAGTTGCAGGTTGTCAACTAAGTGATCTAATGTCATAGATACAAAGTGGTCTACGTATTAAAGTGTAAACAGTCTAGTAAATAATTTCTGAGAATTAATTTCACGAGTGATTTTTTGTACCTAATAATTCTTGTTCTAGAAATAATGCCTGTATCGTGGGTGGCTTTACAAACATTGAAACAACGGACACCCGGATTTGGAACAACTATTTGGGGGTCACAAATTTGTTTACCCGTTTATTAAACACACAGCACTCGCTTTGGCAGTGGCTAGGCGACTAAATCATAATGGTAGACCATAGAAATATAGATTAATAGGGATGATTGATTTTTCATCTAGGTACCTACTACGTAAGTTTCACTTGTGATTCCATTCTGTAGAAACTTGGTATGGAAGTGCACTTTAGGTGTTACAAGTGAAACAGAGGCTTTCCAGATCGTCGATAATGTCATCTGATATTATGGATACAAAGCGTCCCAAGCAAGTATTAAAGTATAATCGGTCAAGTAAATAATTTCTCGGAATAAATATATATCAAATACTACATAAATAGCAAATACTGTTATATTAGTAACATAATTATGTTGTTGTCTGAAATAAATCCATACCATTTATTTATGAAATAATAACCAGCACCGGATTATTAATTATACGAGTTAAACTCTAACCTCGTCGTCTTGTCTTTGTATTATGTTTGTATGTGTTCTACATGCGCGAGTCTTAAGGATCATGGGAAACGCATGCCCCTACTCTTCACTAAAACTAAATATAGGTAGGTACCTAATATTTTCAAAGGTGCATATTATTATGTGCTCTGAACTATGTTTACAATTCTTTTTCTGTATCATGATTATTGTAAAATTAGAATAATTATAAGACAAATAGAAAATTATATTCATCGCCAAAATAAAATACATATATTCTTTTGATAATAGAATCTCTTCGATCTGAACCGAAACTTTAACTTTGCGCCTGTTTTTCAGCAGAGCCATCTAGCAATCTACACCATAATTTAAAATCACCCCGATCAAAGCATATTTATAAATACATACTTATTGCCTTAAAACTCCATCTAGCTAAATTACTAAGATTTTATCACTTTTCTATAAGAGATTGCGTGCGATAAAAACTTTTTTTAATGCGTCTCTACGAAAAAACTGTTATTATTCAATGATAAAAAGGTATAATCCGTATAATATTGTTTCTCAAGCGGCGCATTTACTTATACTATATATGAGTTCACCGGGCATAATCCTTGATCGCATGGCAGGGTAGATAGTACCAACATAAGGATGCGTACGTGCTTCAGCGTCTATAGTCTTCAGAAATGTGTGAAACTATGGCGTCGATGGGCAGTGTAGACTCATACATAGCGAGAACTCATACATTAATTCATGGCAAGATAAGGCTAATTGCCATTTTCATAGCCCGGGGATTTTCCAGGTAGTTTCTTAGGGATTAACTTAAAATCAATACGTAGACATAAATTGTATGTATATGTATGTATGTGGGTAATGTTGTTCAGATTCTTAGCATTTCTACTTGAGCGCAAAATAAACAATAGAATTATTGGTAGGTACATGCCTACCTATAGTTATATTAATTTGCCATATACATATTTCCATTATTAGTACCTACATAAGTACTTATTGCAATTGTACACGTTTTACTTTCACTTTCTAAACGACTAATGACATGGTTAAAATAAACGATATCTAATAAATACATTTGAGATCGTTTGTTATGATACACTTACGAAGATAGTTTCTCGTCGCTCAGGATGGCTACCGATGTCCGTAGGAACACTACAAGGCTTGAATCTGCCTCGAGAGGCCCACCTGAACGGCGGACACAGCACCATGTTCTAATGTTTAACTAACAAGAGTTGAAATGCATTGAAGCAGCACTGTGCGAAACTAAAGGTGACCGACGCACTGGGGAGCTCTCGCGCCGAGCCGACACTGTTTGAGCGACGCAACGGCAGCCCTTATCGCTCATAACAGATTATCTCACCATTCCGATTGTTTTAATTATTTCACACTAAAGAACGATTACCTACTATTTGTTATCAAAGAGCCTTGCAATCTTATCGACATAAAATTATACGATTGCCACCTAATCAGTACTATTCACAAAAATAATAAACGATATCTGTAATGTCACGAAATACAAATATTCGAAGGTGTTATTCAAACAATTAGAATGGTAGGTTCTACATGTAGCCATTTTTATAAGAAAATAAAAACACAGATCTTTATACTATAATTTATTTATAACGTAAATGAGTACACAATGCCAAAGGCTTTAAAATGATTCACTTCATTCAATATTTTTCATTAGAAAAAAATATTTACAATTTAAAAGAGAAAATCAGCTTTGCAATCTATTGAAAATTGCCACACAAAAAAAGAAAATTCGTAATATTTAATTTACTTTAGGTATCACAAATCGTATATGAGGGGGTCGCTGTGCACTTGGCTTGAAACATTTTGTCAAATAAAACCGAGCTGGTATTCTTTATTAAGATCTGTGCAATAATAAAATGTGCAAAGTAGGTATTTATAAAATGTGCCAAACGGAAGACATTCATTAAGTAACAAATCTATTGTAGTTTACATTAAATTTCAAAACATTTAGTCAACATTATACTTACAATGTACAGATACAGGAATTGAGCACGGTATTGTAATAGTATTTCATTCAAATACTGGTCGGCGGCAACAGCGAGCGGGCCCCAGAGCCCGCCCGCGGGTCGCGAGTGCGAGCGTGGCGCATACTGAGTGCGCGTCGCTTGCCAACGACTCACCCATCGTATGTACAACCATCTAGAACTGTGACTGTCGTGCTGCTCGCAACAGCGTTTACTTAACACTTTAATAAAATGGAAAATATATCTCTATCATGGATTCTAAAATATTTCATGGACACTTGTCGCAAGCCACACACTAGACAAGTCCACTAAAAAATACCGACGCAGTCAGTATGCGCTACGTCATCCTACCTATGCACGGATAATCGTGACGGTCAGCATCGCAGACACGCCGTGTTGCGGTGTGGGGTACCGGGTGAGTGGTGACGCACTACGTCGACGAGCGGAGAAAGCGTGTCTGCGATTCTAACGTGACGAACACACAGGAGTAAAATGTAACCTCGCTAATATCTGAATAATCTACAACACCAACTGAACAGCTTCGACGAGTGCAATTGACGAACAAGTGATACTTATTAACTGGCTACTTTAACAATATGACCCGAGGGCACAAGTAATACGCACAACATGGGCGGGAGCCGCCGGTAACACTATATACAGTCGAGCACGGCCGGGCCCTGCGGTGCCGTTAGCGAACGTGCCTACTAGCTAACACCACTACTGATATGATTTATTATGCACAATATAACAATTCGCTTTAGATCTAATGAATACAGTACCGAAGCCGTCGATCGTATAATTTGTGCACAGCATAAAAGTAAGAGAATAGTATGAAAATTTAATTTAATGTCTCATAAAAACTGAGAAACAAATCGCGTTACAAAATACATATCCTTAATTTATGATTATAATATTTATAATACATTGTTCTGATGTTAGTTTTTTTTTTTTTTCAATCTTATTGTAGCACACTAACCATTTTGTCAGATATGTAATTTAAATTCTGATTTTTCTCCAAGTAACAACAATTTGGCTTATATTATGTAACTTTATACAAAACTTAGGTATTTTGCTTTTGTGATTTATTACATTATCATTAAAACCATATATAAAAGACTTAAAATAACATAATCAAAAATTATGTATCTTTCAATATTCTCAAGGAAACAAGACAAGTTTTGGAGCGGGGCTAACAACGGATGCGAATCATTAAAATATAAAAGATATACTTACATGAATGTACGTATATGAGAGCAAGATCCCAAAACAGGTCCTGTTTGCTTGTGTTCAAACATTTGATGATTTAAAATATACGACAATCACAATATTGTTTGTGACTTTTATTGATACAAAATACTAACGCTAAACAATAAAATCATCAAATAGAATCACGTGTACTTGTTTCTGTACTCAGATACAAAATCTTGCATTAATCAGACAATTCCTACAAATCTAAACATTACTTAAAATAACGCATTCACGCATGAGTATTCAGCAGTAAAGCACAAAATATTGTTCGAAGCTGCAACGAGACTACAATAAAATACAATAAAAGTAATTATAACTTATAATTATAAGCCAGTGGCACTATAAGGTGAGAGTAATAATAGGTTTAATCAGTAAAAGGAAAATATGACACGAACCGCTTCTAACATACCGTACGGAGCGCAAGTTGAATACAAAGCGAAACATATGAAGGTACGACCAACTAATTCCGTAAATATCACATGAAACCTTTACGAGTAAGCACCTTTACTAAATATTTATTATTTTAATTAAACATTGTGCGCGAAGACTAGAATCTGCAAGACAAACGTAACAATGTCATGGAAATGCTACAAAATTGAGTTAGGTAAGTCTAGTTGTGGGAACGAGGGACACGAGCGGAAGTCGCCGCCGACGCGCCCACCACGTTCATCATTAAAGCTATTCTCTGCCGGACCACTGGACCACTGACCACTACGTAAAGGTTCTGACAGACGGCGGGGCTGGGACGCGTCGGAGGTGACGCGACCCGCGAGGCGGCCACTTCAGTAACCCACTATGCATCATATTCCATAGAATTTACAACAATATGTAAAGATCGACAATCAACAATGAATAAATCAATTCAGATCTATATAATATATAGTCATTGAACTACGTTAAGATAAAACTACTCTAGATGGCAAACATGTAGATATGTCCTTAGAAAATTACCTAGGATTAATGAAAACAAAATGAAAGTATAACCTAAAGTATGTTGTTTTGTTCGAGTTATCTACACGATGACTTATAGACTTGTTAAGTTTTTCACACTGAAAGACTATTAAATCTATCGAGCAGAGGTAAATGTCATGCAACACGTCTCCGAATACGTATGAATCGATGGGTTTTTGTGCTTTGGTATAAACGTTGAGCGAATTCATAGATGTTATGATATTTTAAAATCCTAATGCAAACGTTAGATCTAAAATTTACGACTTCTAAAAGGGTTGGACCCGTATGCGTGTTTGTTCTACAAAATCAAAGTCCGTATGTCAGACTAAAGTATTAAAATAGCACTGTAAAAATAAGACATCGTTAAAAGACAATAGTTATCGATTAAACATAAGTAACTACATACAAGGAGAAAATCTCAATGATATGTAAGAACTCGACGGAGTTCCCTTCTTCCCTTACAGACTACAGCTAAAGCTTTTCGCCTACGTTTCTGTAAAATATTAGCTTAATTATATAAACTAGCAACCGATTATTCGATTTACAACTAACCAGGACCACTAGTTAACACTCCTGGGGCAGACGATTACAATCCGTACGAGAAGCAAACTGTACACATGGCTAGCAGAGGGCGCCGCGATCCGATACCGCCTGCCAGGACAACACAAGCTCAAGCGCTATGTACCAACCGGGCCAGGGCCGGACCGGCGCCGGCGCCGGCCTACTAACTATGACGTAACTGTATACAGTACAAGGTAACTTTAGAAAAAATATAATACGTATGTGTAAAATAACAACCAAATAAATGGCACCACAATCTTATCGCACCAAATAACGTGTTAGTCCAAAATAGATTTGTTCAGACATTTCTATTGTCCTTGTTATCGACACCGTTGTCGTATGTTGTGTATATGTTGACATATAATATAAGCGCCGGCTCTAATTAACATTAACTTACTCGTTATAAATCGCCCGGATACGAATGTAGTAATTGTAGTGGAGAATTAACTGCTTAGTTTACGAATGATACCTGAATGTAAACTCAGGTAACGTATTTGGAAACGTTTAATAAAAAAAAATATTTGAACCAGTAAAGTGTGTTTCCCTTTTAGTATTTACAATTTGTATGATATGCAAGTGCAAAGCTCACTAAATAATATCATTATAGTATATATTTCATCTATTGTCAATTATACAAGTGTAACACCTACCCTAGATAGTTACGGTACGCTAATCGTAAGATGCATTCACTTGAGTGTTATTAGTAAATTATAGTAACTCTTACAATATCTAATTAGAACGAAAGCACTCACTTTAGCTGCTCGCACTTGTATAGCATTAGGTACACAAATAATTTACAATATAGTTTAACTTAATAAACTATTTCTGTTAGAAATTTTAATGACTTTGGTATTTCATAAAGTGTAGTGGAGCGAGTGTTGCGCCGCGCGCCGCTCGCGTCGCGACTGCGGCTCTCGGCTCTCGGCACTGGGCTCTCGGCTCTCGGCACTCAGCACTCGGCACTCGGGAGCTCCACCACTCACGCGACCTCTATTAGTTCATTAGTCTCGCTACCCAAGCTTAGGTACTTACTAGGTAGTCGGCTAGCGTTTATTTTAATAATTCTTACATTATCAATTATGTTTGTACGTTTACAAAGAGAGTTCATTGTCATGTTAAGGTGAGGGTGACGAAGGTAATATTCGAGTAAAATCGTTTCTTGATCCACAGGCTTCTAGTACGGCGCGAACCTGTTGTATCCGCTTCTATACACTGCAGTCTGAAACATTATGATGCAGGCGTTAGTAATACACAAACACTATAGTGTGGTTACAGTACCTAAGCAAGTAATAGATTCTTACCCCGTAGCCTGTCACTGGTCCAATACCGTGGCCCAAATAAGGATCTGCGTATTCTCTACCGTACCTGTAATTATAATAATACTCAATAAGTTCATAGTCTTTTAATTTATTCGTCAAAACGGAAGCAAGATTTCAATTTTGACATGTAACGGTTTTCGTTTTAGGGTAGTCTGTATTTTCAAAATAAAAGTAATATACTAATCCATACAGTATGTCAACGACTGTCAAGTGACAAGTGTCAGAAAGTACCGGCTATTCAAAAGGGATAGTGGGTACTTTCGTCACCCGTACTCAGCGCGGCCCTACCATAAGGCGTACGGAGCGGCCGCTCCAGGCGCCGTCAATCCCCAGAGTCCGCCTTCGGCGCCTCGGTGGTCGGCAGAACTAGTAACAGTTATTTAGATCCAACATTTGTCGTCCAGCATGGGCGCCGATATTGGTAATGGTAGCAGACTAGATCGTTTGTGAGTTTACAGTAGAACTTGCAACAGTTATTTGGATTGAACATTTGTCGTTTAACATGGGCGCCGATGCTGGTAGTAACAACAGAACAGAGGGCCAATTCCTGTAATAAAATATGTTCATAATAGAGTCCCGATCAAACTGTCAAATGTAAATTTACATTTGTTGTTTATTTTAATACAGAACAACACTATTGTACTGAAAGTAGATTGGCACTATATTTTGAACATTTTTTTATTACGAGAATTGGTCCTCTGATCGTTCCACTCGTGAGGTTATAATAGAACAAGTAACAGTTATTAAGGTCCAACATTTGTATTCCAACATGAGCGCCGATGTTGGTAGTGACCATTCGTGAGGCTACTTTAGAACTAGTATCAGTTATTAAGGTACAACATTTCTTGTCTAACATATGCGCCGATGTTGGTAGTGGCAACAGAGCAGATCATTTCATTCGTGAGATTGTAGTACAACTAGTAAGCTATTTCGGTACATTTGTTGTGCAGCGAGACTGTTTTCAATCAACGAATTAGTCAGATTCGAGATGACCTCGACAAAGTCTTGAATGAACAATTGGTATATATTAGCAGCAAGCAAGGGAGTCATAATTATTATTGGAACTCGCTCCATCCTACAACACCGATAGGCTAATACTGTATTCAGTATACACGGCTTTACTGAATATCTATCGATAGTCAGTAAAGCCGGGCACATTTTTAAGCATGTAGTCCGCTAGCAACAGTGTATCTTAGTTAGCTTTAAGCTGCTTTGTGTTTTGGAACTAATATATTATGCAGATAGTGCAAATTAAAGTATTAAGCTTGACATATAACCTATGTGATTGATGAAAAAACGTTTTAACATATAACTTTGGAATTTGAAAATAATCAATTAATCTTAGCTTTAAAATGAAATCATCTATCTTATTAACTAATACGATACATGATTTTTTGGACCGAGTAAAGAAAGAAAGGTAACGGTTGCGTGACTCACGTGGCAGCGAGAGGCGTGAGCGCGGTGGGCTGGGGCGCGGCGCTGACGGCGGCGGCGGCGGCGCGCGCGGCCGCGCCGTAGTTGGCCGCCGCGGCCGCCGCCGCCGCGTGCTGCGCCGTCGTCAGCGGCGACTTCAGCAGGGGCGCCGCCGCTGCTGCGGCTGCCGCCGCGGCCTGCGATACCAAGCAGACGTTTCACACTCCACCGACGCACACTGGACCTTTCGCGTGAACAGTGAGCCCACAAAGGCCTCGTACGGCCTTAACGCGACGTCTGTCGCAGTATATTATCCTTACCGTGTGTTTCGCTTCATTGAAGATCTTATGATTCAGTGATGGTATCCCTCTTCAGGGTACATCTGCGTGGCCATTAGTTAAAGCGAAAACGATGCATAGAAGGTAATGTACTACATAAAGAAAAAGAGTGTGCACGTTTGTAAATACTAGATATTTACATAAAATCGATAACATGCAACGCTGCCGGCACACGTTCCTATGATGGTTGATGTTATTTTTCTGCGCAAACCATCGATATCAGCGATCGACTTGTACGATGAGTGGTGTTAGGTGATCGATGACCATGAGCATGCATTTAAAGAAACGAGAACAACGGAATCGATACAAACTAAATCAAAACGTCGACATGTTCTAGGACTATCTACATATCGGTGGTTGTTAGTGTACTTTGATAATTGCAATTAAATTTGTGGGCTCAATGTTCTACTCGTAGCATGGTATTAGCGTCTGATCGAGTCAACGTACAGCTTCAACATATGCCTAAAACTAAATCACCCACCACAATACCAACGAACAAGGATAAAGTCAACAGTAAGCAAACCGCGGGCCGGCCGCGGCGCGCGTGTGCCAGTCCGTCTCGGTTACCACAAACACAATGTGCACCCTGCATTACGGTGGATTACCAACCAATAGGACCATACGAATATAATAAGGAGCAAACAAAATCCCAGCACTCACTCCATGATGGATATCGAACTTATACTAGCGTGGTGGAACATGAATCAGGAAGCGATAGAGATACAGATACAGTCGCATACGAGCGAAACTGAACTCTAAAGGCGTGACGTTTACCTCGGCTGCCGGCTTCGCGGCCTGTAACAACACACGCACTGTCACCACGACGCCTCATCGACACCTGGCGCGTCTTGCGACGCACTGCCCACGGAATCAAAACATTACGCACACAGTACGGGCCATTATATTGCAACTCTCAACTAACTAATCAAATGTTCCAGCTATTATTTACCTGTAGTCTGTAGTTGTTGTCAGCCGTCGCGGCCGCCGCTAAGAACGGGTCGTAATATACACTGCGGAGTAAAATAACATTGTAGTGTAAACCACCAAACATCATTTAACTCGAGCGTAATACGCTCTAGTTAAATGATAATCACCAATTTTACATACATGTATAATTATGTACTTACTAGGGTATACACAAGTATTTATATTTATTTTATACAAGAAATACTTAGTTGATTGTTCTACTAAGAAGTATTAATTAAGTGCAGCGAACATTTGATGTCCATTTAAGTGCTATTAGTGCAGAAACATATTAAAATAATAGAACAATTAAGTATGTAATATAACTAGCTACACCGAGTCGAGTCAACGACATGAAGGGAAAGAAAGCACTATACATAAAATAGATAGGCTAAGGCAACAGTCCAGTTAAGTTCACGGCTAGTGTTAGTTACAATATTAACAATTAACAATTAACACGAGGTGCTGTGTACGGAAATATTACAAAATAAAATAACTCATACCACAGTTAGGTGAAACGGGCTCTAGGGATAAGGATAACTGGGAGCGTAGAGGAACACTTGCATCCTGCCACATACACACATGATTATTTGATAGTGCGCATGTACTTCAAATTATTTATTGAGTGCTGTCCTTTCTGTTAAAACAAATTAAAGAGAACTTCATGATTAACGATTCGAACGTTAGATTGTAGTATTACATTCCACATTAATTTAAGACAAACACGCAATAGTAGCTCAATCAAACTAGAACTAGTGGTACTAGATGGAGAGCTTTTGTCACTAGTCACGGGTTTGGAGCAAGAACTGTCTATTTGTCAAGTTAAAATTGCAAGTGTTACAAGGTTTGGTTTTGAGGTAAAGCCTTGTTTACATTAACAGTGTAAAATCATGTGTTGTAAACATTTAATTATATGAGAAAAATAAAGTACTCTATTGAATAAATAAAAACTATGGATTATTGATATACGCGTAGGGTCACAAATATCTATTAGTATTTATTTTATTAACGAAATTCGTCATTATGTTGCGAAAGGGTTTTATAGCTATCATAGAACCTTTACAAAACATTCTTAATTATTAGTTACAATTAGCACAGCGTATTCAGTCCGTGTCAATGTAAACAGGGCTAGAGGCATAGGGGGGGGGGGCTCGGGAGGGTTCGGTGGATGTTTGTGGTGCAGTACTCACGGAGCGTACGCGTGCAACTGCGACGCGTAGGCGGCGGCGCGGGGCAGGACGGCGTGCGGGAGGGTGTGCGGGGGCGCGGCGTGCTGGGGCGCGTGGGGGGGCGGGGGCGGCTCACGGGCGCGGGGCGCTACATGCAACAGTACACGCTACGCTAACATGCGTTACCTGCGACGCTGCGCGGCGCGCGGCGCCAGCACCAGCGGCGGCGCGGCCGCGGCGGCCGGCGCGGCGCCCAGCCACGGCCACGACACGCCCGACACTCGCAGCCCTGCGCACACAAGCGCCCCAATACTGCACTGGCCTTGAGGGCGCTCACCCTATACCCTACACGCTACTCGCAACCCTACAGCGCCAGACAGACGCACCAGAATTCGAGATTGGGCATTTCGTTGAATCACTATTGGCAATATTTACGTGGTTGTCGCGTCAATGTCATCAATGTAGGTTGTGTTTTATAGAAGGAGGTAAAGCGATTGTTAATTGCGATAATTGGCAATGACATTGGTGGTACCCACCCTCCTTCCGATTTGATGTTTTATTAGTAATTACTCGCATACCTCAATGTGACTAAATGGAAGAGCTAAATGTATTAATTATACCACTACATCCTTCAATGTACTCCATTTTCAGTAAAATAAATATAATTTAAAATGAAATGAACTACTCTCTGTTGCGAAACATTACTTTATATTTATTTTAAGATACTCAAAGCTATCAAAGACCTTGCACTAAAATTAAAAAATACAATAACGGGTCCGCAATTGAGCCTTGCGGAGTGCCATGTGTTCTTTCAATAGGTTCTAAACATATAGCAACAGTTATCGAAATTACCAACTTTTACAAATTGATCCATATTGATTGATTAAATAAGATTCGATTATTTTTAACTCTGTACCAAAGCTGTAAATTGTCTTTTAGTAGGAGTATTTTATGATCAATCGTATCAAAGGGCTTTCTTAAATCTACATAATTATAAATATAACTAAAACTTTTTCTTCGAAAATAATTTTATTCGCAGCCCTAATGTTACTAACAATGTGTTGATCAATTTAGTATAGATGTTAAATAAGTCATTTTTAGGTTTCTGTCTGCAATTAGCCGATTAAATTGTACGTTCCCAATTAAGGAAAAGTGTTAGAATGTTGAAAAATGTAAAGGGTTAATTATACCGTTAAAATACTGCCTTGTTATAATGGGTAATACTTATATTATTTTGTATTAAGTACATAAAATCTTTTAAATGCTACTTGAAACTGTCAGGTAATAAACGAAATGAATTTATTAATATTTTAGTAAAAATTGCCTGTTTCTGGTACTCATGTGAATAAATCTCTGCCTAAAACTACAAAATTCGGTCATTAGAACTCGTCTTAAAGTTGGATAGTAGGACAAGTACTTAAAGAAAATCATCATATTTTCCATAAAGGCAGCTGTAAAATAAATATTACGGCAGTCCCGATTCATAAAAGCAAGATTACTTGACCAACATTTTCAGAAGAATTGCTATATCATACCAATTACATAGTAATTTTCCTTTAGGTTAATATTTTCCCAGTGTTTCTAAAACCAATTATGTTTTTATTCATTATTATGATGTTCTGCTTCTCCTCCTTCAGTCGTATAATGATGTGGAAACATTGAAGCTTCAGGCACATGACACACAAAACACTTCAACATTGAACGCTCAATCACGTAACCATTGACAATATGGATCGGTAGTTTTGGGTATCTTTATAGCTTCTATTTTCTCTAGACCATGAGATGGAATCAGTACGCTTGTGCATTACAAGGGCGGGTGTACGGTACCGATTACAACCGAAAGTATAATGAAATATACGTCATCAAACACCAGTGTACTTTTTCTCAGATAGGTACTGCAATTCTAAGCTAATTCTTAGTAAACAAAGCTATGTTAAACACAAGGCACGATAGAAATCGATGTGCGGCACTAGATACTACAAATCGTTAAATAAATAATTATGTACAATTAATTTTGTATCTTTTGTGTGCATATAAAAACACATTAAATACGGAGAAATCGAAAACAATGCGCAATCTCATACAGTTAGTAATTATTAGGAGACTACGGTGAGAAATTACTGCACGTTTTTACAATCGTTCAAGTTACAATACTGCATGTCAAATTCATTGTATTACTGAGGCAATATGTTCTCATAATGTGTGAAAGTTTGCAGTAAGCTTGTTTTATTTAAAATGTTTAATATACTCGTTAAATAGTCCTTAAATTCGCCACCATTCTAAAGAATGAATGGAGGGTGTGTTTTGTTTTCAACATATCTTTTAAAAATATATATTTTTGATTTACATTGTACCTTACCCAAATAAATATGAGCAACTGTTATCCCACGAATTTTCACAGCAAGTGCGTATGCTCAATAAACTGCACTTACATAGGTACATAATTATATCGTCTTTGTGTCCCAATTGCCATCATGTGATGGTGGAGTAGTTGTCAAGTTATGAGTCAATTTATAGCGCATATGGCTGGTATTGAGATATGATAGAGTGGTGCCAGCATACAATATATCGAACGATATTGCATTTCAATTGTCATCGTTCTTGTTCGAGCAGATCTGGGTGTGCAGGGCACGCCACAAACATGTGGCGAGGGCGGGAGCGTCGTTTGACAGAATCAATTCATGACGTATGATTTAAAAGGCTATGAATCCAAACAACCAGTAATCCCGCCACATTGAGTGAAAGAGTTTCATGCTCGAATGAATGTTATATAATGTATACGCGAAAGCTTTAGTTTTCGATTTATATAATTATCATACAATATGTATCATAAAGGGTCTCACCTTCGGGCCACTGGACACACACTGTAACAAAATTAATTTGATTCTTATAGTACTCTCAACATTTGCGTACATTTCTTTATCTAAATCTAAGACAGATAGAAAAACATACCTAAAAGACATTCTCCACTACAAAGTTTAAATATGTATAGTGCATTAAGGAAGTTGCAATCATTCCAGCAAACGTCAAGGTATGATACAAACATGTGTGTATAATAGCTGTACGAAAGTGTATTATGTATAATATATATCTAGCAAGCTGTCTAACTGAAGGTGTCATCAGTTCATAAACAGTGAGTAAGGTTGGCCAGGCAATGTGGCACCGGAGACCGCCACAGCGCGTGTCAGCTCACTGCGAGAACGCATCGTGAGGTGCAAGTGTGGGCACCTCGAGTGTGTGTGCTCGGGCCGAGACTGTCTCCGGCTGCTGACTGAGGACTCATTCTCTAAGTAGCATTCACCTAGGAGCATTCAGACAACGGAACTAGCCACATGTAGTAAGTAAGTACATTGAACAACACCGATCTTTACAATTTCAGCTCTCTCACCCAGAGTGGGAACTGATCCATTTCTAGCCAGAATAACTGGATGGATTAAAAGAGAAAATTCCAAGATGCATTATACTTTGTACAGGTGTGGGAAAGTGTTTGTTATTTATGTGTCAACTTATCGACTTTATTTGTAAACAAGGGAAGTCAATTAATTTCATTGTAGGAGCACAGGATATGTTTACTTACCGTTAGGTACTGTCGGCGGTTTCTTTGTCTGCACTCTCGCTGTCGCATTATTAACCTGATTCGGAGTAAAATCTATGTGAGTATATCTTTACCGACACACACAAGTACATTGGCTGATTTTAAAACATATTGCAACTTATTGAAGTATAAAATACCATTATTTTAAAACGTGCTTGTAGATTACTCCAATCTGAAATGTTTCTGGTAACTTGTATAGGGATCGAACCCACACATTTGTGTAAGTTATTTAATGTTAAATGTAGATATAATCGTGTCAAAGTAAAATCAGCCAATTGCATATCAGATGTCTTGCTATGTATTTCGTGCCCGAATAATTAAAATTAAATGAAAGATAAAATAATGTCAAAATAATAAAATTATATTATCAAAACGGTTATCGTAGACATCTGATACTTAAACATAAAATAAAGGAAAATGGGGATTAACTTTGAGCATTTATTAGGGAGATTAATGTATGTTAAAGAGATCATATTTTTCCACAGTGAATATAATTCACTCTGTTCTGTGGCATTGGCGCAGACTGACTCGTCTACAATACCACTTTCTGCATTTCTATAGAAATTTAAAAATGAATGGATAGAATGGAACTAAAATTTGTATTTGCAATCTTACCTCTGCGGCATTGTGACGATACGGTTCGTTCTACATTTCTCTGTGAGACACTCTCTCTTTCGATCGGCATATTAAATGACCGTCTAGAGAGTAAAGGGATAAAATAAATAAGGTTTGTTTGTGGATTAGACGCCGGCGTACTTAGTGCTAATATGCGGGACCGCGGCGCGGCACGCTAGCATGACAGTAACTACAGAGCAGACGAGCGCAGGTTGCGGTGGGCGTGGGCGTAGGAGCGGGATGTTATAAGTTACATAGTGCTACGGATGGTATTCATTGAGTCATGCACACCTCTATCTTTCTGCCCTCAACCACGGTGCCGTGAAGACGCTCTCGTGCTCGCTCCGCATCACCACTATTTGCGAATGTTACAAAACCGAATCCCTGCATGCAAGACAGACAAAACATGCATTAAAAACAGCGTCGCTCAAAAAACAACGTGCAACAAAAATTAACATTTATGCATTGCATATTCTTATTTAAATATTCTAGTGAAATATCGAGAAAATATTATCGAGTCAATTACGTTGATACTTTGAGCGTATTCTAGCTGTATGGGTACACAGAAGCGTTTGGATCACAGTAATAAATTAATGTAACGTCGCTCGACCTAGTAGTCTGTACTATCGGTAAGAGAGTTTGCATCACTGTATACAACGACACTTAGGAGATCTTCGACACTAATTCATAGACACTACTTTACATTATATGACGTACTTGTGTGGGATGTTAGCTGCGATTTGTTCTATACACAAGATCACCGCACCGGTCATGCAGTGGCTAGAGTCAGCTAAATGGATCTAGGAACACACTTACATTATACCGAACAATTTTATATCGACGCGGACAATCGTACGATAGTCAAAACATCAATAGATCATACCTTGTTTAGCCATTAATCGCTAGAATTACATAATTACCAGTAAGTATACTAAAGTTCGACTCGTACTAATAATAGCCATACCTACATAAAGTTACAATATGACATTGTGCAGTACTGTACAGTGCCCAAAACTAACACTTTAAACATAAGCAATACGTACTTAAGATTTACTGTTGGTTATATAAATATATATGTATATGTATGTATATCTGGTATATAGATATCCAACATAATTACATTTATGTGAATCACACATATCACTAGTAAAACTGTTGTAAGTAGCAATTAGGACGCGGTATACAATCTCGCCAAATATTATTGTATCAATAGATCGTGCTAAGACAAATGAAACTACTTACTTTCAATAAATGGTGATAACCCATAGATACAAAAAGCAGCTAGCACAGCACACAATACAGTGGAAGAGACGAGTTGTGAAAGTGGCAAACAAGTTGCTGATTGTACGAAACGCTTACACTTATAAAAGCAAATGACAGCTCTATTATTACCATTCTGAGTGCAAATACTTATAATGTAAACATTGAATCTGGGCAGAGAGAAAGAGAAAGAAAAATATAAATGTACGAAGATGCGAGGTCCCGTCCAACACTCGCGGTACCGACCGGCGACCGGACTGTAACACAACGCACACAGTGCAACAAGCTCTCAGTATGTCGACAGACAATCGATCCAACAGACGAGGAAGACACAAGTGACATATAGCTCGGCGACATTACGCGCTACACCCGCGACACCACACGACACGACACACGTCGCCACGACACGCACCAACAACTCTATACTTTCAATGCCTCTACCAACTGTATCTTCTTAAGCATTTACTAAGTCTTTATGTAAATATTTTGGAATATCTTTAGGTTACTTTGTAATAGACCAATATAAAAAATTAAGTAAAAATAAGTAAGTAGTGTTAAAGACATTTTTTATTATTAAAACTAGGCGATATACCAAAATACCGATATCTATTAGCTGTAACAAACGTTGAACAAATAAATTCAGTTGTAGTATGTAGTAAAGGCAAGTTGTTTCATGTGTCGATATAATAGCCGATGTGAATCGTCGAGTGAAAGCGTAATGTTACCGAGCGTATATGGAATAAAGCCAAACTAAGTGATGCACCCTATAGTTACTTCTAGTAAAATAACTTACATCTTATAGTCATTGCGTTACATCATATAACATTGTGTTTCCAGGGTTCAGCGAAATATACATGCCCAAAACTAATAAAAAATATATTCCCTTGTTAGGAAGCATGACTGAACGATTTTTAATATTTATTAATAACATAGTGGACAGAAAATAGTAAGTACACTGTCAATCTAATAGACTAAATACATCAGAATCATCGATCATCCAAACTACAACATAGATGCATTAAAGGTTTGTACATGACAATAATATAAGTAAGTAAATATATACAGAATGTCAAAAATGAACAGACATAAACATTCAGCACTATATAATAGAGATTGGAGCAGTTTGGACGATTGTAACAACCTCATTAGTGATGAATAATAGAGCTGTCCTGAAAATATGACTTAGGAAATCAGCTGTTATAGTGACGATGCACATTCTCTAATACTGCATATCCCAATGTGAGGCATTGAAGAAAAATAACTTGGAGCTTTTATTTCAAAAGAGTGAAATACTTTCTTGACATGAGCGAGCATGGACTACTTTAGGGGCGGTCACCAAACTGACACAAGGAAAGCAGTAAACACGAAAAAGCGTTCAATCCAATCAATTATTATAAAAATATTTCGATAATAACTCTTTAAATTTCATGGGAATAAATCATTTACAGTGAGTTGTTTTTTGAGTATCTTGAAATATGTAAAATTAATGTTGCTAAATATCATTATGATGCACCATGGACTTACCACTTAGCGTCATTTATTCGTTACTATAAGCGTTACATAAATAATAGAGTCAATACAGTAACAGTACGACAACCAGCACAAGCCACGGACGAACTGAGTATGTCCATAGTGCACTAGTAAATATAGTTCAGATTTTGTTCAAAATCAGAATAATAGACATTATTATTCGATGATAATATACAATGCAATTAGAGATACTGCACCAAACATTAAAACCAATATGCTATGAGAAAGAAGTTTGTTTTAAAACACAATTATGATTATTTAACTAAGCCCATTTGCCTTTAAAATTTTTGTTAAGCAAGGAGAATTAATCAAATCGCATGAATTGAAAAGAAATAAAATTTTAGAACATATTATTATTAGGAAATATTTGTATAAAATCGGTAGTTACTCTGGTTTGGGCAGCGATTACTAATGTTAGTAAGACCTCTTAGCTACTGCACTTCTGCTTCGCGTGGACATCTCGTTGATAAATAATAAGTACTTATTATGACAACACACAATATTCATTTAGACCATAATATTATTATATTACATTACTGAAAAATTCTAACAATACTTGACAAGTCAATAGCTATGAAGTGCAAATTTGGTGCATAAATTAAAGGAATAATGCTCTTCTACAAATTAATGTATCGGCTTAGGTTTAACACTCTGAAAGAACTTGTAGCGATGTAGTTGTTGACTGAAGGAATCATTAATACATACCGAGCCTTATTTAAGATGTTTCGATTCATCACGTTTATTATAGCAACGTTACATTGTCTGCAAGTTCAAGAGATGGACAGTTACTGTTTAAGGATTCTTTGTTTATAATAAATTATTCCTTTAAATTAATTATTGAATTGAAAAAGAACCAAAAAACACGAAATGTATTTATCTTGTCAAATAACTCAACTTATATTTTGTAACCATACATCAAATGAAATTAATAATAAAATAAAAATTGTATCTTGAGTGTTTTTTGATTCCGTATTGATAAAAATATAATAGATAAATAAGTGGCCACAATGAAATCCATTTACGTGGTACTGATTTCAATGGGCCACTTGGTTTTCAGTGATTTGACTGAGAACATTGCTTACCTTCGAGCCACGTTCATTGAAGATAATTTCTACATCAAGTATTGTGCCATATTGCTGAAATGCAAAATGTTAGATATTAAAACGTTGGGTACCCGAGGGTGATCGGTGGGCGTGCTCTTAATATACATGTACATGTTGGATATAATTGGATGTACGTACCCCAAACATATTTCTAAGATCGGGATCTCTAAACCGGAAGGGTATATTGGAGACGTGCAACCGTTTGGGTTGTGAGGCTTGTGAGACGGGCACGAGCGTCTTGTCCTGCGCGGGCTGCGCGGCCACGGCGGCGCTGACGGCGGCGGCGGCGGCGTGCGCGGCCGCCGCCTGCTGCGCCACCGCCGCCGCCTGCTGCGCCACCACCGCCGCCGCCACGCTCACCGGTGTACTCTCTTCGTTTGACTCGCCTTCGCTTTGCTGAACATCAAAATTATATTCTCAGGCGATACGTGATATGACAACTTATAAATGTTAAACATGCTTAACACACACATATATATCCAAACTCCTCATTTTAAACAAAAGATACATACAGCTATAGTATTTAATGTTAATGTAAACCTCACATAGCAATGTAAGTGATGCCTTTTATGACTATATCTTGCTCTACCTTTATTGAACAGTTTCAGATTTCCATCCAGCGACCCTTAAGACCTTTAAACTTTTAGACCTTTTACTCTGCATCGTATAATTTTACAATGGCCATCACTACCTTTTTATTCTAAGCCATCTCTGCTGAGTAGAAATCTAAAATCTAAATCTTATTTCATTTTGTTTGACTAATCTGATCTGTTTAAATGTTCAAGGCGAGAAAATTATGTCAACCAAGCTTTGTCACTAGGCGACATGGTTGGAATATTTAGGAAACTATTTGTACCTATATCGAAATATAATTTTTAGACTTTGAAACTATACTAATAGCAGTAATTAATCGAAGGTACAAAAAATTCGTTTAAACGTAGCATATTATTCATCTAAGTAACGCTTACCACCAATAGCCGGTCATAAAACTTGTCGATCAATAGCTAACATAATATGTATCGACAAGTCGTACTGCACCATACGAAAATGCTCTATTACCCCAAAAGACCATTTTTCATTTTCAACGTTCTGCCTTTAAACAAACGATCAGTAAATGATTAAAAGGTTCTTTCAGTATTGTTGCATATACCTACACTATAAACATTGGAATTTCACGTTTTAGAATACTACACACATTTGTCTTTCATAACGCCGTAGATATAGTTTTTATAACTGTGAATTGCCGTGTTATAAATGTAGTTCAACACCGAGACTCATCTGCTCGACTCAACGTTCGCTACTAGTCACACACTTTAGGACACCATGCGCTTTACTACAACTACACAAAGAAATGACCATTTAAACTTATTAGTTTCAGGCAGCCGCACTTTCCTTAATAAGGACGATCTTAAAATATATAATATGTATGTTAACGCATGTCAAGCGATATTAGTTTTGCTTGATGTCGAATAATACGCTTGAGATTGTATCGTAATATGTACTCAAGAAAAATAGTAGGCGGTGCGATAGCTTTCGGCACTTACATTTATTGTATTGTATCTTTGCGTAGTTATAATAATAAGGTACTGATTATTTTATATTTATAATATATCGTCAAATGAGGTATTACTTACTGAGGTATTGTTTTGATTGTCTATAGAGTTTTGTGTGTGTGTCTGTGGCGGTGGTTGTGGTGAGAAGTTGGCGGGCGGTAGCGGCGCCGGTGGCGGCGGTCCTTCGCTTTTGACAAGCGGGGGCTGCGGCGCGGCGGGCCCGGCGGCCTCCGCCTTCACGCCAGCTAGCGCGTCACCGTTGGCGGCGAACTGTGCCGCTGCTGCCGCAGCCGCCGCCGCCGCAGGGAACGGGGTCGCCATGCCCGTCCCCACCATGTGCTGGAATTTACAAACATTGTTATATTAAAATAACATGGCATAAATCCGTATTTATGTCAACTGAACGGCATTGACTATCAAAGAATTCAGAGCTATTTCTCTCAGGGACGCGGCCTAGGTGACTTATGTACTAATTCTGTCGTAATAAATAAACCCGCTTATAGTTGACGTTTCTGGGCTGCGAATCGAAATATTGACGCGAACAACTCGTGCCAAAACACGAGTCGCTCCACATCGCCGTCTTCTCATGCACAACATTCATGTGATGCCATAGTCGTTGTAGCCTCTTGTTACTTTGCATTATACATATAATATATGCTTGTTACATGAACCAACTTTTTAGTCTTTATGACACTTTCAAGATAAACTTTGTTAAAATCTAACTAAAATCGGGCAGCGTGGGCAAGCATTTACTTAAGTTAATCTTACAGTCGCCAAGTATGAAGTTTTCAAAGAGTCAACAGTGCCAAAGTTTGTTTTGTTAAAGTAATAAATTAACGTTTAAATTTGTGATAAATTTTAAAACCGGAGCAAATCAAATCGCGTACACTAAAATAATGTTTTCAATCACCATAACACTTAGAGTAACAGCCAACAGTCCACTGAATGATAGTTTCATACAAAATTCATCTTTAAGTGAAGCTATAAAACTGTTCTGTGTGCGTAAGCGGGTAACATACATTATGTACACAATCGGTACACATACGTCTGAAGGAAGTTCTGTGTGTAGTTGCGACAGAGTGCAGCCGCGCTCGCGGATCCCCGACACAAAGTGTTGAGAATAATATCGTGGAGCTTTACTTGAAGGTAATTCAATTTACCATCTATGTAGAATTTCTACAAAATTGTCGAAAATCAACCTGTTTAATAATTAAAGAGCACACTTTTTGTATTCTTTGCTATTTGGCATCTTATGTCTAATATTCTTTTTGAGCTAACTAGTTTAAACTAACAAATGGTTGTGAAACATTTAATGAACAACGGATGTTAGTATTTAACTCACAAGTAAATAAATATGTAAATCTTAATAGTGTGTTAACAGTATAGGTACAAAGATAGGTTAGCTTGTTTTTTATAGATATGTTTGTGGGTTTTATCTATAACAATTATATTATAATTACGCTGCGTATTACGTACGGCTGACATATTAGCAGGATATTACAGTAAAATTTCCAGTAGCGAGGCTGCAAAGCTGCCTGTTGTTATTATTAAAACACACGCGCACTCCCTTTAATTTTATTTTACGCCCCAAAAGCTTGTCGGTAACAAAATTAAATTTCGAATGAAATCTAACACAGAATTCGCCCTCGGCGCAACCGAGCGGTTCGCCACCGCTGAAAAACTTGTGACCTTGTGCTTCAAACATAACAGATTCCGCTTTTATCTTTTTGAATTTAACACTCGATTAAATAAATGTTCACATGTTATGTTATATAACACTATTATACAAGTGATGATGCGATTATGGTCTTCTTGCCATACCAATGCGTACCGTTTTATAAACGAAACGTTTACAAAACGGTTCCGAAAAGTTCAACAATGTGTGATTATTTTTGAGTGCTGCCTTTAGACATATTTATTAAAATAACGATTACTATCATGTTATTCTAATGTGTGTGTTTATTATGAGAGTTGGAACGAATATAATATAGCATGGACTAGTACACAGTGCTACGCAGGAAACGAGAAAATTAGGAAGTGGTTATTGGACACAATTGCATAGACCGCCGTTGCTTGCTCCGAGCTCACTGAATTAGAGACCGTGTCGCACGTTTATTGAAATCCTCAATATAATAAAATATATGTTTGCATTTCTTTGCTTCAAATGGCAGTGACAATACTAAATATATCACGCAATTTCACAGAAATAGCTAATATAAATTTAAATGTTGCTTTATTTCATCTCAGAAATGTATCACAAAAATGAGTCAAATACAAATGTGCGTTGCGTTTTATATTTATTTACTACTAGATGACCCGGTGTACTTCGTATCACCTATCCTAACGAATTTTTCTATATTTTCTCATCGTTTAAACCTTCCCTGGACTACGACAAACATTTCAAAACCAAAATCAGCTAAATCGGCCCAGCCGTTCTCGAGTTTTAGCGAGACAAACGAACAGCAATTGATTTTTATATATATAGATTATATTGCGTTTATTATGTAGCACACACAGCGACGACATCCAGTATTTTGTATTTATATAAAATAAACATATTTGAAATACTGCTGCAGCAAGTAAAAAAGATATGGTGTGGTTGTAGGAAGTGGAACCCACTCACTTCATATTCATTTTCCAATCCTTTTAGTAGCAAAACGCACAAGTATATAATATAAGCGTACCCAAAACGTATTGGTTAAAATATATTTCGGGAACAGCTCCAGTTTTTTTTTTTTTGTGTAGATAATTCACGGTTATAACGTCATTTCGTCGTTAGCAACACAGTCCATTGTGATCATGTAGTGTACACATAGTTAGGAACTTAGTTTAGAACATAACTGTGATATGTATTTATATTCAAACATACTTGTACTTTTACTGTTTTGTGTACTTACCTAAAATAAATAAATAAGTAAACATACGATTTTGTTGTTAGCATAACTTTAATTCTAAATGAATATGCTTGCAACCATGTCAGTTTTGATATTTATTGTGGAGAATAATGTAATCGGTATGTGAGTAATCTCCGCTTTTTAAAAAACTAACGATTTATTTAAGGGTCCTATACTGCAGTCGTTAACAAAGTTAATGTTGAGTGTCGCACGACCACGCTTAAAACTATCTGTAATATCAGACATAATGGAATAACAACGATTTCGTAGAAGTAATTAGATTACAAAGAATTTAGAAATAACAGAAGAAATTGCATTGTTTTAACATTGTTATGCATGCTCCGGCGGCTAGTTCAGAATAGTTTAAATTCTGAATATTATTATATATGGTACCAAAAAGCTCTACATTCACGGTCCTTGAATAGTTTTGCAAGAAACAACTTTAAATGAAATAAGTTTAAACTTGTCTCATAATTATTCAATTCCAATCTCTGACAGTAAGTTATTTATGAAGTATTGTTAAGTTTAGGAAAATGTGTGCTTATGGTAAAAGTTGTAAGGGTCTAACTGTAGATTAATAGTTGTTTATATTTACGGTAAAACAACTATTAAAGTGAGAGCGGGATTAAAGGCGGGTCGGCAGGCGGCTCTGTCCGATCGTCACCCAGATTACTATGCCTGTTACCCGCCTCCTGGTAAAATTCTATGAGATAACAGCGCCACAGCTCGGCTTTATTAACTTATCTAATCTGTTGTTATACTCATTATACCACTTCCATTTAAAGTTACTTATAAAAATTGCGATTTTAAGTTCGTCGTGAGGTGCTACCGGCATTGAAAAGCAAAAATTATCATATTTATAATCCTTACGTTTCTCTAATCGTGTAAAAATATGAATACTGTATAATAAACTTTGCTAATTTACATGGTAGTCACGTGTAATAGACCGTCTAATACCGGAACTTCATCAATACCACGATTGAAAAATAAGCCGCTAAATACGTTTTTAAGTTATTTCTCATAAACATAAATCTACATAAATAGGAGTTTCTTCGAAGCACATTATTTACATTAATCATTCTCTTTTCAGCTGCGTATAACAACAGACTTCTAAAGCTATTAATAAAATGATATCTTACAAAGAGAACCTAAGAGCCCAAACATTTGAAACCCTCAACAATAAGGTGTAATTTTACCAAAAATACAACATTTCGGTGAATAGCACAATTTTGCCATTGTGTAGCTTTTACAATACCGTATATACATTGTATAAAATCAGCAGGGAAGTCATTTTAAAAAATCTACTAGCGATACCGATAAAGTCAATATTGCGAACTGGGGTTCCGATCGGAGGGTGTTCAATTGACAATGTTATTATTAACAACCCTTCGACGAAACTGCCGATACTTACTTTGAATTTCATCTTTTAGTTATATAAGTAATTGTTAATTATAAGTCATTTTAATACAAATCCATTTACGGATTTCAATAAACAAGCGGCAGCTGTATATGGTATGTATCAAATATGTATGTATGTATATTTATAATTATTATATAACGAAAATAATGATCCTATACTGAATGATACTAGAAGAAATTAATTGCATTTAAGGTGTCTGACGTAACAATGGTCGTTCGAGAGAGTAGTAAAGTCCTAAATATTAGAAGAATAGAAGAAAGCAATAATAGTGCAATAAGTATCGGTGCGACAGCCATTGAACGATATTGTCACACGGTTATACGATGTAATAAAAGCGTCGTCGTGCCCCTGTTGGTTATTGTTGCAACGATACAAAATATCGCGAGGAGTATAGGGATGAGTCGTAGTGCCCACACACTCGAGACAACATACGCAAGACAGAGTCGAGTGTCTCGACTCTAGGCTCTTCTGCGCCAGAACGAAGGGCACTTCGTTTTTGAGTTCTAATTTGCCAACGGTGACACCGGTCCGTGGCGGACGATGATTTACTTCATATGTCAAGTTCCCTTAGCACCCTCCAGATCTTGTTGCTATTTATGGTAACACGACGACACAATAGTCGTGAGTCATTCCGTAGTAGCAAACGAAGCTACGTATTTATACATGACAGTAATACTCAATTAACTTCATACATATTCCAGTCGCATGAGCCAACGGCTAAAACTTTATTTAAATTAATACCATGTTACTAGCTCACAGTTTTATACACAATAACGAGTACCACATTAAGTGGGCACTACTAATAGAAAGCAATATAAACAGATTTGTAATGAACAGATTGTGTCTACGAGTGTTTTTACACATCACAAATCAGTCCAAGTGCGAGCACTACTACGATTACACCCTGCGGTTAATAGTTCGAAGAAGGTTACAATGACCACTACATGTGGTGCGCCACCTTCCAGCCGTATCCGGCGCTTGTGTAAACAAACAGACTTTTTATAGAGCGCGCCTGCGATTCGTCTCGCACAACCGCCTCACTGGTTACTCTCATTTGCTTCTTAAAATCTGTACTGTGTTTGTAATCGGTTATATACAGTTTATAGATTCTTTATAAATGTGCATATGCAGCGAGGACCGTGTTACTAACTGTATTAAGTCATATTTAACTGGTGTATTGTTGAACAATTACCAACGTTAATATAAAAAGTTTCATACAATTGTTGTTAATATGGTGAAACTATTTATTAATTGATTATAATAGAATTGATACTTTGCCAAAAAGGAAATATATTTTAGAAGAAGCAACTGAATATGAATTGTTATGTTCGTATTAAATTAAAAGTTAAGAATAAACAAAATTTTAACAAATAAGAAAACCGTCCTAAAAAAAGAATATATAAAACAAAAAATGCACTAATAACTTTTGAATGCATTTTTTGTTTTAGATATTCTTCTTTAAAGTCGGATTTCTTGAATCTGAAGTTCGATAACTGATTTTATTTTTCTGAATATGGGTACACCTACTAAACGCGCTGCTTATAATAATATGAGACAAGCGCCGTTTAACCTCTGGTATGCCGGAACGTGGATCTGCGCGAGACACAATGCTTTTTCTATTATGTCTGGTATTCTGGCATACAACAGGTTAAATAAGACAAACGAAGAAAGGGAGAAACGCCTCTCACAAAATAGGAAATCTACCTCCAGGGCCATTTCAAAAGAGACTTGTGAAGACAAAAATAGGCTTTCGAAAATGCGAGCTTACATGAAAAATGTTTTAAACGTAGTAAGTACCTATACTGTTTAAATATTTTTTGGTCACAGTGCATCTCATGGTAATTCCAAATACGGTTGGGATGATATGTTTTATTCCGGGGTTCCGGTACCTAATGGCTTCAGCGTTATATTAAAAGTTGTATTATAGAAATAATTTTGTTTTTCTTTTTTGTGTATACCTTGTTGAGTTTAACAGTTGCACGTAATTTCATTATATTAAATGCTATCAATAACCAATTTGGAATTGTGTAATCAATACACATACATATATGTATGTGATCGTAGCAATCACGGCAGATTTGCTGTCATTTATTAAAGAATTCCGTTATATAAAACCGAAAATCTTCATCAGAACATCACCAAATTAGAATAGGACTACCTCGAAACACTACGAAGGGCTTCCAAACCATCCTACACAGTTGTTTATTTTGTTCTTGCCAAAAATAAGAACATCATCAATGTAGCCAAATACGCATTATTAAGGATAACTCGAAAACGAATGATCAGGTCTTGATCAAAATATCTAATAAATAGGACCAAATGGAAAGCTCCAGCTTTCAAATAAAAAAAGAATCATCAAAATCGGTTCACCTAGAAAAGAGATATGAGGTAACAATCAAAGAAAAAATACCTAAGTACATTCGAATTGAGAACCTCCTCCTTATTTTTTTGAAGTCGCTTAAAAAGATAGAAATTAACGAAAGACATTAAGGTAGAATGTGTGAATCATCGCGTGAAAGGAGAATTAAACCAGGAGCTTTTTGTACATCAACAGAAAATACTTTTGCTTTTTAGGTTAACGTTTCTATTTATTTGTCATGTATGCGTTAAGAGCTTTATATACGACCATGTCTTTCTGTTACACGCAGCATGTCTGCCAAAGCAATAAACCTTTAACGTTATTTCCTGTACACAGAGCACTTTGCTTATTTTAAAGTTATTCAAATTCCACCGCGGTACGATACAACGCCTAATGTGAATAACATAATAACACAATCGACAAAACGAACAAAGTTGAAACATTCCTGTATCCTCGCAGCCTCGTTACGCACTTTGTGAGATGTATTAAAAGAGTAAAGTCAATTATACCGAGCCAAGTTAATCTATCTGATAATCTAGTAATTATGCAAACACAAAGTTTACCAGCACCAGTTATCTTAAAGAAGACATTACTAAGGTTAACATATAGAATAGCTGATTAGTACGGCACTAAGTTCTAGTTCTGTCTATTTATAGGTATAGTAAGGAAGAAAAGCTAGTTAAGGCGAACATGTAATTTTGATTACTTATTGCAATTATAACTACGCATAACATGAATAACCAATGGTCATACATTTTAAGCAGAAAATGTATGCCATTCCATCTCGTGATCCAAAGAGCTGCGGCAAATATTGAGAAACAATATTTTATACGAGCTGAATGTTCAATGAGTCCGTTCGGAATATGTAGATCCTAGTTTTCCATCTACTGCAATTGAATTTAACCAGTAAAAGGACTGCACACAACATATAATACAACGAGTATGTATACACAGCCAGAGTAAACTGGTAGTGGGAATAATGGTTAACGGCAGTAGGAGAACACTAAAAGGGGATAAAGTGCTAACCTTAAAAGTTGTGTTCGAATACTTAGAATAGGACGTGGTGCGGGCTGAGCTGGTTCACAATTAGGCAATTATACGAGAAGCGATTAAATGTAATTGAACGCGACACGAGTACGATGCCCGCGCCCGTAGCGCTGCGAGCTGCGAGGGACACTTGTTCACAACGTGCGTCACCACATGGACAATACACATCTGGATTGCTAATTATGATATCTTCGTCCATATTTATAGAATTTTAAAATTAAAAACGTTGTCTATTTCCATCAAACAGGCACAATATTTAAACACGAACCTTGAACATATTGTATTGTAAACAAATATCCTGAATACAACATTTTACATTTCCTATAATGTCCCTCAATATCTATTTAATGGCGCCAATTAAGAATGAATGACACTTTAAGGAAAATTAATTATAACCATGCAATAACAGTAGTCATTTTAGTCACAACCAAAGTATCACTTATATATTAGTGTGGTACATGTAAAACGTAACCAAATAGACTTGTTCCACATACTTGTCCCATTCACATCTGTATAGAAATCCTCTACTTGCGCGTTTTTACATAGGTAAATATATAACAAATAATATACGTGTCATCAAAAGCATCGATATGAATAACGGCTCGATATATTTCTAGATATTTCCTCGCTATTTGCTCTCGGTAGAGTTCAAAGAGTTCAATAAACCTCTATATTTAGCAGATGTAAACTGAACTGCATTAACGCTTTCTACAACTTGACGATAAGTAGTAATAACATTATGCGCTGCTTAACAAAGAATTATGTATAGCGTGCTACGACATACCTACGTCTTCAATAAAAACTAGTAAACTAGTTCGAGTAAACTCTGAATGACCATAAAACAGTTTTGAATGGATGTTTTATACTGGTAAAAATGGAACACAGATACGAGGTACCTACGATACAACCTAAGTACCTGTATTTTATTTAAAGGTTTTGTATTATTTTTCCTTAAAAAGAAACAAAATACGCGTTCGTACGTTTCCTTTGCTACTTTTATGAAGACATTGAAACTATAGTAATAAAAGCTCGTTGTTAGAACTTTCTACGCTTTTAATGAAAATATCAGACATCTGCAACATTCCAAAGAGAACGTTGCTGCACCTTATTGTTAATTAAAGTATGATAAAAATTACTCTCCTTTTCGTATATCCGGATAATTAAACTTAATTAAGAATACGTGTATGTAGGTACTTATTACTATAGTATGTTATAGCTTAAACTGTTTGAAGAAACAATCACAGCGGAACAAAAGAGGATACACAAACAATACTATGGCGATTTTATCATAGTATTAATTGTTCACAAAAGCGTAGACATTAATGACAGACCGTGGTATTGAGGTGTGTAGATGTTGCCCTCCAGTAGGGTTGCTATGCGAAACATCTGTGTCTACAACAATACACGAACGTACCCCTAATTCTCAGGCCGACAAACTTAATTTTTAAAACGCCGTTGAAATGTTTATATCGTCTGGGAGATTTTTGATTGCTGTCCGTGTTTTGAAAACATCGTTGTAATATGCAAGCCCTTACATTTTAGTCACATAATATCTTACATTATTAAACCGTCAGATGGCAGCCCTACACCGCCCCCTTCCCACACGCTGTCACTCGTACGGCTCCCGCCTAGCGCCTGCACCCCAACGCCCTCGCACTGAACAGATGCTGAGTCTGATCTGAGTAAACACAAACACAGACCCCTTTTAAGCCAAAGGCACGATAAAACTACACAATGGAAATAATTCCATATTTTAACGCTCACCAGAATACTGTTATTTAAAGAATAATCATACTCTCGTGATACTGCGTTGAACTCACTGTCAACGTGAGTAAGGTACCTAAACTCAGATGAAAGTTACTTGTCACAATTTTCGTCATTTACCTACAAACTTTGTAACCATTAAAATCTAGAAATTGAAATGTTTGAGTAGCTCATGTAATCATAGAAAAGCGATTCGTCCATTTGGTATTACTTTTATTATCATCAGATTATAGCTCTTTTAACCACCAATCCAAAATTTATGGATTTAAGCAAATGTTAGCCAGAGCTTTATTAGCGTTACTGTAATTTGATATTTTTATAACAGAAATCTGAGTTTTATATTACAGCAAATCAATAATTTAAAAGATTGTTATTAAAATATTACAAGCTAGATCCTCTACACAATTTCTTTATGCTTTCTACAATTAAATTCGTATTGTCTGCCTCGGTTTACTTGAATTAATTATTATTTTGTATTATTTTACACCTAGTTATATAACTAGGTGTAAAATAATACATCGTCTCTCGCACGTCTATTTAGTTAAAAACAATGTAAAACTTATCGTATTAACTCGAATTCATCTAATCATGAATTTCAACAACTATACGTGGATTTTCCGTAAGAGTGAACTGACGGAACGAGAGCTCGTGTCTGAGATACGTGTAAATGTAATATGTATATACTTATCTGTATACTAACACGGCTTTTATTTCATTCCGACATGGTATTGCTGAACTGTTAGAATTAAACCAAAAATCCTTCTTTACGTAATTTCTTTACCCGACTTGTTCTAAAAGTTAAATTACAAAGCCTATTGTATTATTAATGAATGCAAAAACGTTTCAGCAAACTTGTTAATTTAAGTTTTAAAGCGATCCGGGTTATTTTATGCTGGCTATGTATGGACGCTTAATTTTTACAACTTATGAGTGCGCCCAGATTTTCGTCCGCGATTCGTCCACTCAGGCCCGAATAAAGCTACAGTTTCAGCGGGATTTCTTCTAGTGAATATTATTTTGTATTAATATTCAACAGTTTGCAGCGGCGGGCGCTACGTGACCGGGAGAGTATTTACAATGCTTAGCGAAGCGCGCGGCCTCAGCCTCCGCGCCCATCCACCCTAATGCCGGCTACCTACACCGACAATATGCATATGAATGATCTTGTCTGTTCGTAATAAAGGTTTAACATTATAAACAATTATATTATTTATTAAACTAAGCATCTGAAAATTTAACATAATTACGTTCCATGTCGTCGTCTTTCACCATGTGTGGAAGACAATATTGGAAATAGTCATTACAGCGGCGCGCACTTGTTCACACGCAAGTAGTGAAGTATAATTATATTGTGATACAACACGTGTAAGTGTTCTCAGTGTAGTATAATAGATGAAGCATTTTTAACACTACGCTGCACGTGAAATATGGTGGCATTCGAAAGCAAATAAGGTTAATAACCACTAAGTAACCGATTTCACTTAAACAAATGTATAACCGCTAATATTTTCTATAAAAACGTCATAAAATAACGATTTAACTCGGATTGCCGAGGTGAATATGTATCCTGACCCCATTTTCAACGCTATGCGTACAGTACATGTATGTGTACACAAGGCCGAACCGAAGGCGTCACTCGGCAATGTGTTCGCGACAATAGAGATGGGCATTCAGTGCTCACTCGTAAATGGCGGGAATAGTTCTCTTCCGGGCGCTGCGGCTGTGACAGTAGACGTTCCACGCTCTATACCACGCTCCAAACCAATATCCGTGTGAATGTCGTTCTATTATTTAATTTTCAACACGAGGCGAGGGTACAACTTACCACACTGCACAAGGAATTGAACTAGAAGTGGGAACCTTTAGTTTCGTTATGTTACGTCAATGTAACTGTTTAGTTCACTAATATATATGATATGATATTGTAATATAATTATTAATATATTACACATTGCTGTGAGCGGTTTATTGTGATCATAAAAACCACTGTAAGTACGTATTTCTTATTGACTAAGTTGTAAATGCAACGAGTTGATAGCCGAGAATTGCCTCACATTAGGTGGAGATCATCAATAATTCCCAGCTCGCTTCGTCCCCACACATCGGCCTGCTGCCGCTTAACGAATTACGGGAATCAATAAATATTTGATTACATTTGAACGGCATTTTATTAATAAAAGAAGATTTCTAATTCAAATAATTTATGTTGGCTTCACAAACATTTGTCAATTGATCGGATGAAATTTACCCTCGGGCTTCTCCAGAATCTCCCCTATTTTATAATTTCCATTAGTAATTTTTGGATGAGGGTCCAGAATATTAATAATATTTCTTTAATGAATGTACCGAACTCTTGAAATAGCACCATGCGAACAAAATACCAACTTGAGTTAGTACTTAGGTCGGTTCCTATATATTCAAGAAACGAGTCGCTTTACTTACATACAGTTAACTTTTGACACATAATCTATGAATAATATGTCAAAATTTTACTGTCCGTAGCTAAAATGTATCGTTAGGAAAGGAGCCTTGACGTCTTCATTGAAACTTAAAATATGGCTTGTATCCACAGCCATTTCCGACACATAGTTGCGTCGTGCTTTAGAATGTGTGACTACGATGAAAATTAAATTAATTCAAAAGGCCACACAATAAACATAACATGCAGTTAGTAAGCAGTGTACGCGCGTCTGTTAGTTACGCATGCAAATCAGGCACGCGTATGGCGACTTCACGCCACACCGACTTGCTATTCACACAACACATTATGATATCGCGGCTAGTAGATAATATATTTATCAGATAATACATACAAATTTCCGTTCATTTTTGTTAATGACAGTCTATCCTACAGGAATACGTGACTTCCTTGCATATTGGTGTGAGCACTTTAAACATCTTTAAGTATAATATGCATACGTTTCACCTTTACTAAAGGAACCAAGTTCTAATTGATAAACAAACAAAATTAATGACACAAACAATATAAATAGCACGTTCACATGTGTACGCTCTTTTAACAAAAATATTTATAATAGGTTCCAAGCTACTGTTTATAATAAAATAAATACAGGTAAGTCGGGTCTACTCGAGATCGTCGGACAGGTTTGTTTGCGATTGCAACATTCTTGATCTAAAGAGTACCATTGCGGAACACCTTCCTCTACAGATATGGCAACTAGCAACCACGGTTCTGTTTTATATTTAGGCCACTTTAAAATAGTACTTGCGCTTCAGTTATCGGTACTAAGTATTTCAGAAGATGACTCATAAGAGTATTATTAAATTTGCACGAAAGCTCTTCTTGATTGAGATATACAAAGCATTTGAATATGGATGTTATTATTGTATTGTAAGTTTTAAGTATAGTGTGGAAACACTGAGCAAATAATGAATGTCCACACAATGACAATAACCTATTACAATAACGTGAGTCGGAAAAAGCAGCTCGTTGACGGTGGTTGCATCACAGGGCGTTCGTTCGGTTCGCCGAGCCAATCTCTTTGAAACTGCACCCGAGGTCTACCCTATTTAACGGACCGGCGATCACGTTAATTAAGCGTTTTCAATTTATTTTCCACATTTTATGTATAACTTACAATTACACGGTAGTAATTGTGTAACTGCCAATATGTTTCATCTTTTGGGAAATGAGATCGATGATTGTCTTTTAACAAATGTGTTACCTTAGGTATTTTATTGCCCAAGTTTGACAACGGTGATTTTTCAGTTATATATGATTAATTATAGGATTAGGATAGTAATACTTGATATGGCAATACTTAATATGGCAATACTTAATCAGTGGAAGCTTAATATTGGCAATTTTTATTAAATTAATTAATTCAAATTATATTAATAAAGAGAATGTCACAACGCTCGCTTTAGTGTAGTCGATGATCAATTTAGTATGCCAATCGATAACGAGATATTAAATCGATTAGGTATAACATAAAAACAATAACATCAACAACAATAAATAATAATACCAAATACCACAAATACCAAAAGGTACTTCCAGTTTCGGCAGAATTGTGAGTAACACAAAACCTGATCGACACGATGTTATCCACATACCTATAACTTATCTAAAACCACTATTTTAGATCTTAGATTTTCTAAGTAGTTCCGGGGATTAGTAAGGATAAACCTAAAATTGGTTTTTTTTACACACACAATTTACTTTTCTTGAATTGTACACATTTTACCCAGAAAAATCCATAGTAAGACACGTAAGTAGCGTATCCATGCACAGCACATATATGTATATAGGATTTAGCAGAATTCACAATCAATATAGGCTACAACTAATTCTATATGGACTTAAACAGAGGCAATAGCTAGTTCAGGTAAAGTACAGCCGGAAGTTGCAGCGGTGGTTCTTTTGCTGAATATTTAATGAAAATGAGGTGAAGCTCGATAGAAACAATTTACTTTACACCTACATTTAGCAAGCCACTTGCCACTCGCAGTCCATTTTATTTTCAATAAGCATTTAAAACAGATACATACTTTTTAAATATTGAATGTCGTCGTAATGTCAGTAATTGAAAATTACAGCCTTTTGTTAAATAATAAGAGTCATATTGTAATGTGAAACAATCTGAGAAGTGGCAATAAAGTATATTTATTATTCGCTTAAATTTAACTAGTAATTCACGGTCATATATGCATATATACATATTAACAAGATAAATACTTCTTTGAATAGTTATAACTATAACTACATGAGGAATTTCTCTAGTGGCACGCAGGCATCTCACGCGAATGGTCACGCCACGCAACATAACATGGAAAGTAGTATAGATTTTATCAAATAAGTTTGTGATGATTGACTGCGCGTTGTACTAAAACTTCAAATTCCGTAATGACTTTATAATGTACGCACATGCGAATCATATCGTTAGCACTATTTGTTTCTGAACTTGAAATTACCTAAGTAGTATTACTATACCATTTTAGCGTGGTAAGATAAACAATATTAATAATTTAAACGTAAATCTTATGATTTGTAGCGGTAAGCATAAAAGCAAATGCACAGATATGAACATTCCATAGACAGTTGAAGTAGATACAGCTGTGGTATACATACGCAAGTAACGTCCTGACTGAAATACACGGACATTATTAAATTCTTGCTTAGGGTTAGCAAAAATGTTACGAATGTTCTCATATAAACAACAAGTACACCAAAATAAACATGATTGACGCAATTGTGTCAAATAATATACATAATTTGGGAGAAGGTCCGACAGCGAGCATCGTTGTTCGATCCGGTTGGTAATCCTGGCTGACAGGCAATAAGTGGGGCGAGCGCCTGGCCCTGAGACTATCACTTCACCTACGGGAAATATTGATCTTATTTGAGCTTGATTAACTTTGTCGTTGTCGACGTAGCTAATAATACCCAAACTCTGGCACCGGTCCAGCCGAGGCCTTAATGGTACTTCGATACACGATAATTTTCAAAGGTGACACACTATAATGTCTGATTCGATTTGATATATTAAAGCGCTAAGAACTGAACTAGTTAGGTTTGAAACCAATTACTTATATTTTAATACTATCATAGACGAACGTTAAGTCCAATTTGACGGTAGAAACACAAAGAAATGTAGCCACCTCGTCAACTAACCAAGAACTAAGCGTAGTGAGTTTTGATTATGTGTGATCTTCATTGTATTATATATAGTACACAGAACTAGATACCATAAATACGCCCAATAGCTAAGGAAGCTGTATGAGGCAATCATTAGAAAGCTTGTCAGAAATTGATATGTGCTATATAGCTCAAAGTTAGTCAAAAGGTGAAGTGATTACGCGAGTCGCCTCTTTGTTCTGACAGTTTTCGTTTATTCTTAGAATTTGTTCGCTTTAACGATGAAGGAAAACAGCGTCAGGCAATCTGCACGCTTTATACATATTAAGAATACGAAGTCTCCAATTCACTTTTAGCCACCGCGCACTATGGCAATAAAACAGCAATTAAATATTTTACAAACAAATCTTATACCTACACCAATACATTCGCAACCCATGATTTCACGATAAGACGTCCTTTCTGTTTGTAATATTGGAGCTTTCAGCGATCGGTCCCTAGTGGCGCTACGCTACTGTTGTTTCAGTACCATAAGTAATTGTCAAACTTACCTTATTATTTAAAGTCGTCATACCTTCAATAAAAGAATTACTTCTGCGCAGACAATAGGTTCAGTTAGACGATTCTAATCGTTTCTTAAATTTTATTTTACGAATCAATATTGAGTTCTTTTAACTAAGATTTTTACAGTATAACGTAGTTTTACTGTACTATATTCTACTTAAACCCACTGTGATTTAATGTCCCCCTATCCCTCTGCAAATGCTATTTATAAAACATGAGGGGTTGAATGTGCCCGATATAGGAAAAAGGGAAACTATGGCTAATTTCAAGTATTTAAAACTTGAACAACTTAGGTATGCGATATCTTTGAAAAGCATTATGATAATAAGTTACGGCAAATTAGACTCCGACAGAAATGACGACGCATTGTTTTTTATTTATAAAATTACGTAAATTTCGTCGTCTTATGGGTCGGTTTAGTTCATAATAAATAATATTACGACTACTGTTTGCATATAAAGAGCTTGATAAATTATCTTTCTCTTATATCTATAAAGGTTTGAGATAAATAAAATAAATAGTATTTACATGGTGATTTCATTATATCAAATCGTTGAACCTCAAGCGAGACGTAACATCGAACAGGGATTATACTAACAATCATTGCAATGTTCATGTTATATAATATATAGGTATGTGTATAATAATACAATGATTCGATTCCTTAATTTACATCCCACGGATTATGCTCATATTATTAGCACTTACTCGTGATAACGCACAGGCAGCCAACCCTCTTAACAACGTACATACATAGGTGAAACTTTTCCATGAACGCAATGAAAATGTCGCTGTAATTTTAAGCTAGTACCTATCTGTTATATATCCAACAGAAGTAATTACTTAAAAACTACATTTCTCTGTTTTATCTAGTAGAAGTGTACGAGGTATTAGGTTACAGAGCTATTCGATGAACTAAATGTTTCTTTTACCCTCTGTTATAGGTTTGATGGATTTCCTATGTTGCGTTATCAGAACCAATTTTCGTTTCAATAGGTGCAAAATTTGGCAGAGTAGTTGTATTGAGCCTTACAGACTGACATGACAAGCATTTCTTGTCGGTCTATAGAAGCCTGAATTTGGAACTATGTTTATATAGAAATGCGACCCAGCCGCCGCCTTAGGTTAAACTAATAGCAGTCAACTATTTGAACATCATCTGATCTAAGCACATTCTAAGAGAGTGCTACACATGAATGTGTAGCACTCTCTTAGAATGTTTATTATATTATATTAAAATATGTATACTACTTCGGTGGTGCGGTCAATACGAATATTTAACCCTCAACTAACATAGTCGGGTGATTTTTTAACCCAGGCGTGCATTTTTGTTTGTATGTCCTAAACCTTTTACATTAGCGACAAGTTATTGTCAGTCGAGCGCGTGCACTAGGAGTAGGCGGATAGCGCAGCGTTGGATAGTTTTCGTGTTATTGATATCTGGGGTAAGTTTTTACCCCACCTTGTTATTAGTGTAACTTTTGTTTTCACAAACATTTTATCATTACTTTAATTTGTTTTTTTTTTCAGATTTTTGGTAAAACGTCAAATACTTTAAATATTTCAACAGTAAACAGTTTTGTTATATTCAGAGCGTCCAACCCTCAATCAAGAATAAAACGGCGGAATTTCACCTTTCTTTGATTAAACCCATTGTTGAAAATAGTAGACGTGAAGCTTATAGGTATACCAAAATGCTATATGAAAAAATTAATATAAATTTTCTGGAATATTTAAACGATCCAACATGACAAACCAGCGATAAAGAAAACGAAATCTGCCAGTTGTTATGCACAAAACGTCGTGTGAAATTCATGAAATTTGTTTGCGGATCACATTCAGTAGATAAAATCGAATGTTTGATGTGCTTTTCTAACAAATTAGTAAATATTATATTCATAAGACGACCTAATCCAAAGTAGATGTAATATTTATCTAAAAAAAAGTCTACAATTTTTAAAAACATGATGATAACGACTTTGATTCGTAATTTATTTGATTTTCCTGTAAGATTAGTTCCTTTTTAACATATTTTGCAAATTTTTCTAGTCGCATATTTAGACTCTAATAAGTTAATTAAAGACTGAATGTAAGTTAAGTAAAAATAAATAAAAATTACGTCGTTTGAAATCTATACTAATATTATAAAGCTGAAGAGTTGTTTGTTTGGTTCAACGCACTAATCTCAGGAACTACTGATTCAAATTCAAAAAATATTTTCGTGTTGGATAGCTCATTTATCGAGGAAGGCTATAGGCTATATGACATCACGCTCCGTCCAATAGGAGCGGAGCAGCAATGAAAAATGTTGCAAAAACGGGGCAATTTCTCCTATATGAAGCAGCCAAAGTTGCGCGGGTCAGCTAGTTTTGATATAAATAAAAAGTTATTGATTATAAATATATATTTTTTTGTTTTTAATTATAGAAAAATAATGAAATTAGCCGCAAAACGTATTTCACTAATTATAATAATATTATTTTGTAAGATATACAACTATAAAATTGGGGTAGATTTTTACCCCATGATGTTAGTTAGGTTACAAAAAGTCACTATGTTAGCTAGGGGTTAAAAATTAGCATATCTTATGCTACATGCACAATAGATCAGAGATTAGAGCTTGATTAAGTATAAGTCTTATAGGTAGACTATTATATTAATAACCTATAAAAATATTTTAGACATGACATGTAAGCATGCAAAGCAGATAGGTACTTATGCTTACTAATATTCTAATTTATATATCTTGAATGCAGACTAGGCATATTTGCCAATTAAGATACTTTTTATTTTTTTGAGATATAGCAGAGTAATAATATAAACATCAATTACAAACATCAATTGTGACAAGCGTTAAACTATCTTATGACTAGTTTAATAAATGCGTTTGCATGACAACAACATATAAAATAAATATAAATAATTAATAAAACCGTGTAATTTATACAACATAAAATATTCAGATCAAAGCATAGCCGATATTTCGTGTGCTAGCTCCTGGCCTATATCAATGTCAAGCCGAGATTGAAGCAATTTAATTTATTATTATACAAGGGATTTTGATGAGCCTAGGCTATATCATGCATGGTTAATAAAGGATGACACGAAAGTGCTGAATAGATAACGAGACACTTGGCTACTTATATGAAGCAATAAAGACCTAATAAATCATTCAAACTTTGAGACGTAAACAACATCTTAAAATCTGTGTCGCGAACACTTCGCGCCACAAAATATTGTAGATCTTGAGTGCCACTGTTGAAAGGATTTGTGAAAATGTTGCGGGATATGAAAAGGACCTGTATGAAATCTTAAAAACTTGGCGCGTACATATTAAATCTTGAATTTTCTTTATTCTCTATAGTTGTAATTTTTCATTTTACTAAAGGTATTGTTACAGTGAATTTCTTTTGTCAATATTTAAGCAGAGGCATTTCAAATAATTATGATCGGTTAGCGATTCGTAAAAATAAAAAGAAACTATAAAGTTTGGCATACATAAATCTACACTAAAATATGTATTCGTATATATGTATGTAACAATAACGACACATTTATTTCGCTCATCGAATCTGGTCTGAGCCAATAACCCCACTTATAAATAACTAGCAGATCATAAAGCTCTACAGGGATAACATTACAAAAACAGGATTACACGGTAAAATTACGGAGTCGTCGGTTATTGCTTAAAATACTTCTACTACAAGCGTGCCTATGTATAGCAACAGGCATAAACTAAATGATAATAGTAAAAGGAAACAACTTTCGAAGGCGTTACGAAAAGAAAAGTTAAAACTGCAACACGATTAAAAATGAGGCGGGCGAATGAGCAGGCGTACCTTGTTAAATATAAATTGAATTGGCAGACATGAAATGAGATCATCTAACTTATGGTTAGTAAATTATAAGCTAGTTATTACGTTGGCATGTTAATTGTGAATGCATTCACATGCGGTAGTGCTAAATAAGAAAATGGTAAATACCAGTAGGGTGGGTGTTCCCGTATCGATGACATTGCCGTTACTCACCTGAAATAAATAAAACTAGGTGACTATTCACTCTTTGACTATCTAAATCTGATACGGAAATCACTGAAATAAACTTGACGTTTGTATGCCATTGTGATAAACTAATGGATGGCATCGATCACTCGGATCTGTTGGTCATTTTCATATCTTAGCTCTCTCCAATAAACTAACATGTTGTCAACGAGTTGACAACAGTTATTATCTTTAAAATAACATTAAATGTTTTTACAATCATTCTGAAATCTATAGTTTCATTAGATTGTGTGAGTATCTAATAACTAACTTAATTATTATTTACAGGATAATCGTGTATGTGGTGAAGAATCTTATAAAGTATTGTAATTAAATTAATATTAATACAAAATAATGCGTTCATCATATTTATTTTCTTTATGGTCCTAAAGTTTCGGTAATTTACATACAAATATAATGAGGTAGGTATCTCTAACAAAAATAATATATTTTTGCCATTTATTGACGTAGCTTACAGTAGAGTACATAGAGTAATTAAAACGATTATAAAATAATGGTATTATTAATATTTAAACAAAGTGTAACCTGTACTGTTAAAGGATTTTCACGAGAAAATATAATTAAACGCGAGATGTGTTTATAATCTGTAACATGGCCGTACATTATACGTATGGAAATATTATTAAATTGGTAGATATTTCGGCAAATAAATATACGAGGTTATGATATCGACCAAAACAGCTAAGTAGTTAAAACGTTTTAGTCTGGCAATCCATTATATGATTAAGGACAAGGACAACAATATTACAACAATTCAAAGATATTTAGAGTGAAGAGCAAGCGTAAGCGATGCACTTTCGACGTCAGGTATTGCATTGCGTTATCGAGCCCGATGGTCGAGTCAAGGGGCGACGAGACGCCGCGCGCCGCCCGCGGACCGACCAACGTTGGCAACATCCCAAATATTTTTCATGCGCCTCACTCTAGACCGGGATAAGTTGCCCTATTCACCTGAATCGGAATACGAATACATTTGAATCAAAGCATAATTTAAAAATATACCGTCGATATCTGTGTTTCGTTACGTTGTTCATTTACTCTATGAAAACGGTGAACGTATTGAGATTTATGATTATAAACGGTCATAAGGTTTCTGTTTAATATTTAAGAAACTACTTATAATTTAAGATTCTATATATTAACGTTACGGCCGGTTCTAAGAAGGTCAATTCTAAATATGTAGCCGACAGACTAGTAGTCATAATAGCATATGACCTATCTGAATAAAATAAAAATTAGAACCGGCCGAACAACTAATCGGTATATAGGTGGCACCCTCTCGTGTTTTGTGTAAAAACTAAACATTATGAATGAATCATCATGTCAACAGTTACGTAGAGGTCACGCAGTTACTTCGCTATCTGATCTTTTAAAAATACATTCGCTTCGTATTGAATAACTTCGTCCACCGAAGTCAGTAAACATTTATAGGTACGCAAATTAGATCCGTATCATTTGTTTACTGTTGGGCTAATTAAATCGTTTTAACAAACCGAAATTAAACTGCTTTTATCGGGCCCATTAGTATTATTTTCCTTTATCTATAGCAAACCGACATTAGTAAATCTGTAGTCGCGGAGCTACTGAGCTAATCAATATTTAACTGGGACATTAGGGTTAGTGGATAAAAAAAGCAGCGTTAGCTCAGTGGGGAGACCAACAGACTGCAATGCAGGTCTCGGGTTCGAACCTATGTCGCGCACCTCTGACTTTCGGAAGCTATATGGCTTTTCGAAATTCCGTGCCTCGGAGAGCACGTTAAGCCGTCGGTCCCGTCTGGCATGAACATCTATGGCAGTCGTTATTAGGAAATCCGTGCCCTATAATATCCTAGCCTTAGGGTATCGTTAGCCTTCGGGCTGAGGAGGTCAGGTGGCAGCCGCTCCGTGTAAAAACTGATATCCAGTCAAATCCGGCTAGACCAGAAAAGCCGACCCAAGTGACTTGGGAATAATAAAGGCTAGGGAGAAAAAGATTAGGGTTAGTGGATAATACACATAGTTGTAAATCTTTCTAGATTGTGTATACAGAGTGATGCGTTACATTTGCCGGGTAGCAAACGCGTCACGTTCAGCGTCTCTGTAACTCTACGTTTGCAAACAATATTGCACAAACCGTGCCAGATACATTTACTACATATTTTTAATACTTTACGACGTAAGCACATACCCAAAATACATAAGTACCAAATATATGAAATAAAATAGACGTGCTTATTTATCTTAAATTGTTTACTATTTAGTAGGTATAACATCGTATAAAAACTACATTCAGAATGGAACAAAAATCGACGCAATTCAAAGAGAATTACAATAAATTATAGATGGTTAATTTTTTTAATAAAGACTACCATAAGAAATGGTAGACGTTTCATAAAAATCAAAGACTTTAAATGTTACTTTCCGCTCTTTCAACTCCTTGATTGAGAAATTACTTTCCTTAATTGTTCGAGAAAAGTAATTTCACCTCTCCTTCAAAGGCGCGTCGAGACAAATGTAAGGCACTCTTACTCCCTAGTCCGAGAAAATGACTATTCATATTTTGAATAATTTCCAGCGCGATTTTGGACTAAGTGTAAAATTAGGCCAATTACTCATGATTTACGTAAATTTATCTTAAATTAAGAATGCTCGCTAATTCATCTGTTTTAATTTTGAAATATAGATGCCTGATCTGCTATTTTAAGACGTCGCATGCATTATAATTATAACCTTCCTCAATAAACAAGTTGTCTAACACAAATAAAAGCCAATTGATAATTCTTGAGATGAGCGCATTCAAACATATTATATTAGAATAGATAAGCGATTCATTGCCAAACAAATAGGATGCCGTTTGACGTTCCTGGAAAATATGTAACTCACAGAATAAATAATTCGAACGCAACGATTTATAACAATGGATGACTAGTCGTAGTGTGTAAGAGTTAATACGAACCTTTGACGCTGCACTTATTTAAAGGATAATATACATAATATGTAGTAATATGTACTTATTGAAGCTGTACTCATTTTTCATAAAGATCAAGGTAATAATAGACTAATTTACCGGTTCCAAGAATTTGTTTGTTCACTTTGTAAAGATTTCTAAGAAAATATCAAGAGTGAGCATAAAAAGTAAAGTGAGAGAATAGAATCTGATATTACCTGGTATTGCTTACTTTAAAGGAATTTTATTTCTTAATGTTTTCTACAATAAAACTGGAGGTTTAAATGTTTATGCTAATAATTTTATGCCTACCGTGATGGTTTAAAGTGGAGAAGCATGTTATTTTTTTGCAAAAATTAAACGTATAAACAAGCCGTCAACATTAAATATTCAATATTATTGATAGTTAATTATACGTGGTGAATAAATATTTGCATAATATGTATTATATGGTGTATAATGCTTCTGAATATGCGTCTCCAAATTACAAAAGGTTGCACATCAATTTCAATAACTATGATGCTGATTATCTAGTTGATACTAAATACGAATACATATTACACAACAATTAAAAAAAGACATTCTAAAGGCTTTTTGTTACTATTCGATAAAGTTAAACATTTGTTAAATATTCATAAATTATTGTAAAAACCATTACGCTTAAAAATTTCACAAACTCAAGGCCCTATTTTAATTTCATATAGGTACATAGCTTGATTTAATATAATAATAGTATTTATAATACCGCGCAAAACGTAGGTAGGTATTCGTATAGACACATCCCTCACGTTCGGTGTCTATTTATTATTCTACGTGGTTGGTATTACGTATGGATAGCCATGGTAGCGCTCCCGAGTGGGCGTTACTTATATGCACATGTACGATGGATGTAATAAATGAAGCATATTTTTTAATAATTTCATTTAAAGTAAAATTTGCCCATTACGGTCGCTGAATTCAGTATATTGTATCACATTTACTCACTAATTGGATTTTAAGTGCTGAATGGGTAATATTTAAATGGACGCACCAAATTACAGATTAACATAATTGCTATTCGTAAATCCGTAGTGCCATTATTTGTTTATAATGTAAATACAGATACGGTTTTAGTTAATTGTTGAAACCACAACATCAACACATTCATACCTAATACGATACAGAGTAAACGGAAGTTGTATAGATTATATTTATAACAATACACATTTTGACTCATATTGATTAAGAATTTTTACGTTATATAGTTAAAAGCATATTATAACAAGTTCCTTGGTATAAACGTGTGAAGTCAGTAAAGCTCGCAAGATAGAGAGCATAGAGTCGCAGATAAGATTACACTCTTTGTCTCAGTCTTAGCAGAAACAACAACATTGTTAGAATTGCATACTTTCTTAGAGAACCTAAAAGAAATCGAATTTTTCAAAGACACGTTGTATGCAAAGCCTACTCAACAAGGCAGTAATGACTAATGATATACCGCTTGGTCTCTTCTGAATATCGCGTACCACACTATAAGGTTTAATGTTCAATATGTTCAAAGGATTGGATTGTGTCATTGTGGTTGGTGTATCGTGACATATTCCTACTACTAGTGCTTTATGACATGGGAATCGAGGCAATCGACAACCTTTTTACTACACATAGTAGAAAGGTTGGTAGACCTACACAGGTAGAATCTATGTTTGGTGACAAAAATTCCTGAGGCATAGGGGGCACTATTCTCTGCTTGTCAAACGTGATTGAAGCTCCTCACGGCACTAAATAGCACAGACAAATTGTTAAGTATTCCCATTATCATGCTACAAATGGCGGCGCCTCACTATCTCTGAGAAAATATTTTAGTGGTCAAATCTGAGTACAGACTGTCCAATCTTTAAGCATTCATGTTTTATATCAAACACAATTTCGTTAAGATAGCTTCATCTGTTTGCAGCAGCGGTTAGAAAATGTACCGCGTACATACATATATATGGGTGAATCAACTAATCTTGTTCTAATCAGTGTCCATTTCAATTTAAATGTACAGACGACGCGCGACGGTATAAAAGGAAAAAAGCAAAGGGTCAGGCCGTTAGTATCAATGAAAAATCGCCGCGAGATATAAGACAGCAAAGACAGAAATGGAAAGAAGCATCAAGAAAATACAGAGAAAAGAAGATAGAGGAGAAATTGAAAGACGAACAGTTCCGCAACCAGTTCTTATTGCGTGCACAGAAACCAACACAACTAATAAAATAAAAAACTTTAAAGAGAAACAAATGATCTACTACAGCCACCCGAAGTTAATGTTAAAATAAGATGAATCCGCTATCGTGATCCGAGGAAACGTAATATGCTTATGCTTGAGGAAACGTAATTCAAAACTTAATGAAGAGAAATGCAATGCTAAGAAAAAATAAGTCTGCAAAAAGCAAAGTTAAAGAATCACGTGCTAAATGAAGATTATACAGAATTAAACAAAGAAACAACCCAGTTGAAGACAGCTAAAACAAGATGCTCAAAACAAAAATACTGTGGTACAATTAAGAAATTGATCAAAGATTTATACACGGATGACTGTAATAGCACTGTCAAAGCAGGTAAGAAAGAATTTTTAACGAAAAATAAGGAAAGACGTCAGAAACGTATTTATGCAATGCTCTTATAGAAAGAAAATCTTATAGAAAGTTTTTGGTTACGCATAATAATGTTGTAGTCAGTTATTCATATTTCTGCATGCAAAGACCTTTTTGGGTTTTATTTCCGAAAAGTAAAGATAGAGAAACCTGTGCATGTGCAATCCATTGCAATATTGATTTACTTTTAAAGTGTTACACAAGGAGTCCATAACCGCGGCGAAGAATTCAGAAGATATCATTGCAGCCCTATGTTGTTACCGTCGTAAAGAAAATTGTTTGAAACGTGATTGTGACTCATGTAAAAATAAAACGCTCACATATCATGAATGTTCTAATGATCAGCTGATAACATTTATGAATGGCGAAGACGTAGAGAATCGTATACTACAAAAATAGGGCTACGAAAACTACTACCATTTCTACAAAAAAAGAAACTCAAGCTACACCGCTAGATGTCATACGTATTCTTGAAGAACAATTGCCTTAATTCTTTGAACATGTTCATAATATACATAGTCAGTATATATAGATGGAAAAACTGAAATGTGATCTCAAACTAAACGAAGCTGTACTTCACATAGACTTCTCTGAAAACTACTGTCTCAAATTTGGACAAGTGCAATCTTTTAATTTTGGCGGTAGCAGGAAAGAAGTTTGTATTGACACGTTTGATTTTCATTATGTGCTGCACTGGCAACATATTTATTTGTACAATCAGCCAATGCTTTCGGTATGATGCTCCTGCTGTCTGGGCTCATATAATTCCTTTGCTAAAACTAGCTATGGAAAATAATCCTTTTATCGACATTTTACATCTTCTTGCCGATTCATCGACAGCGCAATATAGGAACAAGTATGTGTTTCACATACTGACACAACTCAGAAAAGACATTTCGCGGATAAAAAATTACTTTTCGCGGATAAAAAATATTACCTGGAACTATTCTGAAGCCGGACACGGAGAGGGTGCCTCTGACGGTAAGGGTGCGATTTTAAAACGAACCGCGATGAAAAACGATGATCTTGTGAGTTTTGGATATGATATTGGCAGTTTTGATCAATGGAAAGACATATAGAAAATGTACTGATAATAAAAGTTAAAGATCAGGAGTTTCAAGACAAAGCTAACCAAATGCCCACAAATTTAAAACCGTTTAGTGGTACCCTTGCTGTGCATCAAGTGCTTTGGGCAAAGGATTTATATAAACTGACTTTTAGAAAACTAAGTTGTTTGAAATGTGGGCCTGGCGAAATAACAGTTCAAAGTATTTGTGAAGACTGATTGAAAATATAGATATCCTATTTTTATTTATTAAAAAAATTATCAAATTAGGATTTAATGCAGTTTTTTTTATCTTTTGAACATAACATCATTACCGGTGCAAAAGGACCAGGCTACTATTGTCATTCCTAGTGAGACTTATTTATTAATTTTACAGATAAATCCTAAAAGCTTATTCTAAAATTAGGTGCCTTACAAAGTAACATTATTTTATTACTTTATCTTTGGTTTGCAAGTAAAATGAATCTTTTTTTAATAAGTTTTTCGGGTGAGACAAATATTATAAGGGAGTATAATCTTGCAGAGTTAATCCAACCATATACATATAATATCTTCGAAGGTGTATTACACCTATATTTCATCAATTACGTTTAACGTACAATGTTTCTCATTACGTGTTGGTTTAACTGGCCTCGCACTAAGGGCAAGCCTGTTTTTCTTATGTTGGCAATAACGGCTTGGTTTGAATAGAATACTTTTTTTAATTATAGGTTTAATAATTTATTTAATTAAGCCGCGTGCCGTGAAGGCGAAGAAGCAGAATATCATGAGTATGTCGGGTTGTTATGCCTGTAAGCTACGACAATAGTCACTGCTACTTCATGTAGTCGATGTCTCCGGACAAAGGCTATAAAATAATTCAATGAAAGTAGTGGCTACTTTAAACTGTACTATTTTGAGTTTTTATGATTTCTTTATTTACAATATATTTACATTATTCATTTTAAAACGAAATAATCTAATATATATTTACAAATGTATTAAAAAGGATAACATAATTACAAAAACACAAATAATTATAATACTAAATATTTACAAAAATGGTTAAAGCATCGTAGAATTCTTCAGCATCGCTGTCAACTGGTAACGTGCCCAGAAGTCTGGCAGCATTAGCTCGTTGAACGGCAATGCTGATTCTTTGGTCCAAGAAAAGACCAGCCTTCTGATCACGCGAAATGTCGACCAAGGGTTTCTACCCCAAACGGCTCAAAAATGTAATTGCCAACTAAATTACTATATTTGCGTCGTTTGCGCCAGCACATCACGCAGTGCTTGGAAGACGTTATGGCGCAAGGGTGTCAATGCACGTTGCATCCCACACATTCCAAGGCAACAATGACATTCCGTCCGGTCTCCTCCCATCGTCGCGTACCGAGCCATTGGGTTCAAGTACAGCTGGAACGCCAGCAGTGACATGAGCACGACGTATTATGTCATTAAGATTAGCGTGGCGAGAAATTCGACCAGCGCTTCTGCTACAAGCGAGTCCATGGTGTCCGAGGCTATCGACAGCTTCTGTGACATGTCGATATGTGTGATACTGTCTTCAGTGACAGTAATGCGGAGAAACACACGAAACACCTAAACGCAGGCAAGCTAGGCGGAAAGTGTTATCGTTCAACGTGGTACCTATATTGGACGATGGAAGCGCCTGAAGCCAAAGACCAGATTGCCATTCTCCCCCAGCCAGCAATCGAGCACGCTCAGCAACATTGGAAAATGTAAATAAAAGCTTTTCTCTTACAGAGTTGCTAAGCGGCCCGTCCCACTGTCGCTGGGAGAATAGGTTGGTTGGCAAAACAGAATTCGGACAAGCCATTTTGCAGGCATTCACAGCGTCAGTTTTGCACAGCACTTCTGAATTAACCAGTGTGGGTGCTAAAATTTTCCTGGTTAATTCTTCCGTGCTGTGAACCGAGAAACAGGAAGGCCGGTAAACTAACATCGGAAATTTTGCGGATGCCGAGCCCACCAAGACGAACAGGCAGAGAAGCCTGTAGCTAAGCTCGGTCGTTCAAATCCACATTTAAAATATTTTTAGAGTATTTTGAGTAATTTTATCAATATACTACTATATTTTTCCAAAACTTTGATATTCTTAGTGCATGCGTAAATTTGGAAACAAAAAGGCAATATCGAATAATTGTAAAAGCTGAATTCGAGGAGAAGTTCAGAAATTTCACAAAAATTTTGTATCTTCTCATCTATGAAGGAATTAAAAGCTTCTTTAAAGACTGGTGACCCAAGGAGGCAAAGAGAACTTTTATCCATAATTTTGATGATTGGAGCCAAACAATTAAATTTTGTAAGTGCCAGACGTTTGTTATAGTTTTTAATACTGTTTAAAAAAAGATCACATTTACCGGTATTTAATTCCAAGCCAATAGATGCAAATTTGTCTTTAAGGGCCAAATCCTGTAATATTGTATCTGCATCGCCTCCGAGAGTCCCATCGTCTAAATACCAGACATTAAATTTTGAATTTATCTGCCGAATAATAGGTTGTATTGCCAAACTGATAGTGACCGGTCCGAGAGGGTCACCTTGTTGACATCCAACTGCAGATTCTAAAAGATTATCCTTATATAGTAATTTTGTACCGTTATATAGTACTTGTTACAGTGCCAAAGAAAATTAAAAAATTTTGGAGTTTCTAAAAAATTAAAATTTTTCCTGTGTCACCAAGGTGTCCCTGTTTATTGAAATGAAAGCATTTTTCAAGTTAACCTTGAGAACGACCTCTCCATTACCACAGCCTAGGTACGTGGAAAGGGCATGCATGGCAGCCTCACAACCACATTTGGAACCAAAACCTAATTGAAGGGCTTGAATTTTTTTAGATATAATATTTACAAATTTCTTGGCTGCTTTACGCCGATATGTATACCCCACAGCAATGGGACGAATACCACCATCCTTATTATTAAGAGCGCACAAGTTGACCCCATACAAGATGTCAATGATGGCATTGTCCACATTGCCGGAAAGCATTAAATTCATCAGAGCGGTAAGCTACTTCAAGAGCGCATCGCCAATCTCCCCGGCGCTCGGACACACAAAATCCTTAAGATGCTGTGGTGTCAGAACGTCGAGCCCGCCTGCTGAGCTACTCCGAAAAGAGCATACCGCTGCGAACACGTCCTTGGCTGTAGTGATCAGGTATTCCGACTCCCTGTCAGGAGCATCAGGAAAGGAGAGACCAACAACCGGCCCTGGATGCTTGCTCTTCAGACCTGCAAGTGTTTCCAGAGAGCAAGGCGCCACCACACCACTACTAAATAAAAGCCTAGACGCGCCCCTGATATCGCCTTACCTTAATTTCGATTCTACATATTGATATATGGATTTATTTTTATTGGATGTAAATTTTGTATCAAATGGTTTGGCCGAAACATAACAATTGCGCTTTATTTGTGCAGTGAGTGAATTTTTGGATGGCTGGTCTTTTTCAATATGCAAAATTCTATAAGGGAAAGTCAATAATTGTTCCCAAGCCGTTTTGGAGTTCTCCCGGACGACAAGACCTATGCAGTCTGCCAATTTTTTGGCCACTGAAGGTCTCGCGCCTCGAGGAACTCTTTTTAGTACCGGAACGGAATTTTTTAGAATGGATAGACTTTGCCAAAAAGGAATTTGAGTAGAGTATGATGATAGATGATATTGTGGGATTGGAAAGTACATCTTGGCTTTTATGTACTTTACAAAAATGTACTTTCAATCCCCTTTCAATTACCTTTGAAAAAACGATACTGCGAACAATGGGGGCAGCGCAGTAGACCACTTAGAGATGTGGTAGGTTAACTTGATCTCACTTCCTCATCGCCAATGCCATCAATTATTTTTCATACAAAAATATTACACTACTAAAGATATTTACAAAATAAATTATATACAAAATAAATTAATACAGAAAAACACACTGGCAGCTGTCATATGTCATTTATATGGCGAAGACCGTAGTAGTGGAGCGTAGTCCTGCCAGTACCACTCCTCCACCAATACTGAGCAAGTAGTTTAACATGCGCTTGCTAAAAGGCAGCTTTGTAACCAGGGCCGGAGTTCTTAACCAGCGGCTTTTTTTTTGACTGATTTTATTTTGGTTATTTCTATTTGATATTTTTCAATTCGATATATGAATGTATGTATAGACTAAATTCTCATATCCAAAAAAAGAGAATTAGCATTTAGCAATAATAATTCATACTTTGTGTTTTTAAAACAGAAAAAGCATTATACTATTTTTCATAGAACAAATTCTTTCGATTAAAACCCTAAATTAAAAATAATATAATGAGTACACTATATTATTATAAGATTTTCTATGGCCGGTCCCATCTTGGTGTTGCTCTCATCTCTCATTTGCCGAATCCTTTATTTTGGAATATTGGGAACTTTCCCGCTAAGCATTAGGCTCATGTTTCAGTTAATTTATTCAAGTTTTATAACCGAATGATTATCTGTATGAACCGGCATTGAAAATGCTTATTAGAAATAAAAACTATGTCCCTATTTTACCACTCCCGACTCAGTGAGCGTAGCGTAGCAATCGAGCCGTTTGCAAACCACAGCCACTAAGCAGCTTATGGCTATCGCGATTTTAATAATAATATATATGTACCTACGGATAGGTTAAAAATCAGGTGCGAAATCTCGGGTTTCACAAACGCCAGTTCGACATACGTCATCATAAAAAAAGAATGCTGCCCGTTTCTTGTAATCCCTAATAGAGAAGAAAGTCGAGATCTGTTGAACTTCTATCGAATAAAATTACCACGGTGCCCGTACCGCCTGATGTGACCGATAAAGAGGTACTATTGTGCGCTCATAGTTTGCGGACAACGGTTTTGAGACTCAGTGATAGGGAGACCGGGTCTGGTATGTTATTATCAGGTATCGAGCGCTTTAGAATACAAAAGTTTTCAAACAGTAAAAAGTTTGTCTATTTGGGAATTGAGCTAAAAGGAAAGGACTATTTTATAAGTTTAACGTTAAATAAATAATGTTCTAGCAATATTGAACGTAAAGAAGAGAAAATAAAAACCGCAATTATCTATTACTAGCTAAGTATAGATAACCTTAAAAGGCAGATAAAAAAATAAAAGAGAAAGTGTTCGTCGTTTTGTTGTGAACAGAAACAAACGGGTCTGCAAGTCTACAATTAGCGCTGAACGTGTATATAATCTCGGGTCCGCTTTCCATTAGACGGTCTATTACACGCACATCGGCATCGCGCATGCATCGGCCCGATTGAACGACGCTAAAACAGTGGCGGCCATGATTATAAGTGGAATGATAGTTAATCTTGTTACTTGTAACTATTCGCTACATTAGTTCATACCAGTTTACCTTCAGTATCTGACGCATATCTCAGAATGCAATTAACGAAATTATAATTTGAATTTTGAATTACTTAGAGACGTAATATTGTCTTATGTTTACGCGAATGTAATGAAAATGAATGTTTTTTTTATAAAACACTATTATTACACAGTTTTGAAACTTTAAACTTCATTTAACAATAGTAGTTTAAAGTTTAAAAAATATGTAATAATAGTGTTTTATAAAATATAAACAACGCGATAAAATTCGTATAAAGTTTGTTTCATTTCAATAGTTAGAGATGTCTGATGAGTAAAGTATCATTTATGAAGCTTGAATGACTAGAATGCTATTCACATAATGTTTAAACGTTAATAAATAAATTTTAATAGAACTAAAACTTTATTGCAGACTGGAATTTTCCATATAAATCATAATAAGACAATAAATGCGCAAACAACGCCGATAATAAGTATTTTCCAAGGACTTTCACCCTTTAGGTTGATTATTTATTGTACATGTCGGAGGTAAACAAGTTAATAACATCGAGAGAGTGACAATAATAAAACAAGAAAGAACAATACAGAGTCTGGGTAGCGCGCGGTCGAGCGTGTATGCCCATCATACTGCAAAAGTAAAACGTATAAAAAGTTGTTTTGCAAATAATTAAGTGTACTATAAGGTAGGGTTGTGTCAAGGTCTCATAAGCGCGGAAACATTGGTAACGCTTCCTTTCACTCATGCAGTTTTGAGGCGGCGTAAGCCGGCTCGGTGGCTGCAATCAAAGCTCGCTCGCTGTACAAACAAGTTGGAGCCAGTAAACACTAGACAACTCTTAGTCCAGGTGTAGTGCCACGTACACGCCAGATTACTCACGAGCCGCACCTACCTGGTCACGCTTATTGATCACAATGAATTGGATCTTGAAATATTGTCATCGTTCATTGTTCACCGTTTACATCTAGTTCTGTTTTGGTTTCGAAACCATTTGTTTGGTGACTTATTTAATCATTGTATTGCCTATTTATATGACAATAATTTTATATTAATTGAAATAGATATTTAATTGAATCTGGCAAATCTAGTAACACATCCAGCAATATTCATCTAACCTCATCATCATCAATTGTAATACCTTTATTAGGTACTGTAATATCCTCTACTCTCAATTCTAATATTATTATTCTCTCATATGAATTAATGTTTTTTACTAAATAGTAAATTGTTTGAATTGGACTCGCTAGTGTTCATTTACATTTAGATAAAATCCGTATAAGTGTGCAAGTTACGAACGAAATGTCATTAAAAACCTAATAACGAGTTATCAGCTATGAGATAACGCGTGACCCTATTATCTAGGTATGTATAAACAACACTCAACTTCCAATCAGTGACCCAAGATACACCAAATAAGCAATATTTCTTTATTTAATCAATAAATCAAACCATTTCAAGCAATATATTTTTATTGGTTAAGAATTTGAATATTCTTGCGTTTCAATCGGTGTGATTGCTATTGCGTTAAGATTGATATAGATGTGGCCAAAAAAACAATGTAAATAAATAGTTACTATTATGTCTACAAGGTATAAGATTTTATTGATTCGACTTTTTTTCGATAAGCCTGTCTGATTGAAATATGATACATAAAATACATCTCATATGAAAGATGTACCTATATGGTTTCTTTAGCCTCTCTTAACATTATCGTTATATAAAATGTGAAATGAGACTAACATAGAAAGGACAGCATATTAGGAGGATAAACAACAATATTTAATAGCAGAGTCGATTGAATGAGTGTTATCACGTACCCGTCCGTCAATAACCTTCTCTGACACTTACTAGAAGAAATAAATAACGTATGTACGGACACAACAAGCAGTTAGTTACAGTATGTTAGTATATATCTATAGAACATTTGGCATCAATAAAATATTGATTAATTATCCTTATACAAAATAGATATTAACGACGCACAATTGGTGATTATTATAGAAGAAGTTTTAAGTTCTCGGAGATAGTAAATATGTATGTTTTGTTCTTGTTCTGTGTATGGAATAGTACTACTGTTTGCAGTGTAAAGTGCTATAAATACATATAGCTGTAAAGCTATCGCGCTAGTAGATACATAATGAACCAGTACTTAATGTACTTGTGTAACGATTGAATACATTTATTAATTTTAAGTAAGTACGAATGTGTTACTTTTGTTATAAAACTGTCCAAATTGGTGTATTTTACAATTATATTATAAAATTGTTTTATAGTACGTAAGTACAATATAAACAACGCTTACACGCTAATATATTCCTACCGTACTTGTACTGTTTAACACAAATTTTGAATATTTTTATTACAAAGGTTGTTATTTAAAACAACCGTTTGTTTCTGCGGTAATACAGCACATATAACCGTTACTCTTTACAGTACAATGTTTTGGCGTATATTGTGTCCATGCTGCTTCAACGTTTAATTCAATGGCAGAAGGCTACTGCAGTTATCGTTTAGAAAATTGTAATGTAAAACCCAGCTCCAAATAAAGCCTGACAAAAACGTACAGAAATAACCAAGTTGGTATAAAAAATAAAGTGAACTTACAGAAATAATAAGTTTTCCCAGAGTATTGGTAAGGAAATTATTATGACCAAGTATTCTGTAATGACGATCGGTCTCGGTTGATTTCGGTCATCGCGACTGCTTCTATTAAACTGCTTAATTAACTATACCGACATTGACAAACCTTATTCGCAAAACATGTACAATGTACATGACAATGTAGACATTTCTTTGTCAGGCTTTTGAATGGAGTTTATGAGAACATTTATAAGCCATGTGTTAACTTAAATTAACCATAGCAGTACGGTTACTTTATTATGAAACATTAGTTGCGGTGACTAAATTAAAGATAAGATCACAGTCAAAGCAATATTTTACAATATAAACGAAAATATCACGTGAAAGCCCGTATAAAAGCAGCCGTATAAAAAATACTTTAGGTGTATGTACCTATTCTAAATTGACAGTAGGAGGATGTAAATCATGTGTAATAGCACTCAAGACGCAGACGGTCGTCTCATACGACGATATTTAAACTAGATATCCATGCTGTTGGACTATAGCCAATTTGTCCAAAAAGAATTTTGACAAAATTTTTGAGATATGTGGGTACAAACAAAGATCAGTAAACAAATTAGATATTTAAAAAAGTAATAAAAGAATTGACGACACTAGTCGATGTATACTGAAATAGTCGGGTGCAGACCGCAAAAAGCGCTTAGTGACAGAAGCAACGAATAGAATAAACGGTTAACGAGCCGCAAGCTAAACATTACGCTGATCCCATAATAATGTTTATAGTATTATTTAAACACGAGACTAAACAAGTTTCCGTTAACCCTTGATTAATAGGTACTTTATTAAAATACTACTCATGAAGTTGTTGGTGTCCTTCCATTCTTATGAAATATATAGTATCTATAATAGATGATGTAGCTATGTAATGCTGAAAACCATGATTATCAATTGTGCAGCAATTCACATTTCACAGTCGTAAGATTTTTCATTTTAAACTACATACATTATTAAAATACTGGTAGTGTCAAGCGTTTTCCTTATTGCTATTACGATATAAGTTAGTTTAGATAACTTATCATAGCGTATGTCTACATCGACTACTTATCAGAGACGCGGACGTCCAAAGGTTTTTTCTATTGACAATTGTGAGTTACAACTTTCTCAGAAGAGATATACATTTATATTTATGCCACCAAAAAGATAAATAGAAATAGTGTTTACATACAAAAATGTTTACTTCGAAGTCATTACGATTGGCAATTAGCATACAACGATGTTAAATTTAGAGCAATATATTACAAAATATAGTAGTTATGTATGTCCAACAGTTGATTACCGCCTGTCAGCGAGCGTCGCTAGACAAATGAACACCCGCAGGAGACGCGCTTCGCCATAAAAACTACAAAGAAAGTCCGGGCCACAGTAATATCTCGCGTTGACATTACTTATATATTATATGCTTAGCATAACAGTTTATTCATACTATCACTTTAGGTAACTACAAACATACTAAGCAGAAGTTGTATTTATTCACAGCAACATAATTTGGCAAACGTAATACCTACTTGTTTTACGGAGTCAAAATTCAATTAGTGTGGCATCTTTGACATAATGACTATAAATTAATATCTATCTAAGCAGATACATTCCAGTATACCATTTAACTAAAAATAGGTAAAGGTTGGTGCCTGGGATAGATCGCACGTTGAAGATGCAAATTGGAAGCGGTTAGCAATGGGTAGCAACGTGGTCATTGATTTATGTATAAGTAAAGTTCCTATTCCAAAATGAAAAGTTAAGTGACTGTAATATAAAAAATGTAGATGTCAAGCGTTTTTTCAAGTTCCCACATCACTCACGCCCATTACAGTAACTGTGTGTCTGTCACTAATGTTTCCATGAAGAGTCGTCTGGCGTATCTGTCTACGATATTACAACCCAACATTAGATTTTACTGTCCCCCGTGCTTTCATTGTGTAACTTCAAGGTAAATGTTTAATTTTCAATGTTTTATTTCAAAACATCTTGCAATATTGTTAAAATATTTCTCTACCCGTCTTTACTACTGATAAAGAAAAATATGCTTACTTAATATAATGCTAGTATTTAAAGGTAATAAATTATTAAGTATGTTTACAAATCGCGTTAGTCTAAAAACGTTTAATGCAAAAATATGCTTAGTGTTACGAAATAAATTGTTTAATTGATTCTGTAAATAGCACAGCGACATATTTGTGGAAGAGTGATCTCTCCAAGGGTTTAGTCGATGCTACTACACCCATTTATCTCCTAGAATGTTTAGGCCACACATAATAACAGACGGCGAAAATATTGCCGTCTACTGACCACAGTTATAAATATTGTGTAATTATGTGAATATTTTAATAACACTGCTTGATCTGGCAATCGCAATTCACTACTGGATGTTCTGAATATATTGATATAATTTTATATAATTACGCTATGTTTCAGTAAACATCACAAATAAGAGCCTTTTATAGAGACAGATACGCAGCATCTGGCAATGTTAAATTCGTTCCATTTCGAAGTGAATGATTACACATAGACGCAGGTGTGCTGCTTTTTAGCGAGTGTCGGTGTAAATATGTCCAGATCCATATAACGCGCACACATCGTGTGGTAAGTGAGCGAAGGCGAAGGGAAATGATACCGCAGCTTAATTTTAATGCGCAATCTAAAATCTACCTCCTATTATTGTTCTAGCGAACAAACTTAATGAGGATATATTTTTAAATAATAGTCTATTACTGTGGGTTTAGAATTTCAATGTAGGCGAAGATTCTAAAGTAAAATTTAACTTAAGATTTCCAAACATGGTAAGGCGGATTTATAGAAATAAAACGTGCTCAATTATGTTGACTACAATATATTTTTGTATACATTACCAAACTCATCCAGATTGGCTTTTAGTATGTGTATCCTTATATGGCTGCATATTAAATTTTACACAGATCAACTGCCATATAAACGTTGCAAATCGAATAAGTATAGCTATATTGACATATTCAGCCAGTTGTCTGATTATTTCAAGGTATAGGCAATAATAACATTAATTATATTTTTTTTTAAATATACAATAATGTAATTGACAACATGGATTAACTTTATACCTTAAAATTTCTCGTAGATGTTCATAGTAGAAAACAATATAACACCTTTTTAATTAACCGGTCGTATACCGCCGGCTCGCATACCAGCCGGCAGATTTGTACCCGTCGTAGGCGCCAAACGCCGCGCGCCGCCTTCGCTTAAGCGCCAATCTGCTGGCGCCAATTTGGTGGCTCGCATGCGAGCCACCGGCCTACGACGGGTACAAATCTGCCGGCTGGTATGCGAGCCGGCGGTATACGACCGGTTAATAGAACTGACAGACTACTGCAATTACCTTGTAATTAGCAGTCACGATTCTTGAAAGAATAAATTGTTTTGTATCTTTTGCATAAAAGATACCTATTGTATCTTCGGTAATATGCGTACGCTCGTATATTCAATAAAATGCCGAAATGTCGAGTGTATCGTAATTTAATATCATTTCAATTTTACCAAATCTTGGGGTAAAATGATTTGAATATATAAAATGTGTATAGGTGGAATTGATACAATACAATAAACTCGTTGAAATTACATCCAGTAAAGATGTACGAGGTAATTTAACCGAAATACGTTTTAAAATAATCTGGCATTCAACATTCTATTAGCATAATATTTAATAAATTATCGTAATAATTGTAAGATTTATATTATATTAAAATCACATTCATACGGTTCAGATAAATATTAATCAGTTCCAAAGTGTAATAAGTCTGAAATACCTGCATAATGCATATATGCTAAAGAGTAGGTAGTGATGTATTACACCATATACATTTGCCATCGACCGGCTAAGTTGCCGGAATCCGTGCTTCTACTAAGGATATCTTAATAAAAAACTCAAAAACAATTTGTCTGAATTGGGATATCACGATCACACCTAAACATAAACGCAAGTTAATGTCACGGGACCAGCAAGACAATGTTGCCATATTACTCTCTATTTATGGATTAATAGTGAACGTATAGCGTCAAATAATTTTTTTTTACATAAATATTTTCGATTCATACTGCCGCTACACAAGTTACTACCTAATTACCCCATACCTAATTCTGGATCGTTACTTACTTTGCAACATAGTTATCATTTCGTGAAAACTAGCTTTATATTAAAACAAAGATGTACTTATGGTTACGTTAAAATAAAATTTCTGTAGCCGGTCCCTTCTTTTATCTGTCACTATCACGACAGTAGGCTTTTACTGCAACAACACTCCCTCTTCTCACGAGAGAGTAGACAAGACGACGGTTTTTTCAATATCATTTGTCATGTAGAGAAAAAGCTTGGCTTATACGAGAACATTTGTGAAATTGGGTAACTTTGTAAAGGTTACAACAACTTAAATAACGTGTGCAAGAATTATGTATATTTGTTTAAGTTGAGGTGAACGTGGAAGAAAGTTAGCTTCAGCAAACAAAAGTGATTCGATGGTGTGTACAAACCGCACAACAGACAACGCTTTAAATTAAGTAATTTGAGAGTATTTGTAGAGTATTGCACGAGTCATCGTAACAGGGCCACATAAAAAATAGACGATATAAAAAGTCCTTAGCGACTTATAACACTACCCTCTTGCAATTACTTTGGTGGATGACAAAATACTGTGTAGAGTACACATCAAGGCGGACGTCATTACGTCTCATACATACAGTATATTTTCTAGAAGCGGAAAGATTTAAATAGCAGAACCAAGCCGTCATCTGAGGCAAGATGTGGGACGGAAACCTATTTGCCACTACGAACAAAGTGCTTATTCTCACGGTGCGGCGAGAAAATGTAACTTCCGTTTACTTACACTAGCTTCTAATAAGCTTCTAATTTAGATCTGTTTGCAAGGTAGGTAATTGCAAGTGAAATATGTACATCCAGTTATCCGTTGCTGCTTGGGCTCGCCTCGGTTAACTGTCGTTTTTCAGACGTCTGACATTTAATGGAGGATAATAATAAGTATGTATATACACATATTAGGTATGTGGCCAACTACTGAACATGTTTTATATCGACAAAACAGTAAAATTAAAGGTTAATACATATAATATGATATTTTATTTCACTCATTATTCATAGTCAGTCGCATTTTAGCTTACATTAACATATTTTGATAGAGGGTTATTTGCTGCTAATAGAAATATTAGGAACCATACTATGACCACTGTTTATACATACATAGATATTTTTAAATTATTCCACGTTGTATCATTAGGTACTTGCTCCGTTAAATTAACAAAAGGAAAACATAAATGCTATGAAATGAAAAAATACATCCGATTACTTTAAAAAAATTAAAAGATGAAGTAAAAGCCTGTAATAAGTTAATAGATATTTTGCTCAAAGTGAGTAGCGACCATTAATGCTATAATTATTGAAAAGGTTGACTCCAAAAAGGTTAGATAAGTAAATTTCCGTCATCCCGATGAAGTTCCGAACTGGCAAAATAAGTAAGTCATTAACGGATCTAGCAAGGCCTTCTGTGTTTCGAACATTTAAATTAATTTGTAACTTTCGAGAGCGTCGAACAACAATGGATCTACCATTAGAACCAACCGGTCGCCCAGAATTAATAAAACCTCAAGTACTTTGTAATTATGACGATTCTGAACATGTTTAAAACAAATAAGATTAGTAATGCATGACAATAACATAACTGTAATCTACATATTATTATAATATGACAAAGTGGTGCGTATCATGTGTGCAACTCAGGGAGTTATAATTATACGACAAAATGAGATTGTTCTATTACGAATTTTCGACTAACTCAGCCTACAGGTAAGCTGAGTCTATACATTATTATTTCCTCTAAGTATAAATTATTATTATTCGAAGTAAGACTATAATTATTAGTACTTGCCTATAGGAAAATTATCCAATCACTTTGACCTGAAAACTGGCAGATGCGTAAAACGAAAGTATTCCAAAAATGTCGGCTACAACATTGAATTCTAACCTGTAACGCAAATATCCTAGCATATAACTTTAAATTAGTTAATCTATTAGAATACATACTTTATTCTATATATTAAAAATTATAATAGTTGCCTAATAGTCGATAACTTAAAAAACTACATAGCTACTGCTGAAAGTAGTTGGGGTCTTATTTATAACGAAATTGAAGCCAGGATGAACAATAAGTTGCACGGATTATTGTGTAAATTTTCTAGTTGCTTTAATAACAAAATAGTGCAGCTGCACATTTACAAATGTTTGAAAGTCAGATGTTCCTCAATTTTGTAAATGTGTGTTGTTAATGTTATGAGAAAAAATTACTATAAAAAGTGCCACAAAACAAAGTAGAGAGGGCACAAAAGGGACCGTCTGCGATTAGGTACGAAGTTTTGGTTTCTGCTACCTGCATGTTCAATGTTTCCAATGTTTACTGGCAGGTAGTCGACCCAAAGTCGTGTAGTTAATACAACCATGAACCGGGAGATGTGAACAAAAGGCGAATAATTTGTCCTTATTACCATCTCTGGTGGAGTTTCGCGTTCACCTTGGGGCATGAACGGGTTCCTGTAATCTCCCCTTCCGGCGCTGACGGCCCGCTTCTAATATTTAAAACGAGGGAGCAAGACGATAAATTTGTAAAATTATTATTTTAAAATTTTCAAAACGAAGCATGCAAGTTCCTTTTTATCTGATATAATATAACTAATGTTGTAATACCGTAGCTGTACCCAGAATATGTCAATATTCCACCAAAACGTGTGCAGGGTGATACGTTAAATTTAACGTTATTGATTTTGGGTTACCATTTTAATATTTTTAGATGGCGTGGGTAACGTATGTGATTTATAAGAGCTGGCAACGAGATTAAAACGAATTCAAACAGCAACGCTAATATAAAATAGGTTAGTTTTATTAATACTTTGTTTCACAACAAACAAAAGTTAATTCAGAAGACGTCACGTTACTCAAGAGTCTGTGATCTTTATTGACGTAGATGTAGGTACCTATTTATACTTTGATTTGCATGTAATTTATTAGTGTAAATTTAACATTGTTTTATTTCACCATTTTCGAATGGATTACATTATATTATTGTAATACAAGAGTTAAAGTTGAACATAGTTATGTATCATGATGTATACGAAAGAATAAAATGTTATGTGTTCAATATTTAGGTAACATAATACTTATAGACATGACGTATCTACAGTTAAAGGCAATAGTTAATTTAGTAGTAGGTACGTATGTTCATGATCCTACGTAGTGTCTATTTAGATAATACTATAGCATTCATAATTGGCATCTTCTGCGAATAATTTAACATGCAATATCTTAGCCAAAACAGACATACCGAGATGCGGTACAAGACAACAAGTTTTATTGGCCAAGTTTGATATAAAATGCTGATTTGATAATGGCAATAAGATTAAGAATATTTATTTGTTATAACTACAATATGACATTTAAGGATTTATTTACTATTATCCTAAAATTATTAACATATAATAAAATTGGTAGCGGTTACTTTGCTAGTCAGTTGCTGGTACATGCTTGTACATTTACGTACTACGTAAATTATCGATATTTTATAAAGAATATAAAAACATATCCTTACTTTTCCAATTAATGAATAGCTACACTAGGAACTAGGAACTAATGTTTGTTGTTATATCATGTCCGTAAAAGCATTAATAGTAAATGAATACGTCTCTTTTTATCTTACGTCACGCCAGTGTAACAGAATAAGACAACAATGAAATGAATTCATTCAGCTTCAATGTCATAACAATGGAAGGATTCAATGATCCGTATTTCTAGTACATAATTCATAATAATTAAAATAATCACAAGAATAATAATCCCGGCTGTCCAAAATATAGTCGTTTTATATAGTATAGCTGGTGTAACAAACAACAATAAATCACTTAATAATTAGCTCATGAGGGATTATATTTTGTGGCAGTAGAACTGGAACTGTAAAGAATGTAACGCCATGCGCCATAAGTGCCATAACATTGTGCTCCGCTACGTCTGACACCAGGGTTATCTATATCATATCCCGATTGGGTAAATAAATTACTTCAAATTTTGTTATTTGAGTACAATTTTAGATAACAAATGCTGGGAAGCATACTTACAGGATAGTACATCCCCTGCGGCGGCAAAAAAAAGGCCCCTGATCCCCACAGCTTGCCGTTTGTATTTACTTTGTGTTGCACAAAAATACACTCCACGTACGCCCTTTGGCCGGGCGTAAACTTCCACAACACTAACTTATAAATTCGAGGTAATCATGAGTATTTAATGGTATAACAATGAATAGTACTAAAATAATCAGGGTTTTTAACTTTTAGGTTATGTGAGTATAGCGCGGAGGAACGCGCTCTAGCACTGAAAGCGGTTAATGTCGATGTGCAACAACGGACGGGCACGGGCACGCGTGGCCACTCAACGAATCGCCTCGCCCGTGCAAATCACGATGTGAAAGACAAAGACAGAAAACTTCGCCGGCGCGTACCGACGTTTAAAGTGAGACGAAGATATTAGCGCTGGCTTTGTCGCCCAAAATTACGGATGATTTTCAACTTTTCGGTCACAATCACAATTCACAATACAACAACAATTTTATTTGTAGGTAGTGATAAAAAGTATTTTATTGGTTAAATGCGCCATTTTTAAATATAGTTAAACCCTAATTCTGTTTAAATTTAAAGATGAAACGCTAAACCCAGATGACATTTCTATGGCATTTAAGTTTAAAAAAGGAATGTCAAGGTTAAACGTTCGTTAATGGTCTTAAATATTTGTATTTTGTATCCAGTATCTTTTGAAAACGATTTACACCATAAATGTAACTGGAACAATTTCACAGATTATCGTAGATTGAATGGAGAGAAAGAGAAACTGGACGGTAGTGGGCCCTCCCTTTGTTGTCCCTGTCGCAGTGCCGAGAACGGTTCGGATCAATGAATCGTTCCCGGGCCCCCCGCCCGGACCCGGCGTCATCCCAAGCAACTTAAGCTCTGCTCTGCGTTCCCTCTCCGCTCTCGTCTCATCTCATTTCCCATTTACTTACCCGCTTCGGTCTCACGCTCATCCATGGTTTTGATACAAAAATGATGTTAAATTATTGTTGTTACCATATATAGATTGGTATTTGATATGTAGGTACAGAAAGTGTACAGCTTGAGTCGTTTTACATTACCGTGTCATTTACTTTAACAATTAAGACAACAATGGTAACAATAATCAGAGTGGTTATGACAATATTTTATATCGTGTCTGAATTTACGTTTAAGTATATATACGCTATACTCAATTGTTTATTGCGTTCCACAATGTAGGCTTAGGTGGTAACTTAAATAATATGACAGTTCATTATGGACCCTGTCGAGCACAGCAACGTAGGAGAGAGGAAACAGATATTCTATAGATATGCTAATTTCATAATAAATATCAATGTATGCTTTGTTTTAGTCCATTGCCGAGTTATACACTGAATTGCACATTTTGATTCTTAATTATTTAATAAAATATAATAAAATGAGAGATTTAATAAATTAAATAGATTATATTGAAATATTGGCATATATATATTATTATTATTAAGTATATTAAAATTGTGATTATATTATATTATACTTACCAATAAATTTACATATTATAATAAGTAAAAATAATAATAGAAAAATTAACAACACTGCAATAATGCTAAACATGGGACATTCTGTATCTAGTACGGAGTAGGTACCTACCTACTTAATTGGTTTTACAAATAAAAGCAAAAGTTTTGTCTAATGTATTTTGTCTATACTAACAAATTTCGTAAAAGTGGTTGCGAACTTGAGAAATCCTTCGGCAAACTAGCTATCTTATTTCTTTACGGACTGTTGATTGTGATATAATTACCTAGGTATAGTCAAATATTTTACAACTAGCTGACCCGCGCAACTTCGTCTGCTTCATATAGGAGAACTTTCCCCGTTTTCGCAACATTTTTCATTGCTGCTCCGCTCCTATTAGTCGTAGCGTGATGTTATATAACCTTCCTCGATAAATGGGCTACCCAACACTAAAATAATAATTCAATTCGTAATAGTAGTTCCTGAGGTTAGCGCTTTCAAACAAACAAACAAACTCTTTAGCTTTATAATATTAGTATAGATAACACGACAAGATATTGTAATGCATTAAGATTCTATTATAGTCATGGTGTAAAATTAATCGTATCAGGTAGCTATATCACACAATTCACTTACAAGTTCCGTATGTAATAATAACAAAAGAATAGATGGAAGTGGAACTTGAAAACAAACAACACCGCTTAAAAGTAATTAGTTGTATCATATTTAAGACAACATTCTACACATATTAACGAGGTGCTCATAGCCAGTTGCAATCACTAACTGGTAAACGATTAGCGAGGTTAAGCAACGTTGGGTGCGGTCAGCCTGTAGATGGGTGACCGCTTAGTGGTATTTCATCTGAGCGTCTCCGTGCTTCGGAGGGCAGGTACAAAGTCGGTCCCGGTTGTTGTAAAATTGACAGCAGTCGTTAAGAGTAGAGAGGCTTACGGACGGCTTGAACAACTCTTGACAACAGGTTGGCCACTGACCACACGAAAAGAAGAAGAAGAAGATACATACTAACAGTATTGTATATTGCTCTTATTTTAAATAGCTTATCGATTAAAAAGATCAGAATTCCTGGACGAAACAAAACACGTTTATTCAGAGTCATCTTGCATGGGGCTCGTAGACGCCAATTAACTAATTACAGACTACGCCTAGTTAATTAGTACAACTTCTTCGACCCTTACAGCAACATTATGATATTATTTTTAAAACCATTGTGTAAAAATGGTTTTTCTAATTTGTAGTTGGCGTAAAATGTTCACTAACTTTTTGCGACATTGTAAAATAAGTTCCAATCATTCCATTTAGATAATATGGTTCTTTTTTATGGCGGCTTGGGTAAAACTCTCATAGCGTGAAAACATAGCAATCTTATTATCATTATATAAATTACCAATAATATTGATGTATTTAATGTTCATACTACGATTGACTGGTTGGTAGTTAGCATATAGCGCGATAACAGCTTGTTAATTTTGCAACAATTAATAATAGGTAGTAACCGTATTATTTATTACGTAGTGTTACCGTACATATTAATTTCTAGGATTAGATTTAGTAGGTACCTATGTCATGGATGGGTAACTGTTGTCGGTCAAGCGCCTAAATGTATTTTAATCATAACTTTATGTACGCATTCGAATTTTCGCCGTGTATTTATCTAAAACGTAGGTAACAAATGACGCAGTTATACTTTCTGAATTTTAATAGATATACCTATACTCCATTTGGTTAGGTATTTAACTCAAGGTAAACAATCTTGATGTGACATTTTACACTAACACATATTAAACAAATACACTACTGCTTATACTAACGGTTCAATTGATTTATTAATCGTTATTGTTGTATTTACATTGATCTTTAGCAGATTTTATTTTTAAACTGAGTTTTTGATAAAAAGACTCATGAAGATTGTTTACCTTTAGTTAAATACCTAACCAAATGGAGTATAGTTCAGTATTTTTATCGGAACCATTTGAAAGATCGTCGTTAATTATAAGCACGTGTTTCATTAGCTTCTTTATACTTAACTACTTGGTAGAAAATAAGTACCAACCTATCTACTGTTTTATAAGTTCTCGCATTACTTTTGTAACGCGTTATCTAAATCGATTTCAACTTTATATTAGCCCACAAATACTTAACTCATAGAATATTTATAGTCACGTTAACATTTAACTTAAAACCTCGTTGATCCATTACGTAGTTACTTGGATTTTTACAAACAAATGCATTTAATGCTGTTATTAATTATAAAATGTCAACGGCTGTTAATAAACCAGACTTATTATCTCTATGAAATATAGGCAACCTAAAAATTAATAAGCAAAAAAAATAACTCTTGTTTTGCAATGAAAACTAAATAAGCAGATAACGCCATCTGTTAGCACAGTATGGTAAACGACAAACAAGCCAACTTAGCTTGTTCAACAATTTGTTGGTGAACTCTTATAAAGAGTTTATCGTATTGTATGCTTGCTTCAATTTCTCAGTTTATAAAACTGTTCACTAGATGTCAGCTCGGATTCTTAAGCCGTATATTTAATACAATTCGTATTCATTTACTATCGTTATTATAGCAGAGTGAGCTGGTTTTGAATGTGTAGAACTAATGAACTATTAGGTAAATAAAGTCGATGACGGCCTTATTTGTAAGTTATAACAAAGCCAAGTGCAAACAAATCTAATAACTAATATGTATTTTGAAACGTATACGTTTGTAACATGCGAAAAAGTTAATAGGTTCAAAGTGGTTTAGTTTTTATTTTTATTTTCATAACTCAGGTATATAACCTAGGTATTATAAAACAATAGCCATGGTCGACAGCGAGAGGAACTGGATAGCGGTCGCATCCTTCTGCGAGGACGTTATCTCGCGGAAGGAGGCGGAAGGATACTCTCCTCACGGATCCGAGCCGCCGCCGGCGGACCGGGCGGCGCAGGCGCGCCTATGCGCGCCTGATGCCGCCATAGCGAGGGCCGCGGGCGGGAGATAGGGGATCTCCCGTCCGCCAGCCATTGAGTCGGAGTGACCCACTTTGTCGTGCCAGGGTGTCACCCAGGAGTCGTCGTCCGTGTTGTGTTGGACACTGCTGGGTGGGTCGCTGATGTAGTTTCAGTTCCAGTGACTCACCCACCATTCAAGGCAGCGAGTTGGCACACCGTGGTAGGTTTAGTCGGTAGTACCCGGGATGTTCCATCTTTTCCCGGGTGAGCCCGACATAACCTCTCCGCTCCCCTTTTCAGCGGAGAGGTACGCGTCAAAGCATTCCCCCACGATAAAAAAAAAGGTATTATAAAACAATAATATCGATTGATGATACAATATGTGATCCATATTTATGATTCTAATTTTGCCAAGTTGCTATGTTCTTTGTTCCAGTTGAATGAATGGAAGTAAGTACATAATAAGATAGTTATCTACTTATACCTAATACCCATAGGTATTATGAAGAGAAAAGATTTGTATGTATTTGTTTGTAATGAATAAACACCAACACTACTAGACCAATTAAAAAAAATATATCTCCATTAGAAAGCTAACTTTATTCAGAAGTTACACAGGCTATATAACATCACCATCTACGAGATACAGGAATGGAGCAGTAACCGTGAACGTGGTTGGCACCGCAGGGGACGCAGTTTTTATGAAGAACGGCAATTACTATCGCTCTCGTTGCAACATCAGTGACATCAATCCGAAGTGACTCAATCGATCTCACTCAATCCAGACAGGATTAGGTACTAACATGTACGTGCGCGTTCTCTCACAGGGCAGCGTATCTACCTACTATCAGTTATAAAGCAATGTTTAGAAACGGCTCAGCTGTGGCAGAGATAACCCCGGACGTATAAACACATACTTTTACAACTCTCGCCCTGAAGGGTATGCCGTGTGTATTACAAAACCCACATTTCGCTAACTTTGATTCTAGATTACACGTAACAAAGAGCAAGGCTATTGTCTACCCAGCGCATGTCTAAACATCGGGATAATATTGAGATTTTCTAGATTTAAAAAATCCAATGTCACTTCGCTCGACTCGGAAATCGACACCAACACCTTATGGACAGCATTTACTACCACTGTGCCACCGAGGCCATCGTATAATATAATATAATATAATAATAATTCTTTATTTGTAACAGCAAGGTGAATACAAACATTATGCAGCCCTGATTCCCAAACTAGCGTGAGCTGTATGTTGGGAGTCAGTACCTTCCCAAAGACAATTTAAATCAAAATAGTTACAAGCTGATTAGTTGATACAATTTGTTTTTCTTTTAGTTAGGTACAATAATAATAATACGTGTTTTAATAATGTATGGTGCGTGCATGTGTGTGTGTGTGTTTTTGTATGAATATGTGAAAAATGTTTTTTTATGATTAAGCGCGTTATATACATATTAGCTAGTTATAATTATAATCTCACGCCTACACCCCCGAACGTGTAGACAAAGCTATAGGTATCGCCGAATATGTTTTATCAGATCCCACGCTTAACATCATTGACACCACGCAGTAGGATGCCAGTCAGTTCCAAAATCGCAATGATAATGTTTTATGACGGCTAGTGAACAACCCCCGCCCAAACTAGATGAGTACGTACGTCGCATTAAATAATAACCTCCATCCAACAGAAAACCACAACTGAATAACCGTCTGTTTCTGCGGCAAGAACTTATCTCACTACCTTCACTTAAATACGTGTTTAGTTTTGTCTCGTCGGCTATGCTTTAATCGGTCTTAAAATGCCAGTCTGGCCAGCATGCCAGCCAGTTGTGTCACACGTAACAAAGAACCGTGTCGCCGCGGTTTAAAAGTTTAAGAGAAGGTGATAAGCCGCCAGATCCTCGTAAAAGCGCGCTTTTTGGTAGCAGAGGAAATAATGTATAGATTTATCTACCTTTTTACTATTTTCTCTCAAATTTAATCACTAAAAAAAAGAAACATCTGGCGCTGTACGCGCCTGGCAGCTATGGCAGGCGGGCAATATGCTAGTTGTATAAAAAATAGATTTCACACTCTCTCGCTGTTCCGTGATAGGCATAATAGAAAATCTATTGTTATCAATTATCATACGTGATTCATCGGATGTGAAACCTGTTTTAACGTCAGTCAATTGTCAGTAGCACTACGGAGTCTTGAAACGTTCTATAAAAATAGATCTTTATTTCTATTTACTGAATCTCTTAATAAATTTCACACAAATGATACGCTGCATTAGTAACGGTGTTTTAGTATCGCTAAAAAAATACTACTTTGTTACACAATGTGAAAATTGATATACCTACTCCTGCCTGCCAGCTTTTGGAGTGTGCTGTGATATCGCGTTTTCGGAGATTCAGTATATTATGTAGTATACCTACATCTCATAGCAATAAAAAAGACCGTGATGTTTAAAAACTGTAAGTAGCTGTAAGTAGCAACATAGAAAAAGTTGTCGGCCAAGCTAATTGTAAACAGCTGGCTGTCATGAACGCATTTTATTTACAAAAGAAAATATGTTCCTTCTTTATATTAGGTAACTGCTACTAAAAATAGGACACATTATGATAAAACAAAGCATCGAGGAAGAATTTCCATCTAACAATAACAAGACAAAACACAAACGCTTTCGCCATAGTAGACGTGCTAAATAAACTATTATACTTTTAACAATGGTTTTAATTTTTAAAAGCACATTCTATACTACTAATTGTACTCGTAAATTCCTTAGAACTTTAAATGTAGTCTTAAGAGTTCATAATCATGATGAAATAACTAATCAGTAAATTTTGTCGGCGTCTACAATAAATTTCACAATTAATACGTACCCAAATACATTTATCAATGTAGTCCCAATCTTGATACCACTCGAGTAATAAAGTATACTTGGTACTCATCATGAATAGAAATGTTTGGTAGCCCTATTATTTTACACAGTAATTACATCGCTACGTACACTTTTGATAATTATTTTTTTGGAAAATCTGATAAAGTGATAAGAAATTCGATTTTCAAAATCATATGCTCAATTCGAAATTTAAAATCCTACTAGTATTATAAGTAAATGTGAAATTATAAGGTTGTTTGTCATTAAATCATGAGTAAACCGTTGAGCTAATTTAGATAAAACTTGCCACAGACATAGAGACCATGTCCTGGAGTAACACATAGTTTACATTTAGGTATAACTAGTTAATGCATTGTTGTGGGATATCAACGCGCAGCGGTTGAAACGCGATAATATATGCCAAAAATTGTATCATTGTGCTAGATAATTGTCTAATATAATGATAACACGTTTGGCTGTATTAGATATAACTAAGCAATCACAACATCAAATTTAATCTATACTAAAATTGGATCTTTATTATATATATATATATATATAAATTATTTTAATCTATATTAAAAGAGGTGAGATTTGATTTTTTGGTTGTTTGTAAAGGTTTATCTCCAAAACTACTCAGCTGATTTTAAACCTTTCACCTTTAGAAAGCTTTAATATTACCATGTAACATAGACTACATTTTATATTTAAAAAGTACTGTTACACCTGACCTAACTTTCTTTTAAGTGAGCGAAGCCGCGAGCAAAAGCTAGTTTGTTACTGCATGTAATATCATCCCACCATTAAATGATAGTCACAGTCGTATGAATGTAGCTTTATGAGACTTGCCCTATCCATTTACACGTGAATATGATGATCTCTGTAAACCATAAATAACAAACGGCTGTGAACTACGAGAATATTGAGTGTTTGATAGTCAGCACCTCTTCGGGTCACCTTAACTGCCTTGCCCGCATCTAATTTAATCAGAAGTAAATTTAAATTCAGCTCTTCACATAATGGACGCCTGCCTATATATCCTTTACTCATTTATTTATGGCACTCCAACGACTCATTCACTAATACATTTCAAGGTAACCATAAGTCTACGTATATAAGTTTGTCTCGTGACCATAAATGTCACAAGAAAGTACCTATATAAAAATGCTCTGAAATAGTAATTTATCGGGATACTGGGTATAAAATCTGACCATAGACATAACATAAGGACCATGAGATTTTTTTAGAAAGCTATATTTTCTTGTTTGAGGATTCAGAAAAAAACTAAAATCGAAGTAAGTAAGAATATCCAGGTTATTTTTACCAATTTTACCGTAAAGCAAAGGCAACTATTGGCTTCAGCCTATAAAAATGATGAAGCACTATAGACTAAAACATTATGGTTACTCATGTGAATCCACGAGCTAAAACGGATTCAGGCAGCTCTTAAAGTTCCTATGAACCGTAAAAAATTGTTAGACATACCAAGACTTAACGGCGCTCGCACCAATCACACATGAACATTTGTCCTAAACGCGTGCGTATATGTGAAACACTTGAGCTGTTATGCCGAATCCGCTGATATTCGGTTATAAAGTTGTTTATAACCGAAACAGTCAGTTATAGGCATCAGGCAAGAAAGTTACCTGATGTATAAGGGGTAATATTGTGGAGTGGTCATATTGAAGTATCGTGTAGTAAAACAAATGGTTAAGCTAAATCCTAGCAACTCCATGATAGATAATACAGCGTTTACTCGTAGAAAAGCCATTTGAAGATGTATATTAACTTATTTACTAAAAAGCAATAAAGAAAACTAACTGATATTGATATGATATATATAAAGTATTTATTAGGATATGTTAATTAAATGTAAAAGTTTTCAGCTGTCTAGGTGCTGCAACGGAAAGTAATGTGACTGCTCTACATGAGTTCTCAGGTTCAATACCCGGGTCAGGCAAAGTGTTATTGTTCTGTCAAGAAAATACTAGTTACATTTCTGAGTCTGGAATATGTGCCCCATAGACGACAAAGGCTCGCCCTCTTTAACGTGGAGCTTAAAACTATAGTTAGCTAAAAAGAGGTTTAATACTGGTGTATTTAATTAGTCTCTTGCCTATATCCTGGAAAAGGTAGACAGTGTCTGTCTACAGCTTCCAGGATATAGGTAAGGTAATTTATATAAGTTTTATAAATATATTAAAGGTGTTAAAACCTATGTACAAAATGCCTATAATATCATACTCTTCAACCACACTAGAGATAAGACAGAAAACCACACCATATAGTATTTAGTTCAGCTTTCAAGTTAAAATAATAACATTTCTAACAATAATAAGGTTCTGTAAAATAGAAACGGTTCCTTATAAGATGACTCTTGCATCCCTCTAGTTGCCCGCAAATACTTGGCTCGAAAACGAAGGGACATGTTATAAATGTTTAATTCCGCATTATGTTAGGTCACCACACGCACGTACAAGGTAAGTATGAGAAAGTTATATTTCTTCCATTTGAAACGATGATTCACCGCTTAAAACATTATTAAGTACTAGATTTTGCCCGCGGCTTCGCTTGAGTAAAAGTAGGTTATGTCAATTTTCTATCATTGGGAACAGTGCTTTTTCTGGATGAACCCTATATCCTTTTCTGTACCCCTGACATCGATTTTAAATTAGTTCATTCCCCGATCTTCTACGATTTAAAGCGAAAATGCCAATATCATTAATGTTATAAATTATAAGTTATCGCTCTAAAGAGAACTAAACTTTCATAAGCATTTCATCAACTTAGTTTCTTAATTAGAAAAGCTTTTAAGGTTATTTTTACACAAATTATATTAAAGAGCAACTTCTGTGAACGATGGTTCGTTTGTACGAGTCCTATTCATTAATAATCGATATTTATATTGCCTTATAAAGTAACTGAAAGCGTATTTAAAGAGCAAACAAATAGGCTTCGTACCAATCAGAAATTTCATGTAAACATGCATGTATACGCTACCCCTTCAAGTTCTTTACTAACGTTAGGTATTTAGGCAAAATACTGGTGAGAGTGTGTTATCACTTATCACAACGCACCCTTAATAAAACAGAAACTTATCTCAGTATTTTGGATTAAACAAATTTGAACTCTATTGCAAAGATTTAACACAAATATTATATTAGAATTTAACATATACAATTAGAGTTCAAATTGCCTTACTTTCAAATTTCGAGTTAAGTCGCTGTTTTATTAAGAGTGCGACATATTCAAGTAAATATGTCGTACCCCAGTGCAGTAAAGGTGTAAGTACAATTAGGTAGATATTTTATTGCGTATTTGAATAGTACAAGTAAAGATACATAAGCTCAATTAATTCCAATGTGATTTTCAAAAAATTCAAGGCCCAAATTTGCTGTCGCATAATGAGATTGATATTTTCAATCATAAAAGTCTATAAACCTACGGACATAATTTAAAATTTGATAAAAATACCCTTAATCTTTCTTATGTCTTTGTTTCACTAAATTAAACAAAACCTTTTAAAAGTACTTTCTATAATAAATATATCAAATCAAACAGTTTTTTGCTCTCCTCTAAAGTAAGCATATTCATCTTACGCCTTTATTCCACTGGGGATGCGAAATTCGATTATTTCAATGACATTATTTACCTACTTTTTGCACTAGGAGCAACAATAGGACGCTAGTTTTCCATTTAATACGAAGTATACAGGTAACTTTATAGTATAAAAACCAGTAGGTAGTTTATAAATAAATACAACGTAGTATCGTTTTACCCGAGGCACAGATAATATAATACTATACTAGTACCTGAGGGAAAATTACTAAGAAAACGCAATTACGTAAATAATGATTGATGATGACGTACACAGCCGTCTATGTCTTTGAATCCGATATTCAATGAGAATTTAATTCTATTGATAATAATTGAATACATGACAGATACGTATAGATACCGGGTAGGCGGTTAATAGCTGTGATTATGAAGTGTTGTTTTCTTTGTCCATAGCACATGGAGAATACACGCCATTGCTATTTTCTACTTTCTCTCTTTCTACTTTTCTTGTTCCACTTTCTTATTATTTATAGATATTATAAATACACAACATTGTTACTTCATTAGAACGACCTACATAAGCGATTTATACTTATGACATAAGCTTTCATAAGCTAGCTTTCTCGCCCGTATATAACCTATGTAAAGTTAGAAATGTTGAAATATGACTTGCGCTAGAATATGTTTTATATGAGACTCATTTTATAATACTTATGAAAAGGCTACTCTATTTTAATTCATAAAACTAGTCTAAAGGTTTGTAAATTATCAACGGAGACAACGCATGATGCAGAACGTGGACCTGCGATCACGACAAACCTTGTCGTCGCTTCACCAACCAGGCTAACTGAAATTTGCCTTAGGTAATCATAGTTTATAATCATCTTATTGCTTACCTTGCAAAATACTCATTTGAAAATAACATAATATAACATTTAAAAAACAGCACAATGGCGCCTAATTTAACCACAGACAATATGTTAAATTTAACCCTATTACAACTACTACAAGGATAATAGAACGTATATATGTAAATATAGGTTAGGGAGATATTGAAAGGAGAACGATTGCTGGCAATGAAATGAATGGCGCTCTACGCGCTTTTATGAACAGCCGAAATGTATCCGAAAAGTCACGTTTGGCTGTTCATAGAGGACTATTAGTGCCTACACTTATGCATGGAAGTGAATGTTGGGTATGGCAAAAGAAGCATGAGAGCAGAATAAATGCTGTAGAAATGAGAACGTTGAGAGAGATATGTAGTGTGAATCTGAAAGATAGAATAAGGAATAGTGTGATTAGATAGAGATGCGGCATGAAAGTTGATATAGTGACAAGAATAGAAAAGGGTATGTTAAGCTGGTTTGGGCATATAGAAAGAATGGATGAGAAAAGACTGACTAAGAAAGTTTATAAAGCTAGTGTGAATGAAACAGTCGTAAGAGGCAGACCTTGGCGAATGTCTCTTGACCAGATCAGAGACGTTCTGGACAAAGGCCAGGTTAAGAGCACATTAAACTGGCGAGCGTATATGAGGAATGTGATGAAAGTGAATGAAGCCAGGGAAGTGTGTGAGGATCGAAGCAAATGGAAATCCGTAGTCTCTGCCTACTCTCTGCCTACTCCTCTGGGAAACAGGCGTGAATCTTATGTATGTATGTATGTATATATGTAAATCAGTTTCTGCAAACTATTCTGCGTGCGTATGCATGCTCTATTAGTTTCCCCGCAATAGTGCAATAGGTAGGTACCGAATCCACAATGATTATGTATGTATTGATTGAATTATCACTGCTTCCTTGTGCCTCTCAAATATTTGCTACGAGACAAGCTGGCAGGAAAATTGCGTAAATATTATTTAATTTCCCGAAATTACGTCTTCGCACCATTTGAATCAGTCAGCTAACGACAGGGACGCGTTTGTATGTTCAATTGACATAGGTCTTTATTACTTAAAAGGAATCGATTTGTGTATAGGGCTCTGTCAGGTCATTAATCTCAGAATTGGTCAATCGTAGAATTAAAAGTACACAAGACCGCGACTTTATTCACGTTTAAATAAGAAAATACTGTGATTTAGGTACGTTATAGCAATCTTGGTTTAAAATACCGAAAAGATGCGTAAGATTAGGCTGTTATATAAAAAGAACAGTCAGCCAGCAGACTACGTAGGAAACTCAGCACTATAGCTTGCTATTCCTGGTCAGGGATTCAGAGGCCGAACTAAAGCAAAACGGATAGATGTAGTGTTGAAAGAAATGAGGGAGTGCAAGCTGTCCGACGACGATCTCAAGGAACGAGCGAAGTGGAGAGCTAAAACACAGAAGGCTGATCCCACCACTATATGGAATACCTAGCCTGGAAGGGAGAGAGAGACATTTATTAACCTTGGTTTTAACCAGTTGCCAACATATATATATTTTATTAGGCGATGATGCAAGTTTAAACGCAATTTTTGGTTCAATAGCGAATGATATTATGAGTTGTTAAATGGCTGGAATCGTACTATCCATTGGACTCATACCGACTTTGCAGATACAGTAGCGTGATGACATTTAGATAATTGTTTTAGAATGTTAAAAGCAACGTGTCATTTTATTCCATTTCTTTTTTTCGTTCAGATATCACGCCCATCCGTAAAAAAAATCATTTTTTTAAATAGAGAGAAATTGCGGGTGTCCTTGGGCGGCGGCAATCGCTTACCATCAGGTGATCAGTATGCTCGTTTGCCTCGTAAGCGATAAAAAAAACACAATGAATATAGCAGAATTTATGCAATATTGAACAGAGAAAATTCAAATTTAGAATATCAATTAGCATAATAAGATACTGGAATGCTTTTAATAATGGTCATTTCAATTTGTAGAAACGTTGTTGAAAATATGGTCCCTATTTTCAACAACGTTTATATTCCACAATGTTCATGCCTTTCACTGTTCGCGTGGGCTGTACTGTAAAGTGGGCGATATCGAAATGTTGCGCGAAATAAATTATAAAGCGCCCACTACCGGTGGGCATATTTTAATAGGGGATTACCTTTTTACCACATCGTTAACGCATGAACCATTTAAGATATTCTTCATTCATTTATTTATGTTTCAAGTGTGTTTGGTTGTAAATAGGCAGACGCAGTGAGTTTCAAGCAATTATTTCTCATAAGCATCTTTGGCTAACAAGGGGATTTAAAAATAGTAACTTCAAAATATCTATTAACCTAAGAGCTTTAATTATATACAATACGTTTATATATAATCATAGCTTGACACATATTACTATCACGTTATATATGTATGTAGTACCTAACTTTTTGACTATCATTTATCAAGTATAATTAAAAATAGAATATCCATATACTTTATTTATTTATTTATTGACCATGGGAAAACAAACAGTAGTATATTAGGAGGATACATTGAGTACTTAACACTAAACTTAACAAATATACTACCCACTACATTTTCCACAGATTACTTGTAATACTTTAATTTAAATCTGTAAGCAGACAATAGCTGTCATATCGAGTTAACCAATAGTAGCAAAGGTTAAATTAGTAACATATGCAAAGAGAAAAAAAAAATAGTAAGAAATAATAATAACGGGCTATGGTACATAAGCAAGTTAACTAGAATTAATTAAGTGCATGCTTTACAAATAGTATAAAGTTGTAATTATGCCTATTAGAATAAAGTAATAAAAAATAATATATATGAAAGTTAATAAAAATCTTATCTAATATATGCCTCTTGGACCCACTGCCGTTCCTTTAACATTTCAATGATGCTACTTTTAAATCTCGGCTTATTAAGATGTAGTATATCGATGTCAGTAAAGTTCTTGTTATAAGTGTCTACCAAACAGTGTAGTGGGGAGCGCATGCCAGAATTCGTCCTGCACAAACCAGTAGCAAATAGGCGTCTGGTATTTGGTACTTAATGTGAAGATACGATCCTTTAATATACTTTCACTACTTATATTATCATGCAAGAAGTTATTTACATGCCTTCAATGATTTACCGCCATATAAATTGTAAGAAGCGTACGTGTGAAATAAGTGTTAGATTTTCCAGACTCGCCTTAGCCGCGAAATTCTCAAGAGCATTACGATTAAGTGGTAAATACTGTCAATTTAAAATAAAATCAACCGTGTTTGAGAAAATGTTTGATATTTATAAGTAGGTAATACGATAAATTGAATAAAAATAGAACGCGGTCGTGTATTTATTTACGTACCTTCTCGTAATGCTTAAAAATACCTCCGTTTGTGAGGTAGATGAATCCTTATCCCCTTTTATATTATTGATGTCCTACAAATATTATAAATGTAAAAGTTTGTGAGAATAGATGGATGAATGGATGTACGTTACTCTTTCATGCAAAAACTACTGAACTGATTGCGATTAAACTTGGTATGTAGATATCTGGATTAACACATAGCCTAGTTTTTATCACGATACGACATCGGGACTTACGCGGTTGAAACCGCGGGGCGCAGCAAGTCTCCCACATATACAAACATACTTCACTAATTTTGTGATTTAACTGATAACTGACAACAGCTCTCTATTATCACCTAGTTGGCTAAATCACAATAAGCGGTTAGTTATTGCAATCAGTTAATCACAGAAGTCCACATTAAAACCAACTTCCCAATTGAAAGTTTTATGTTATAATGCTACAATCACTTCACGCACAATCCTAGGGGATAGAACTTGCGGGCGATGAAATTCAATCCATTAGTTAGTGCCTGCTTCGAGTAACTTCTCTAATTGAATATTGTTTCATTAGTAGATACTGTAGCATGTCAAGTGTTATCTATCAAACGTGAAAAACAACTTATGCATAGTCAAGTAATGTTTAGACTCCTATCAAAATCTATTGAAAGCTATTTTCACTAAGCATATCCCATAATTGAAATTTTAAGAATTTTATGTGCTTTATTACTTTTATTAAGATACTTTGCTCTCATGTAGAACACTTGTAGTTGATTATAATCGCTCAATGTACCTATCTAGCTCCGCAGAGACTCTTACGGACTTGTGTTTGCTTAGATATTAGGGATGTTAACGCTGTCAATATTAAAAAGTGGTGCCCGTGACGTAGCGATAGTACGTCTGCTGTGCCTGACATCTCAGATTTTCGAGAGTTAAGTATCATTGGGTTTTCTAGCAAAAATAAGTCTCAGCACCAGTTAATTAGTTCGACACTGGCCTCTAGCGCGCGTCACTGCACTTCTTTATTTTTGCTTAACAAAAATTTGTACATTACGTAATTGAGATAGAGTTCAATATGCTGTAAAGAACCTATAAATACATATCGTAACGCTTTGTTTTAATTCGACGACAATGTGAATTGAGCTTTATTAGGTATATTGGTAAAATAACTTGCCAATACAAAAAACCCTTGTGTAGAAGATATCAAGACAGTGTCACTACAGTGTATGCTGTCAACAGTTCTTCTTATAGAGTACATTTTGGTTTGAGTTTTACAACGCACTGCTGCTTCAGGCTCTACTCTTCTAGGTTAAGCTGTAATTTTATACGTTTTCCCCAATTATCAGAGTACTCAACAGTTACACTTATTTCTGAAAGGCAGAAAAAATTTGAAGTTTTAAATAGGTCATTATTACGGTCGCCTCCCTCGGACTGGGGAGTTTATTTGTGACTAGCTGTAGCCTGCGAATTCATTTCCGCGAACTTGTAATTACACCAACGTTTTCATCGAAATAAGTACGCAACTAATTGCAATTCCACATTGAGTTCATATATACATATATTAATAAATAGACCAGCTCGCTATACACTATGTGCAAAATACAGTTCCTTTATGTCAAAAGTGACCTGAAATGCAATTTATTTGGCGATTAATTTAATTTCTGTGAATACCGTTTGTGATATTAGAACTCTATTTTGAACAGTTGTTATTACGAAAATCAGCCCTCAGGTAATAAACTTGTAAATATCACTGCAGAAAATAAACGAGAATTAATTACAAAATAATAACAACTGCAATTTTAAGATTTAAATACAGAACTTGAACTCGAGAGCCTCGTGTAGGTACTGCATCTGCTAGTGGCATTTGGTGCCGAATCAACATGTGGACCGATAAAGTGGGTTCCATTTCATGCTATGTTCTCAAATTCTCTGACTCTTAATACTCACGTACAGTAAACAGTATAAATAAAACAAGAATCTAAACCTTACTTATTGATTAATTCAGGGTGATTTGCCCACTATCTGATTATCTCTTAGGCGATATTAGGCTGTGTAGGTATGCATTTGCAAAGATTTCAGTTATTTGCTTCGATCAGATGTAGAAAAAGTTAACACCTTTGATTTGAGATCTTTGTTGTATATATATAATACACAGAAATATTTATAATATTTTTATCAAATTAATATAAGATTTCGTATCTTTAAGTTCCCGAAAGTAAAGAAGTATCACATCTACTTTTCCTCAGCTGGCTTAGACACGTTTAAGTACAAGTGAGTGCTTATTCGCGCCCACTGAACACTCCTAACTATTAACAGGATTTTTAAATCCAAACCTCGTTTCGACGGAAAGATTAAAATCCAGGTTTCTTAGTACTGTAGTACATATCCATAGATCCAGAATACCGTATCTATACAAATAAATAAAATTGAAGTGTCTGTTTGTAATGTCAAAATAACAGTTTTTACTAAAGTCTAAATGCATATGAAAGTTTAATATACGGTACCTACTTATATAAAAACATTTTTATAATATTTGTCTGTCTGTTTGTTTCCGCTAATCTCTGAATCGGCTGGACCGATGTTGACAGGACTTTCACTGGCAGGTAGCTGATGTTATAAGGAGTAACTTCATCTAGTTTTATTCTCGAAAAATTGGATCCTGCGAAAAATCTTTAAATCTTTTTTGTTAAATTCCACGCAGACGAAATCGCGGGTAACAGCTAGTCCATAATATAGCAAAAGTTCTAAGGTTTAAAAACTTATTTCTTATAAAATATTAGATAACGTTTTGCAACATGTTATTAATTAGTATGTTGAAATACTGTAAAAAATCAAACACTCTTTTTATTTGTACTACTGTTATTATAAAGACCAATTGTAATTTTTTCATGTTATTTGCAATCACGACTGAGAAGAGAACGAGTGCAAAATTGTTATAAGTATAGGTAAACTGTTACTCCCTTCTATTAGCTTGAACTAGTTTCTTGTGCAAAATAAATATTGAACAGCCATTTTGATGCACATAGTTTCGAATCTAAAACTCTGTCCCCATCAGTGTGCCTTCATCCAAGGCAATACCGGCGCGAGTGGGCCGCAGGGTGACTAGTAACTAATAATCTTTTTATTTATTTATGATTCATTTTCCTTTTACGTTTCATAAATTAAAACGTCAATTTAATTTAGACATACAGATAGACACTCGTCTCTCGTTACATCATCGTATAAAGCTGGCACTTTACGCAGTCTGTCAAGGATCCTCAACGATACTTGAGTAAAAAGGACGTCTAAGCAGTACGGTAGGATTTTTCAGAACAGGTCAATAGGTCAATTAAAGCATGTTCGTTTAGTGAAAAGCCGTATTGTCTCGCAAGGTTGTGACAAACTATCGTCAAAGACTCTATTTTATTATTAGGTAGGTATGTATTACACACTTGGGAAATGAAGTAGAAAACACAAAATATATAAGTGTCAATTTGGGACAAAGCGAACACGAACAGTCGTTTTCCAACTTACGAAGTTTTTGTAACGGAGGTGGATTTGCTTCATAAAAACAGAAAATGTAAATTGTTAAAAAATATATTTTAGCATATGCCAATTGACAATAACAAGAATGTAGAATATACAAAATGTGTGGCAGCTTTGAACAGATATTATTCCGAATTCTCCTTCTTAACATTTCACAGAAAATAACTAAGCTTCAAATGAGGCTCATCACTAATTCACGTAGCTCCTTCCGTCAAGTGTGGTATTCGTTTGTTTGGATTCTCGCTAACGTCATCTTGCAGTAAAATATGCAAGGTTCTTTATTTGGACTGGTGGCTTTAAGAAGCTTTCCCTTGATCTTTATTTTAAAATGTAAACTACTCAATTCATGAACCTTGAAGTCTTACTAAGTGCTTTATAGAAGTTTAACATCTACAAAGCGTCCATTTGGCCGAAGAAAATTAACGAAGTTTTGTTTCCGATAAGTGGCAGTCGATTCACAAGTTGTTTATCTTTTAATCAAGAGAAATTAAATTACACATAACAAAGTTGTGAGTACACCGCGAATTGAATTACTACTTTGTAGAGAACAGAAAAAACATTAATTGAACACAACTTCTAAAGCGCCGAGTGTTGTTCAAATAAGATTCTCGTATTAAAACAAACATATCGTTTACTTTATTAACATATACCCTACTCAATTATAAGAATTTAGAAAATAAATAAGATGGGACGTTTTTGCTGTAACGGTATATTTCTACAATACTGTTACAGCGCAAGCGTGTATCTACGTAATTAAAAATATCTGGCACAACTGTGCCTATGATTAAATTTATGTTATGATTTACTTTATTACACAGTAAGACTTAAAAATATATTTGGAAGATAATGTTAACAAAACATAATATGCTTATTGCCGAAAGAGAGAAACATACATTAGATATTATAAAGGCGGAATGGTCGTCGCTAGGGGTACTACTTACTACTACTTATAATGAAATAAATATATTTTATTGTAATGATAATATTTTCATAGATTTTAATAGTTCCACCTTGCTACTAACGTAAAAAATACGAGTGTCACTAAAAGTATACGAGTATTACTTTTAAAAATATATCCTATTATATTTATGTCATGTTAGCAGGTAAAGTCTTGGTACCGCTAAAGTCAGACGAAGACAGCATAACTAAGCTGTATACTAACTAATTACCAAATATATACTCAGTATGTAGTTCAGACTCCAATAGACACATTTATGTTTAACGGAAAACAAGCAGACTATTGGGTATAGTCAACGCTGGTAGCCAAGCCACCACCCGTCGTTAATAATCCTGCCAGGTATAGCGATACAACTGTTAATACTTGGGTGCACGGATGGCAGAGTGGTTTCCGTGGTCGTCTCGTAACAGTGGCCCCTGCCTGCGTCGAGTTTTGTAAGTTCAATCCCCACACAGCACAATCATTTGTATGGTCCTCAAAAAATTGTTCCAGTTGAGTCTAGGTGTTCTTTGTGGCCGTTGTTTAAATGTAAAGTTCCCCGACGATATAGGGTTTATTCCAAATCGGAATCAAGATCTCTTTCAAAATAAAAAGAAGCAAACGCATTGGTAAACTCGACGAATATCGATGTAACATGCTTTACTTTCGTATACCAAGATATACGTTAATTCTAACTTAATAATAATTATTATAAATGCGAATGTGACTTTGTTACGTTTTCCCGCCTTAACAACCAATCATCATAAAATTTTATATGTTGACAGGGACACAGAAAAGCACATAGGGTATCTTTTAACCAGAAAAATTACTGATCCCGAGGTATAGAAATTTATTGACATAATCTACATTTACGCGGGCGAAGCCGCGGGTAAAACCTAATATTAGATAATAACCATTTGTTGTGCAGTTTAATGATGGAATTATTATTAGAATATAGTAACAAGTACAAGCCCGAACGCATTGTATAAAATTTGAAACTCAATTTCAATGACGCGTTTGGCGCCGCCGCCACCGCTGCTTCCGGGCTTTTTTCTGTAGGTACTAATAGTTGTTTCACTTAGTCAGATATTTTCTGTCTACGCTTAACTAAATTAGCCTAGATTTAAATAGCTTGTTGACTATATACTATATATTTCTCGGTATTAACAGAAAATGGTTATTTACAAAATGCCTTTAGCAAAATAAACATGTCTTTAAATAAATAAAATATTTCGGCAAATCATGTTTGAATATTTAATGTTCCTGATAACCAAAACCATTTAGTTTTTGTTTATAAATATGTTTGGAATATTTTTCTTCGAATAGCGTAGCATTTATAATACGATAGTACCTATATTTGAATTGGTAAATGTTTTTACACACAAGAACAAAAAGTAATCAAGATACATATTTTGTGAAAACTGTATTAAAATTGAGTGCAAATTGAGAGCGTAATTAATATTTTTAATTTGGGTATAAGATCTACAACTACCAGGGTTAAAACGTTTGTTCATTATTTATTTTTGAGTAGATTTTACAAATCTTTCAAAGTTTGGGTAATTTAATATATATATTTGACATAAATGATAAAAATTTACACTAAAAATCTACCCCATTGAAGTAAAAATCTAAGCTAAATCATCCTTGCAGATCAATTAAATAAATTGCCTAAAATTTTGACAATACAATAGTTAGCACTAATTATTCTGTCCAAAAGCGAATGAAATCAAAAACAGTATAATCCTGGACTTTGGCTTGCATTGGGATATAATTAGTTATCGAATTAATAAAGTGTATTTAGAGATAATAAACAGGTCACTCTTGGCTTCCAAGTTTCTGTTTATGTAGACAGCTCACGACACGATCACATACACACAACACCATCTAGCCCAAACTAAGCAGAGCTTGTACTATGGGTACTAGACAATGGATGAACATACGTATATACTTATTTTTTGGAAATACGTGCATAATAATATGCACGTATTTCTAATATATGTATAAACATAGAACACCCAGACCAAGACCAACATCCATGTTCATGCACACAAATGTTTGACTTGTGCGGGAATCGAACCCGCGACCTCAGGCGTGGCAGTCGGTTACACTAACCACTACGCCATTGAGCTCGTCAATTCTTTAATTCTTTAATAGTTTAGAGCATGTCCGAAATATCTACTAAACTATTAAAAATTTACATATCTAAAGTAATTAGTTAATATTGGTTTAAGGTCATTTATGATATAATATTACAGAAGATTTTACTAGATTTTACACTACGCCATCGAGCTCGTTAAATGGTGGTTTGATTGGTAAATTTGATTTTACTAAAGGTATTTGTAGATATATGACTGGATTTAACCCGCGGCTTTGCTCGCCTAAATGTAGGTTAGGTTAGGTTAGGTTATGTTTTTTTTTGTGAGGAGTGTGACCAGGACACGGCGCAGCACACGCTGGACGAGTGCCCGGCGTGGGCCGTGGAGCGCTGCGCCCTGGTCGCTGTGATTGGCCCCGACCTCTCGTTGCCGACCGTCGTATCCAGGATGGTCGGCGACGACAGGTGCTGGGGCGCAATGAGGTCCTTCTGCGAGACTGTCATCTCGCAGAAGGAGGCGGCGGAACGGGGGCGTGAGGATGATCCTTACGCCCCGGAAGTCCGCCGCCGGAGGAGAGGGCGCAGGAGACGCGCTTTCGTCGCTCTCCTGCCCCCCACTTAGGGGTTCCGGGTGGCAAGGCCTGAGGGGACCCTGCCACCCGTAAATTAGGAACCCCGAGAGGGCGCGCGCGGTGTTCCCGCGCGCCTTCTAACGTCGAAAGGGGAGAGCGGTCAGGCTCTCCCCTGGGGACGAGAGGTGGCCGGGTCCGTTTGACCCGGCCCACACCCACATGGGGGGGCCTGCTATGGATGAATCCTTTTAGCTCCCAACTGGCCCCCCCTATTGGATGAGAGAGGGAACACCCCAGGTTTTTTAGTGGGTAGACCAGCGCGTCTTGCTGGGAGTCCCACACTCCCCCGCCGGTGCCGTCCCCTAGCCGGCGGGCAGTGCATGAAGCATTTTTCCTGGGAAACAAAAAAAAAAAAAAAAGGTTAGGTTATGTTTATATCAGTGCTTTTTCTGGATGAATCTCCTTTTCTGTTTCCCTGACATCGTGTACCTATGCGAAATTTCATGGTGTTCGGTCAAGTAACAACAAACAAACTCACATTCGCATTTATAATATTAGTTAGGATTGGTAAATTTGATTTTACTAGTTACTTTAATGGCTCAGGGATATTCAAGGTTACCTATTCTGCCTCACCTGATCGACAGACGTTCAACTGTTTGCACACTATGTTTATTATACATACAAACGTGTAAGTTGCCGACGGCAATTCCTGTGCGCTACACCAACTACATACATATATTTAAACATTGTACATACAGTATTAGAATATACCACAGCACGTTGAGCGACCGGATAAAATATTTTAAACGACTACAGGTAAAGTTTCAAACATGGATCCTTTTATTAAACAATGCACACAATACACGCGCACAAATGAAATGTTCCTCATTTCAGCATCATCATGCTAAAATATTAAATTTATCACTTTACTATAACAGTTAACATTAATACCTATATTGTGTAAATGTTTAGTACATATTTTTTTAATCAACAAATTATTCCTTACACATCATGAATTTTCGTAAACAGAATTGTTATTTCATCCTCAAACTTCTCTCAGAGTCCAAACTTCAAAATGTTATCCAGTAAGTAAAACAGATTGTGTTTTCTTTACAAACAATATGATTCTATTATTATTAAAACAAGCAGGCAAGTTGCTACGTATTTACTTGAGATAATATAGGTAACCGTTTCAACGTATTAATAGCATCGAAAACAAACTGTTATTGTTCTAAATCTAACGAAAATAGAAGGTCCGTCGTAATCGATAGCAGATATATTATAATGAGCGGCAAGTAATGGTTGGAAAACGGTGCCGCGCGCCGCCCCCGCTGCTCCCCAAGTCAGGTCCAGATACAAGAGGAAATCTATTAGCTCGATAAAATAAACTACTAAAAACGATTGGAGCACGACTTTTCGGATTTACTGTTGCGGCAACTTTAACTTCGACCGTTTAACACGGCTTTGTGTATTGTCAAGAACGTAACCACAGATATTTCTTAGAAGTACCTAACTTAATAATAATAAAGTTATTTTGTAAAATATATATTATATAATATTTATTAGATTGCCTGTTTCGTTAATTATTTGTGAGAGTAGGCGCAAAGGCAACTGCTGATAATTATTATTGTGAGGTCTTAATATTGACTGAATTGTCCACTGACTACTTAGCTCCGCCGCTCTCCTTACTTACCAAAGATGAGCCCTAATTGGAGAGATATACCCATCATGGGTATATCTCTCCAATTAGGGCTCATCTTTATCCACAATAAGTATATCTTCAACATTAACCTCGATTTTTATAAATAAACATTAAAAATATATTACATAAGCTAATTACATTATAATATAATTTTATGGTTTATTTATTTGATATCAAAATTGGCTGACGACACGATGATATAATATTGAGTTACAACATTCAATAGCAGATACTCCATGAAAATTCAGGTCACCCCATCAGGCGAGAAAATGATAAAGATAACATAACACACGTGGATTGGTTCATGTCGTACATATTTATGTATAACCAATAAGGAAAAATCGGTAACCCGTATAAACCTGCCTTATATGAATGCGCATATTTACGTACATTTAGTTTTTGCGACGTTGGTTTGTAGCGATCATATTCATCAAATAAACCACAGAACGTTCATTTTCTGTCGCCATGCACAAGTTTAATTACATAAGTTATTTAGAGCATTTCAAATATTACAAGTTATGTGTTATTTGTACCGCGGAATTACTTGTCAAATTCTTTTAGTATTTACTATTAAATTGTGGACATACTAAATTACTTTGATATATTTATTACTAATAGATTTTTTTGTAGCGAGTAGCTACAAAAAAATCTATTACGGATTCTAAATACATTATCTTATAAGAGTATTATAAGATAATGTATTTAGAATCCGTTCATAGTTAAACATTCATATTATGTAAAATAGATATATCTAATCAAAAGAAAATATGATAAAGATATACAAAATATGAATCGCCATTATGCGTCGCTCTTCTTATTAATGTTATCAAAAGATTATAGTTTACCTACCTATAAGAGATCCGTTTTAGTACTAGATAATAAATCAATATAATTATACAAAGTCTACAGTAGGGCTTAAGCTTACACTCACATAAACATGTACATTGATTTTGTGCCCGAAGCAATTTCGTAGTTGGAAAACTTTGGGGCTTTAGGTGTCAACAAAATGAAATCGAGACGAACGTTTTATCAGTGAAACTTATTCACTAACTTGGTATTTCAATTCAGTAGTCGTGACTGTGATGCCGCACCGTAATTAAATCTAGATGGATCAGATCGTTACCTAATTATTACTGCACTTACTAACTTTTGTTAAGACGCTAAAGATATTTTAATTTTCAATGGCTTCAGTGAAGGTAATTTCGAAGCCATTCCTTCTTTTTGAATAGAGTTTTACCGTCATTAGCTTTAGTTTATCGCAGATCATTGAACCAGATAGGGGCTTATATATATTTTCATGAATTAATAGACGTCGTCATAATATTGTTCGAGAATGACGGAAGTGAAACATGGTCTTATAGGTATTAGTCGATCACCAAGTGTTACCTTAGTTCTACAATAATAATATCAATTAAACAGGACCTTAACAATAATATATATTTTAATTACTTATTATTTTAAATAGGTACAAACAATACGGATATTTGGTTTATTGATAGGTGAAGATCCAAAATATATGTAATGTACAGAAGATTCTTTCGGAAGATATTAGACTACCATACATATATTAGGTTTCGAGATCCTGTAGCATCCATGCAAGCAAATATGGTAAGAAAACTAATACCTAAATAGGACAGATATTATTGTAATAAAGAATGTATAATTATCCTAACAAGTTTGGAAGATCAAGTTAAATCCTAGATTTTGTTGTACGTCTCTGGCTGGTGCAGGCTCACAATACTATAAACGCGGATAAACGACTGAAGTATATAACAAGAGACAAGAACCGAGACTATACCTAAATCGTATTAATTTCGTCCCCATCGCTTTATTTACCGACATCTTCGAGAATTCTTTTCGAAGCACAAAATACGAGTCTATCTTCACTTCGTTTTATACGTATACAACTTCTTAAATCAATTATAAAGTCGCTCCGATTTAGAAAGTTGCAAGGACATTAGCTTTCTCTAAGTTTACAGTGAAAATAAGCCTGTCAGTTGACTTTACTGAAGGTTCTTGGTTCTAAATTGTAAGTACATTAGATACCGTTCACGCCAAGCTCGCATTTATTTCCATTAAATTGTGTATCAAGTGACTTTTAAAACCTTTAAACTATCAGGTTATTGACTATGAACATAGGGTTTACAGATTATATTACAAATAAATTTCAATAAAGAGCGGTATTGGTTCAATAGCAATCAGATACCTATATATCATATAAATACCAATAATGACTCAATGGCAGCAATTTTGGGAGACTACTACGTAGTTATATGTACCTATACCTAATGTGTGTACTATAGTTGCACTTATAAGGCGACCACTACTTCATCAAGGATTCCGTTTGTGCGTCTCGCTCTATACAGCCACCGTGCAATCTGGGCTTATGTTTTGTGCCTATCCATAAATATTCATACAAGACCCAAGAATATTTTTCTAAATATTTTTTCTTACAGAGCGTGCTAAGTAAGTCTGTATACTTCAACAATATACAGCATAAGTTACTTTTAATGATTTAGACATTTAGGCTTATGAACGTAATATGGGGATATATTTGTACGATATTCACTGTAGCGTTAAACTAATTAAAATTAACTTAATTTATATAGCTTGATAGCATTAACAACAGGTAATTAATACGGCTGCCAATTGGCGATATTCAATGCAAATGGTGACTAGGGAATTGTTAAAGCCGTATTCAGTGATAGTAGGATTATAGGGTAGTTTAGTCATCTGAAATAATAAGATAGACGATGTTAATGTAAAGGGCTTGCGATCCATCTATTTTGAGTGACGTAGGTATATCGTGGGACGACGCGGCGACGAGTGAGGCGCGACGCACGCAAAGCAATAACCCCGGCGACTGTAAGCTTACGTAGCTGACGGCACACAAGTTGTCGCCTAACTTTTGTAAAAATGAAACAAAACTTTGCCCGGTTGTATTTTTGCGAGACAGTATAATTACAAACGCAAAAAGTAATTAAAACAGAAAGCCGTTTACGATTGAGAATTCTCTAAGGTAAGCTCCTTAATTAAATTAAAAAGATGATGCTTCGTTACGTAAAGCTAACCTGCTCTGACTAATGAAATGTTTTCAGTGTCTACTTGTATTATAATAACTTTATGAAGAAGATTTATATGCCTGCCCGTATAATTATGACGGAATGAATGTTTTCTCGAGTGGCGTGCTCTTTTTAACCATTTGGATTATAAAAATACTACGTAATAATATTAGTACATATTTATTTTGATAACCTTGTCTATGATCTCTATGCCTGAAGAAAAATCACGGCTGTTTGGCAAACTTTAAGATGTTGTATTATTAAACAAATATTTAGAATCGGATACCAAAATAAACTGCTACTATGTAAACAATAGGAACGAAACAGTTGATTGATAATACAAAATATAACATACATACAGATGTGGGTGGCAGTACCTTGTTACGCGATATGATGAAACAAATCGAATAATTCGCTCGGTTGGGTATCAACAACGAGCTGGTGCCCATGCCAAAGCTTACCGGAAATTGAAACCATGACACTGCACCGCTCGCGCCCGCTCTTACCCGCGCGCCTACGCGACCCACCCTGCCTCGCCCGACCTTCATAAAATCTTATAGCTAATACTTACATGTCGTATATTAACAAACAAATCCACGCACTACACAGATAATACAGCGAGTATTTTTGGATATCGCTAGAAAAACAGCCGACTGACGCCTCTAATATTTGTATGGAGCGGATATTAAATATATACATTTGATACTAAGGCGGAAATACCTTTGAGGATGATAAGTTAAAGGAAATTCCATTTCTTACTATTTATCCCCTGCTAACAAGTGTAGGTATGCATGACAATGACTGATATTTTTTGGTTGTTAGGTGACTATTATAACTATTTATAGTACAAGGTACATGAACTTATCTCTTGAAAATTGGTGACTCTTTTTCATTAATACGACATTTTTACTCTGTGACGATACAGCAGTATCTGTTCACTGGCGCAGCGCTTCTGGGACTTATTTCGTCTACCCTTGGCTTTGAGGCAATAACTTTTACGTGATTTCCAATTATTCTCAATTTACGTAATTCCCGCTATAAAAGCTTTGAGGCTGTTGATTGTACATTCTACGCGTACACAATCAAATCGCAATGACTTCATTCTTACCAATAGTTTAGATTTCAAACTTTGTGATCGCACCGTTCTAATGATAGTAAGTGTTTATTTTCTTATCATTTCTACTACCTATCTGCACTTATTGAATCTTTAAAAAGGCAGAACATCGGTTCTGCCTGTTTTGCAATTTCATTAGTATCGACTAATGAAATTGCAAACAGTTAAGAAGATTATGCGAGGAGTAATCTAAACTACTATACTATATGTATATAATAATGATAACCGCCCTGTTTATAAGCTGTCCCACTACTCGTCACGGGCCTCTTCTCAGTGCGAGAAGAATTAGGCTAGGTACTACATTTTCTTAATTAATTAATATAGTTTGGCATAAATGTACCAAAATAGTAAAAAAAAACTTCTTATCTCAATATAAACGCTAAGAATAAAAGGGTATAATTGAAATGAATTAAACCAGTAATATATTCATTGCAAGATAGAATATATTGCCTGTTTAACATTTTCATATGAATGTGTTTTTTCTTAGTAGTCTTACCTTATTTTAAATTAACTTTATAATTAGTCGTAATGGATTTAAAGTGGGCTTTCTTTTTTGTAATTGTATTTCGTAAATTACTAAGATGCCTGAATGTATAAAGTAAACAATACTGTTATGACCACCTTCTATGAAGCCAACATCAACAGAGAGGTCTTAAAATAGTTTAATATCCACAAAATCTTAAAATCAGTCCAGTGCTTCTCTGGTTTACTCGCTAGCAGGGAATTCGATCGCGGCCCTTATTTCCAATGCCGGGATTTTGAATATTAAGTAAAACTTCCAAAGTTATATAATATTCGTTGAATTAATTGTAATTTAATTAAAAACCTAATAGTGGACCTTAACTGCAGTAATTTATAGCAAATCAAAGTAGCAGTCGCACAATCGTAATTGTTTCAACGAGATCTCCTTTTTAAATAAAAGCAGCAGTCTCGAAAATTGAAATACGTCAAATGCAATGTAGTGTGTATATTTGTGTATATTAGTGTGTATATAATGCGTATATTTTAAAGATTTCTGATGCTTCTACTGGATTCCATTGTTACGCCTCGGGGATACTAAAGTAATTATACAATTGCAAATAAGCATGCGAAAATATGAAATTCTCGTTATTGTACATGTTTGGAATAGCATATTATTAAAATTTTAGAGACGGAATTGATTATAACACGAATGAATGCATGAGTCACACGTGAAAACAAATTAAAGCACCATTTACACTCGTTGTGCCCTTTAATCGATATCATGAAATCGGTCAAGGGCCACTAATGTGATACGGAACTTGTGTAGGGTGAATCGTATAGATGAACGATAAGAAAATAACGTCATTAAGCCATAGCCTACCGCGGCCGCCTCGTACTGTCATATACATGCTATTATTTGTTCACTATAATGTGTTTTAAGTTGTTATAAAGTTTCAGATAGCGGCTACCGGCACAACAACCATTTAATTAACCTTCCCTGGAATCATGTAAGTGGCGTTCTTCGTTTTTAAACGGGATTAAATATAATGACCACTAATTGCGCAGCATAATTTTCTTACTAAAATATATTATAACGAGCCTCAAATCACTGCATGCCGTCTTGGAAGGGTTACGTTCTGTTAGGATCCTTCTTAAACCCAACCAAAAATGGCAGCCCCGCTTAGCGGGGCTCCGTCGACTTCTTTTGATCTCTTTAAATATAATGCGGTTTTAATTTTGGTGATCATTCACTATTTTTGACTGTTATATTTTACTAAATCTGGTGATAAGTTAAACATAAGCCTTTTAAACTACCATACATATATAGCAACTCTCTGTATTTAAATTGACCGTACTCTTACTGCAAATTCAGAAACAGATATTATAATGATTCTAGTTCAAAAACAACGCCATGCTTGCGTAGCCTGGCGTATGCCATGTCCCATTTGGCACAATGGAAACGATTCATTTGTTTATGTTGTATTACTATGTTGTGTCTTTGACCGAATAAATTATTTTTCTTTCTTTAATGATCGTAATAGGGGTCAGTTGTCATAACAGAATAAATACAACTTACATTAATGAGATACTTAATCAAACTCATTTGCTTGAAATTCTTCAATCGGTAATTTCTTAAAAAATAAACATAATGCAGTGGTGAAGACTAATGTGAACATTTGAAAAGAAATAATATGATCTCTGGGGTCTGATACCATAGACCTATTGTTTATGATCTCTGATTAAATAAAATATGAAATCTTAACGAACTAACCTTTCACGCAGGAAATATTATAGTGTAAGTGAACGATCAGCAAGAGATCAGGCAGGTCTGATGGCTTTACGTGCTTTCCGAGGCATGAAGTTGTCGTCAAATTTCTAAATCCGAGCTGCTATTAAGAATTTCTTGACCGAAAAACCCAAAAAGATTTGTTTGCTCGTTCTGGAAATCGAACCTGGGAACTAATGCACAGCAGGCGCATTTACTAAAGCTGCGCTGTGGCAGTGTGCTTATATATTTTGTTCTCGAAATACATTTTATTTTCATTTTATTTATAAGAAGCATTCGGTGCCCTTTGCGCAGACATCCTAATCCCCGTAGATTTGTTTTGCTCCGCTAATGTAGTGAAACCATCCTTTTTCTTTTGCATATAAATAATGTATTAGAGTTTTATTCATACTCTAAGCTCTTCAGTTTTATCATATAAATATCCATTTAAATCATTAAATATTTGAATCATTATAAATACTTCACGTTCTAAATGTTGACGCGTATCTATTAAATACATATATAGGTACAATCCAAGTTTGGCCAAGTTCTTAATGAAGGTGTATCTTACAGTTGTGTGCTTCGAAGTGGATAATAAACACTCATAAAGTTATGCTATCAGGTAACAGTTCCCCTAAGTTGGTCGCAGTTAGTGTTCTTCAATATTATTAACAAAATTATACTTAAACTTATTTTATCTACTATCCATTTGCCCGTTCACCTCCATTCTTATTACTTAAGCTATTTATTTATTTATAAGGAGACCACCAGCTTTGAAATACATAGTAGTGTAAAAAATATGCAACAGAGAGCCAATGATAGGTCTCCACGACTAATTCTTAAATAACAATGAATATTTCTTTGGTATTAGGGAACGATATGAAAGGTATCTTTGAACATTTTTATAGGAATCTGAAAGGAGTGTTTTAATATATTGAGAAAAATAAGGCTATAGCGGTCTGCCCTGTATTGTGTATTCTTACTTTTAATACAATTACCTGTCTCACCTTGTGAATTATGAAACTGATTCATTTATTAATGTGAGTATATACCCATTTGAAATATACAATGCCAAAATTTATATACACGCGATACCTACGTATAAGAATATTGTAGTGTCTGTATTATTTTACAATACTTGGCTGCCAGATATTATAAATGCTTTTGTATTTAAAATTTAACGCATATTGAACTGTCGTCCGTCGGTAACAAAGGTTCTATCTCAAAAACGATTGCACTTAACGTTATCAAATTAACACAGGTTTTACAAAAATAAATACCTTAGGATGAAATTGTCTTAAAATATGAAAAAGTTTTATATAAATGACTATTGTTTTGTTTACCTCACGAAATCAATGTTATAATAATAATATTCTATAATAATAATATGCTATCATATACACACAACACCATCTAGCCCAAACTAAGCACAGCTTGTGCTATGGGTACTAGACAATGGATAAACATACATATTGACGACCTCGATGACGTAGTGGTTAGTGTAACCGACTGCCACGCTTGAGGTCGCGGGTTCGATTCCCGCACAAGTCAAACATTTGTGTGCATGAACATGGATGTTTGTCTTGGTCTGGGTGTTTCTATATATAATATGTATGTATTTACAAAAAAAAAAAAAGTATATATGTATGTGTATCCATTGTCTAGTACCCATAGTACAAGCTCTGCTTAGTTTGGGCTAGATGGTGTTGTGTGTATGTGGTAGAATATTATATTATATTATATATTATATTATATATACTTCTTTTTGTAAATACATACATATTATACATAGAAACATCCAGACCAAGACAAACATCTATGTTCATGCACACAAATGTTTGACTTGTGCGGGAATCGAACCCGCGATCTTAGGCGTGGCAGTCAGTTACACTAACCACTACGCCATCGAGGCCGTTGAGGTTTAATTGAGGCTCTGATACTATCTAAAGACGAAGTATATGACAACATAGTTGCGGTGAAAACTATATGTACATAGATCTTCTTTTTAATAAATCATCTAACACTATAAAGCTCCTGTTAAAACCTACCTATACATAAAAGAAATTCAAGCCAAGCTTTCCGCTTATTTATTAAAAAAGTTGTTCTTTTATTACAAAACATGCTTTCTTTGAGCGTGTTTTTAGGATATTACTGCATACGGTGTTGAGGGTTGGCGAGATAAAGGTTCGTATACTGAATAAACGTGCAAGATGGTACCGTCAACAATAATAAAAACGCGGTACGCATCATGTCGTTAGCTTATCGAGTGTCTAAACGAGCGAGAATTCGCACCGCTCGATGCTTGCGTCAACAAAACATAATTGGACTAAGACCGGGTAGGTCTTAGTCCAATTATGTTTTTGCAATGTTTTTCAAACTAAAGATACATTATTAAATTAATCTAACATTATACAAATTGTACACTAGCGACCCGCCCCGGCTTCGCACGGATAGTACAATTTTTTAACAAATTATACACCTAAACCTTCCTCATGAATCACTCTGTCTATTGGTGAAAACCGCATCAAAACCCGGTCATTAGTTTTTGAGTTTATTACGTACATAATATGTAGTGATGTGACTTAATTGGCCTTGTTTTGCATGTGTGATTTCAATCCTAACTAATATTATAAATGCGAATGTAAATTTGTTTGTTTCTTACGCTTCCATGCCGTAACTACTCCACCGATCATCATGAAATTTCGCATATACGTTGACGGGGACACAGAAAGGGACAGATTCATTCCGAAAAGATCTGTTCCCGGCGGATAGCAAATTGATGTAACCTACATTTATGCGAGCGAAGCCGCGGGCAAAATCTAGTATACTCTATATCTACTATTATATACATATAAGTATACTACCCTCCAGAAAAAAATTGTTAGCAAAAAGTACCTCCCAGCCGTTTTTTCTTACTGTATTTTAAAATAATAAAATAGCACAGTTCTCCTCATTTTTATGTTGTTATTCAGAAGATAAAAAACATTTTTACTAGAAAGTAATATTAATGGCCAGTGATCCTGTTTGTGGCGCATGAAATGTAATACTTTTAATATTGTAGTTCAATTACTTACGATGTCTGCTTGAGTTCGTATGGCTGTAAATAAATATTGATGTAGGTTAGTTCAACTTTTCCTATAACCTTTTCTAATATTGACTATCTATAACAGATAGGTATCCTATCTATACATAATATTAATTTACGATAAGTTGCGGAAAAATGAATAGTATTTAATGTGTAAAATGTGTAAATTTATTTTTATTGTCATTGTATTATATTATATTATGTATACTCAGCTTATAATATCGTGTTAGGATATCCTGTAAAGATATTTAAATTAAAAAAAAAAATGTCTCATATCTTGTAATATTAGAACATAATTATGTAAAATGTAAATCTTGAATTTATATTTCATATATATTACTTTATAGTGTAAAACCAATAAAATTTACCAACAATATCAATTACTCTGCCTTTGTCACCGGCTCTGCTCGCATACAATGAATTTCAATCTTGGTTTTGCGATATTTATCATTGTATAAAGAATTGTTCAGGCGGTAAGTAATAATTAATAAACAGTCATAACTGTACGACAGGTGCAATGAAAATCAATCAATTAGTAGCATAATACAATAGTGACTGATTTAACGCATTGCCTAATATAAATATTTCTAAACAATTACAATCGTTGAAAGCCCGTGCGATAATTTTGGATACGTTTTAGCGTCCAAACACATTCCATTTGATTGTGGACGGTAACTGTGGTGATAACATTACTTCTTGGATTATATATACAATAACGACTAGTTCAGGTAACCTAAGGATTACCGCTTACGCCGAAGTCTCTACGTGGCCATGGTAATTAAAATACCTGCAATAAAATCAATTTTTAATATAAGTTGATGCTCATACATTTAACTTTCTGTTACTTTAACTTACAACCCAACCTGAATTAGTAAAATCTATTGGTATAAACATATTTTAGTTTCAGAAAAAGTGGTTGTTATCAGGAACTGTTCCACGGTTAATTTGATCACTATCTGATGAACAGATCTGATATACTGAAAACGAGGTATCGCGTGACCCTACTGATTACCCGCGAAAATTTTTAGCTTATAACCATGTTTCGGTTCACAGATTGGTTTTAAAATTGGTTCGGCTAAATTGAGCATCAATTAAGTCCGGTTAAATTACCTAAAATATAATAGCGAGACACGACACCTTTTAGGCTCATCGTATTTCAAGCGAAATTAAATTAATAATATTATATAACCGAAAGTTCACATCAAATACGGATATTCAAAGAGAACATTTCAGACATTTTACGTGTTGCTATCTATAGGAAAATGACTTTAATAATTACGAATTCAAATCGGATGGGCTGTGATCACCTCGGCTTTTCTTTACTGCAATCCGATAATAAAGATTGTTTCTAATACAAATATAAATATATTTAGTGGCAGTTTAACTTTGAGCTAAAAGATTGCACTACTTTCTCCAACAACCGAACATATTAAGCAATTATCGTAACTGTACAGAAGTAAAACTAAAATTTACACGAATTTAATCAAATAACTTCGAAGTTGATAATGTAATCGTAGCGGCTACGAGCTGCTACGACCGTAGAGCATGCCGCTGAATGTAGGTAAATAGTTATCGCGTGCCTTACACTTATTACTCCCACCTAGAATCTGGCTAATCAGTCTCTAATACCGGTTAAATACCACCCTAGACCCGATAGTGCATAACACCTATTAAATTAATATTTGCAATTTGTACACGGACACTTTTTAAAGTCTCGTTTATAAAATAGTTGAATTAATGATAGCCGAGGCAAACGCAAGTTTATTTACGAATATATGCGTATCTATTTCGATGTAACTGAAAACCAACACAGCGAACATCGATCGATAGATACCATTTAGACATCTCGCATAGTTAGGCTCAGCCACCTGAAATGTGTCGATATCTGGATATGGAATATTGTAACCTACGACCTCACGTGGAAACCCGTTGACCATATCGATGCCGCAATATGTACCGAATGACGATTTAATAACTTTATTTTAGGCGACGATCACCCAGATATTTTGATAGGCTTTTTGCATCCTACGATGCTTTGACATGGCTAAAAAGTGACAGCTATTTCGTCATCACAATAATATGTTGGTAGGCTACGAGCTTTTTATTTTATTATTTTAAGGACTCTCTAGCTATTCTCAAATTTACTTGTAAAATATCAGTTACTAATAACAAGACCTCCCAAGTCCGTCGATAATTAGATTTCGATCAACGACCCGCCGTTGTTATTATTCAACTTAACCCCTTTCTATCCTAGGCTATCATTTAAAGGTAAAGTTTTTCCTGATTTATTTGTCGCTGGATAATACTTACCTATCTCAAAAAAACTTTACTTATAAACCATTCTTAAGAGTGGTTTGTGTGTAAGGCTTCTATGTACAGTAGGTAGATCTATTAAAACATTTTTATTCCACGTACTATGTCACTAAGAGCCAATTCACCTTTGGAGCGGCGCATAAAATTTGATTACCAAGACCAAATTCCAGATGAACACGACGTATGTCTGGAATTAGGTCTATGTACTCAAAAGATTGGCAGCTTATGCACTTATTAAATAAATTGCAATATTAAATTAATGTTGGTAGGCCGCAAGCGTTCGCAAAATCCACAAGCCAAGCTCACAATAAAATATGCGGCTTTCGATTGCACGCAACACACGATGCGATACCGTTAAGTAGATTACATTTATATTATTCATACCGACAGACTTCTCTTTTCACGTAACTAATATGTATCAAATCTACATGTACGTACATACAGGATGGAAGAAGATAGCCTACTGATATTATGAATATGAAAGTTTGTAAATATATTCAGACGTTTGACGTTACTCAATCACGTGGAAATGGCTAACGGATTTGGAAGAAATTTGGCACATAGATAGAACATTTCCAGGATTTACACTTAAGATATGATGATACTTCTTATCCTGGTGTACGTTACGGTAGAATTGACTCGAGTAAACTCACACTATAGAGTGATAATACCTGTTTATGATACTAAAATTTACTAAGATACTTCCATATAAACTTTCCCTTTCCGCTTAAGAAGCATGAGTTTTATTGGCAGAGTGTACCGTTGCCAAATATTTGGTGATGGTAAAAGTGAGCTGCAGGAGGGTGGTACTACCAAGTCGAGGCAGCACACGTCTATGGTAGTACAACATACTTACAGGAAATCAGTGAAAGAGTAGTATAGTAGTATAGTTATTGTATTTTATCCGGTGAGCAAGTGATTCGAAGATTTACTGACACTTACCACAGCCATTCCTTTTCTTTCACCCTGTCTTTAATTTTCTTTTCCTCTCGGGTCAGCAAAACGTGGTAGCCTCCCTGATATTGCAACTGATCATAGACCATGACAACCATTTAGCACCCACAACACCAGGTAGGCCTTTCTCTAATATCGTGAAAGTATAAAGAACAACATCATCAATCTATCTCCCCTCTGCCTAGCTCTCTCAATCTCTCTCTCCCTCTTTCTTAAGTTAGGTCAAAGGAATGGCCGATTGTCACATTTTCGAATCGTTTCATCTTAAAACGTAGTGTAGTAGAGCTTCGCTGATTTCAGTATGAATGGGCTGGCTCGACCGGGAGAGGACTACCCTCTCACACAATATCAACGTAAAATAGCAGTATTCCTACTGTTGTGTTTTGTTCGGTGAGTGAAAGCGCGGAAGGGCCAATCACCCTCTTTCCTCCTTCCCGCTCCTTCTCATTCCCACTTCCTTTTATTCCTAAAGGGCAACGTGCAAATGATACCTCTGGTGTTGCAGGCGTCTATAGGCTACGGTGACCACTTACCATCAGGTGGGCCGTATGCTTGTTTGCCACATTAGAGGTATAAAAAAAAAGTTGCCTGAGCTGTATTAAAATTAATGCCCTAAAATTAGACCTTGTTTTAGTCTCTTCAAACACAAAGAAGTTACACTTTAAAAAGAAATGCTTTTAAGGGCAAAACGAGGTTCAAACAAGGAAAGGAATATTAATTATTTATAACATTTCCAAGTCACATTGTTATTGCTGACAAATCGAGACGTTATGAACTTCTTCGTTGTTAATAAAAAGGTTATAATTCATATCAGCTGTTCATTGTTAAAGTTTAATTAAAACATAGTTTATATAAAGTAAACTCATAAATATATATTTATGAGATTACTGTACTTTTTAAAATGAAAAACTGCAAATAAGGCTTCCTTTGTAAGTTTTGCCTTATAAAAGAAGGCCTTATAAAGTGCGTGGTATTTTTACCAGAACTCGAAAGGCCATCGAAAATTAAGCAATTACTGTGCCTCTGAATGTTTAGCTATTTTTATTTAAAGCTTTACTCTTAAAATAGACTAATTACTTACGGAATGTAAAAAAATGCCCATGGGAATGTACAAAATGCAAATTAATGGAGAAATGTAGGAAGGATGATAGATGGTCCTCAAATAATGAACATTATTGACTTATTTTCAACGGTTTTTAAATCTCAGTATTCCTAGGCCGGCGTTTTATGAGCGTTTAATAATAATAGTAATTTATTTATTTCTCTCTTCACAAAGGTTCACAACAATATACATAAAACACAGGTGACACAAATAAAATATTTATAGAATTATGAGCCTTTGTGAGAGACTGGAGTCCATACTAGGAAAACCCTGTGTTACGGATCACCAGGCCCTCTCACTCAGAACTGTAGTTACGACTATTATACAATGCAAAATGTAGTCATTCGAGTATTTATAAAATATAATCTACTAGAAGAGAAAATTGTATATTTATAAAAGAATAAAAAACAAGACTTAAATGTACGGGCTGTGTGTGTATGACTGTCTGTGTGCATGTGTGAGTGTATATGTGTGTGAGTGTATATGTGTGTGAGTGTTTATGTGTGTGACTGTATGTATGTGTGTGTATTTCTGTGTGTGTGTGTGTGTGAGTGTGTATATGTGTGTGACTGTATGTATGTGTGTGTATTTCTTTGTGTGTGTGTGTGAGTGTGTGTTTGTGTTGCGTTCTGTATATTTCAGATGAGTAGGATTTCATTAGGAAGGTACGAGAAGTAATTTTTCAGTACATTCGTAATCTAGCTTTTGTAGGCAGTAAAACAATGTGTTTACACCGCGCGTTGTCTGGTTAAGGGATATATGAATAATTTCGTGTTTACTTTATTATATAGGTAACTCCCAAGGAACCGAAAGTGACGATGAGCCAAGGCTGTACGGAAACGGTGTTGTACTTACTGCGTTCCTGCGACGATTATGTTGTAGCGTGGTGAGGTTAAATTTAAGTTGCGAAAGCTGAGGAAGAATCGAAAACAAAAAATAAATAATAATAAACAAGTGCAGTAGCTGGTCATACGACTGTCTATCTATTAGCATAATTAGTGTTAAATAGTAAAACAACAAAAACCGATGGAATTCATTCATTTATGGTCGTAGTGTACAAGAAAGTTAAATATGATAATTGAAAAGAAAATCATATCTCAGGTAGTAGTTAGGAAAGATATTTTTAATTTTTTTCCTGAACGGCTATCAGTTCTACTATAAGATATTTCAAGGTTATCCATTAATTACCAGACACCCTGTATATTATCAACTAGCGACTTGCCCCGGCTTCGCACGAGTAGTACAAAACCTTAACAAATTATACATCTTAACTTTTCTCATTAATCACTCTGTCTATTGGTGGAAAACGCATTTATTTTTATTTTATTTGATTTTGAATCTCCAACAAGAAATACACATTTATTACAAGGTACGGGCACACTAAAATAGGACATGTGTTTCCTCAATAACAGGAGATCACAAGATGGAATATAAAGAACATAATAATATATTATAACGAAAACACAACAATGTCATTTATAATAATTACAAGTATACGTCAATTAATAGAAAATTATATAATACTGTGAAAGTCAATGAAACAAATAAATTATGAAAGCAATGGATTAGAAAATTAAAAATTACCTAGAATATAGGATTTAATAAAATACATTAAAATTGAAATAATTATTCAAAATATTTATATAATAAAATTTAAACACAAAATTATATTAAATGTCAAATGTATACTTAATTAAGATAGAATAATAATTAATTATTAAGGCGTATTAATAATTAAGGGAACTTCGAACCTTCTTGTAAAATAATTAAGAATTAGATGTTTGAAAGTAGCAAGTGAATTGCTAAAGATGTCTATGTCTGCCGAGGCACCTGATACTTCATTATACTGATCAACCATCCTAACAACCGGTGAATGTTTCCCAAGATTAGTTCGCTGTCGAGGAGCTCTGAACAGCGAACATGGATAACGAGGGAGTCTAGAGGGTACATTGATACATATTTTTCCCAACAAATGTGAACAGTCAATTTTATTGTTAAGCAACTTATATAAAAATATTAAATCAGAAAGATTACGACGTGTTTCCAAAGAACTCATTTTAAATAATTTGAGTCTTTCGACATAAGAGTTTGTGGACCTCATAACACCTATCCGAAACGCTAGATGACGCAGCAGACCCTTCTGAGTACGTTCTATTCTACTAATGTGTACATGGTAGTTAGGATTCCAAACAGTGCTGCAATACTCTAACTTAGTCCTAACAAAGCTATTATTGGTATTATTAAAGCATGCAAATATGTTCAGTAGTTTTTGAGTTTTTCTAAACAGACGCGGTGGGGGATTTTGTTTTATAATATGTAGTGATAGTGATGGAACAAGAGGCCGTGCAGTAAAAAGTGAGCTATGAGTTGGATTAAACGCCGTTAACACGTAACTTATTTGTTCTTTTTGCTTTAAATACTGCCAAATATTCTGCCCATTTCAAAAACTCGGGGTATAAGGAGCTATATGCTCCTTATACCTAGTATCTATATATCCTAGTTTAAGATAAGTATTTAAAAATCTAAGTTAGATTAACTATCTAAGGTTTTCTGAATCCGCAGTTATGCTATTTTTTTCACGCGCTTTAAGCATTGGGTTGTTTATATTTACATATTAGAATGTGTGTTAACATTAGTTTCTATTGTTTTTTATTTTCTTTAATTAATAAATACAATTCATTTCTCTTTTTAATTTTTTTATCTTTATTGTGTCTGTTTATATTATAGTTTACCTTAGTCTTTACGACAGATAAATAAGCTCAATTGCAGTTCCATGTCGCAAATAAATATCCTGATAAAATTACTACACAGTAGCTTGAAATTTTAATAGAATATTATTAACAGAAGTTTTGGGACATCAAGGTCCCTCGGGGCTAAGGGTCAGTCTACCGCACCTCCAAGATTATGATTACTTTACAAGTTAAAACATAAGTTAAGTTTTGTATAACAAACGGGCATGGGACGCAAGCACATTTAAAAGGATTTTCTATTTATATTTAAGCAGACATAACCGAAATATAACATCGTTTATAGACAAACTACCATAGCCCCCAGGGTGAAACGTATCATATCGATTTCGTGGCGAGGAGTTTTTGTTCGACCTCCTTTGTTTATTAAAGTAGGTATTGATATAAAGAACATATTCGGATTGTGTGAGGCATTGATTTCAGCCTTTTTACGTACAGGCTCATTTTGTAAAACCCATTAAATAGACCGCGATGATTATATGAATCATCGTTTGATGGCGCTCGATATCAATTACGCCGGTATGAAATATGTCAAAGTGTTCAATATGAAGTGAGAAGCAAGTAGCAGTCAGCAATACAATAGTGTTGACGTGATTAATGGCGTGACCAGGGCTCAATTGAGTGGCGCGATATAAAATGAACAGCGAGGGGCTCGCTGCCCCGCCCCGCCCCCTTGGGCGCTTGCCTCCTTCAGAAAGCACCTCTTATGAACTTTCTCGTGTGTATTCGGCAATAATAGCGGAAAAGTTGTTAAGGTCTTTTAATAATAACTTTCCCGCATCGCGTGTACAAACTGTATCTATAAGCTATTCATGCAGGATTTAAACCACTACACCAGGATTAATTTCTACAATAATAATTCTATTTGATTAGCCTATTCACTTCTGGACATTCGCACTTTATTAAAAATGATATCAAGACATGAATTGTGAGCTATTTGAAATGTTTTGGCAAAATTATAAATCCGTACATTTGATAACATTTAAAATCTTTTATTCTTGTGTCATAGGTACACCCACCCCGTTAACTTCGTCGCGATAGCATGCGGCTATACCTATCACATATTTTGTCATTGGCTACAATTTATCGCTATTTTAAAGCGCCGACGTTGGGAGTTTCATAACGTTAGATATTGCATAATTTTATTTCCGCCAAGAAAAGCTTGCAACTCTTTCTCGAGAACGCAACAGTGTGTCGAAATAATATTCATGTAAACGTTCATCTCTCGGCATAAGGGCGAAAGGAATGTAACTAAAACATGTCCTTAACTCGTCTCGGTGAAGATGTCAAACGAATTAAACTTTAAAACCGTGCCGTCTGTTGATTCTTGACCGAATTTCCCCTCAGTGAAAATAGCTAGTGTCTGTAACTGGATATGAATTTATTAATGACTGTTAGCTAGTCGCCACTGATACTATAAGTCTTAGTATATATAATAAATTTGCGACGTTTTTTTGTTTCTGCGTTGCGGCCGCGGGAAATATATAAGAACAGATCTTGGGTTATAAAAAGGTTAATAATTTGGCATGAAACAACAATAATTTACTTTTATTTCATAACTTTGTAGTAATTTCATAACGGTCACAAAAGTAGCTGATGTAGCACGACATCGATCAACTCGTTCATACAAGTATTTCTTTTGGAGTTCCACTATTAGTGCGACTATTAGCAGTTATCAAAATGCTTGAAATCACTAGCGGAAGCGCAGCCAGCAATTACGTGTTCAGTTGGGCACTTTTATACCAAGGTCAAGAGTATTGAGCAGACGACAGGCTGCTAGTGAGCCACCTCTACGCCTCGTGTTTTTTGATTATATTAACATAAAAACAAACAAAAAAGAAACGCTATTCTAATAAGTAATAGATTGGAGCCTCCTGTTAACTTCGACTCAGTAAGGCGAGTAATTCATAAAGGGATACTTTAACAATGCAGTCTAAGCTTTTGTATAAACGAGTTCCCTTTTGCCCTGTCACTATACTGTAATTTCGAAATGTACCTAAGCCAGTAATAATTTATCGATTCGCTGAAAAATTATCATGCTTGGAACCTTGGTAATAGTCTTCTTATTTGAATTTATAGTAGAAGCAAAATTAAATTAGTTTAAACAGTTACATAATTATTAATAATATGCGGTGTCACACTTTAAAGACGCCGGGGCGTGTTGGAAATAGATCTCGCTATTAGACCTCGGTAAATGTTTCCTGTCACGAGAAACGACAGAAGTTTTGGGCTTGTTAGGGTTATCACTTAAACTTCGCACTACCTTAACCACTATCAGGTAGCATTTACTTGGAACGGGTACAATGTTAATAATTTGGACCCTATTGAAAGGACCTTAATGGGGATTGCGTGTACCTATCAGTGGGACACGTCAAATAGCTAAAGAAGCTAGCTTTTGTGGAGTTTAGACTGTGTATGCGTGGCATTAGGAAGTAGGTACCTATGCTTACCTTTTTTGCAGGAATAGCTGATCTACACACGTAAAACTATCAAGATAAAACATGCATCAGATTTTACATTAGACCTCCAGCAATCCTTTTATGAGAACCGCATTTAATTTCGTGAAGTAGTTTTTGCGTTCATATACATATATAGGTAGACAAAAATTCTGATAAATATTCTTTTAGCTTCCATAGCTCTTAAAAAGGCCCTCATATATAAGTACTGATATCAACCAATTACAATTTTTATATCCTAACTTATATTATAAATTCGATTGTGAGTTTTTTTGTTTATTTGCTACGCCTTAACTGCTCGACGAATCATCATGAAATTTCGCATACGCGTTGTCAGAGGCACAGAAAAGAAAATATGGTACCTTTCATTCAGAAAAAGTACTGTTTCCAACGGATTGAAATTGACATAACCTCACAAATTATATAATACTATACAATAACGTAAAAGAGCAGCGATAGCTCAGTGGGGAGACCAACAGACTGCAATGCAGAGGGTCTCGGGTTCGAACCCACGTCGCGCACCTCTGACTTTCGGAAGATATATGACTTTTCGAAATGATGTGCGTATTGATTGACAATTATCGCCTGTGACAATTAAGCCGTCGGTCCCGGCTGCCATGAACATCTATGGCAGTCGTTATTGGGAGAGTGTCGACACAAAAAAGATCCCACTGGGTCGAAGTGTCGCCGGTCTGCACCGACTGGCCCCCACATAAGATAAGATACAATAACGTAACATTTACGTGAGGCAAGTCGCGGGCTAAATCTAGTGCATACTACTATAATAATTAACGAATTTAGCTACCCGTCTCCGGCATAATCCTTTATCCACAATTTACGAGACGATAACATGTAAGTAATTGATTACTTGGACCGACCGCCCGGCGAGATCGATGGACTACAATATCTACATCATACGAAACTATTTGAAAAACTACTGTAAACCTCCTGAACATGATCGAATACTTTGACATACATATTGTTACGTGCTGGGTTCGACGGATAAGAATATAAACAATATTACCGACTAAAACACGTTTTATTCAAACACACAATTAAATTTAAAACACAACAAACACTATACTTCACTTTTCCACTGTAACTGCTTCAAACTCCGTAGTATTTCCGCTTCCGTTCGCTTCGATGAACACTTGATCGCTTACGATTGTAAAACTGACTTGGCGGTGCGCGTGCGCCCTATTTATACGCGGCTAAAGCGCTTCTAGAGCTTTCTAGCAACGCTGTACTCGGTATGTAAATAGTACGATGATCCAGAAAGTACCAGCATTCTCTCTAAGATTCTCGTACCGTACTACGTAGTTCCGTAAGATGTCAATAGATGGCGGTGTAAATTATTAGACGGAATTGCCGAGTCTTTCCCACAATGCCGAGAGATGTCACTGGGCGTAACAATATAGTTAACTCGTAATATTTATTTAATACTGTGGATAAGGTGGCAGAATAGATAGGTTAGTAGACAGTGAAAATATTTTAGCAGCATTAACGGATTTTGTGCATTGTATACATGTATGTTGGTATAACTCAGTGTATTACCTTTAAGTTGGCAACACTGGTTGCTACCAGTATGTTAAAGGCAAAAAGTTATTTAGACTGTTACACTGCTATCAAAAAATAATCAATATCATATGTTATGTTACCAAAAACATCTTCTTTTACTTGGTTTTCCTTTATATAATAATATTTTATACCTAAGTATGATTTGGAATTTGCGTTTGACGGCGTCGGCGACGCATTGGTGTGATAAAAAGACCGTTTGTACCATTGTTTGTCAAACAAACGGCACTTTTACGTCGGACACCCTACCAGGCACTGACAATAAATACGTGTGGTGAAATTTTATTTGTCAAAACCAAAAAGATATTCAAATGCATAAAGACAACAATAATCAAAGTACAGTAATGTAGCGCGGGGCGGTAGTGAATGAGATTGCAATGCATGAGATCCCAAGTTCGATTCTTGGTTTGGACAAAGAGTTTTTAAGTTTTCTGACAAGACTATCAATAACATTATGGATACTGCAACTATGCCTGGGCGACGGCTATAGGCTCGCTCCCTACTACGTGGGGCTTTCACCATACATAGCAGGCGAAGTGTGACAGGCACCAAATACAGACTTTACAACTGTTAATTTATATTAAGAAAATAATACTTAACTTAAGATACAATTGTTTTTTGTCAATTCAGGGACTATCTGAGAATGATATATGACATAAGTTTATAGTGATTGAAGCGCAAAGCGAAAGAGTGTTCGTGAGTATTTGCAGGTTACTCACAAGCCTTTTGCCTGAACCTAGCAACTAGTTAAAAATAATTTTACATTAGTAATTTCGTACTGTGATGTGCACTATCTTGAGGACCTTAACTGTTAATTTATGACCTAAATAAATACCATTTTATATATATTTTTTGGAATATAAGTTTGAGTTTTCATTTATTTTTATCACTATCCCTACACAATATTTCTGTTGCTATAATTTGGTTATAATGTTTGTTAAAAGTATAGCAAATCAGATTTCATGGTGGCCAGAAGAAAATACTTTACGGAATAGAGTAGTAGCATATGTTTGATTTTGTTCATTATTTTACACACAAGAGCAAATAGCAATCAAAAGAAATATTTTTGTGAAAAGTTTATCAGTATTGATCGAAAAATAACGTAGTAATTCATAGCTTAAATTTGGATATAAGGAAAATTAGGGCTGTAGTGGGGATATGTCGCTATCTCCCTCGGGCAGATGCATTTAAATAGCGGTTACAGTTAGTATCGGGCATCCCTTTTCTGTCATTTAAATTTCACCCTTACCACTATATTTTAAACACTTATATCTCATTCATTTCTAAGAAGAATTAAAAAAAAACTTTTTATTTTAGAGTTTATGTACGGTAACTATCTTCTTCTCTCTTAGCCTTTATTATTCCCAAGTCACTTGGGGTCGGCTTTTCTGGTCAAACCGGATTTGACTGGATATCAGTTTTTACACGGAGCGGCTGCCACCTGACCTCCGCAACCCGAAGGCTAACGATACCCTAAGGCTAGACCAGTGTCAGGATATTGGAGGGTATTGACTTTCCCAATAACGACTGCCATAGATGTTCATGGCAGCCAGGACCGACGGCTTAACGTGCTCTCCGAGGTACGGAGCAGGCGATAATTGTCAATCAATACGCACATAATTTCGAAAAGTCATATAACTTCCGAAAGTCAGAGGTGCGCGACGTGGGTTCGAACCCGAGACCCTCTGCATTGCAGTCTGTTGGTCTCCCCACTGAGCTATCGCTGCTATATGAAATGATGTACGGTAACTATCTACATGACCTAAATAAAAAAAATTGCGCCATCAACCCTATTGTACCTATTTAATCTTCGAACAGTAGAAAGCTCTGCAAACGATCTACATGTATAACAGTATAACGATAATCACATCATCAACTACACTTCATTGTCAATTATCCATTCCATCAAAATGTATTGAGGAAGATAATGAATAATGTATTTAATATAAAACATAACGTTGTGAAAGTAATGCATTTTTTATAATAAAATCGTTTAGTTACGTGACCAATATTGATAGGTTCGACACGTATTTCAAGATCGGATTGTACCTTTACATGTGTTTGCACTTGTAGCGAAACATACTACGTTACGTATTCTAGCTGTACCCATCAGATGGATTTCAAATCTAATAAGCGAAAATACGTGAAAATACAATATTGTATGAATAATTTAAGCGATAGAACGTGAAATACGGAACTGGGCTAAAATAAGACATACAAGGTTCTCAAGTAGGCATTATACATGAATGTGTATAATTCATACAAAGTGAGTAAGTCTCACTAATTTCGTTACTGCCTATACAGAGCCTTTTTGACTTGATTAATTTATGAATTTACGTCCGTAATATGCTTTGATATTCGCTAGGCCGGCTTTGTTTCTTTAACAAATGTTGTAGAGTTTCATAATATGTATGTTAGTTATACACATGGTTTAAATACTACTTACTACTACAGTGTGTAAAAATAATCTGATAGTTAATGTGTTATAACTAAGTACGTAAAGAGTAATGTTCAAATTAATTTTTGTTACGAAAATATTATTTATGATATCTTAGAAAGACAGAATAAATTATTGCTTTGATACCATAAACATATGTACATATAGACCTATATTAGGACTCACTCCTATATATTGTCCGATGAGATAGGCAGAGTTGTTTAATTAGATATTTATATTGATGAATCCTGTTATAACAATGGCATGCATAGCGTTTCAGAGTATGGCAAGTATGTGACGTAAAATCCATCGTGTGCCCTCTTTATTCTAGAATTTACTTTCTTCTCTTTATTTTTGCATATTGTGGATTTATCTTATCAAAGAACAGCAAACGTATGCAATAGCACTAATTAGTATGTCTTGATTGAACATAATAAACTATTCTATATTGAACATATTTGTTAGACATAATATAAGGTTAGACTTTTAGCCTTGTATGATGGTACCACCTTTGCTTCGTACCACTACAGACACCGCGCTGCCACTAGACATCACTTAATAGTTATAACCAAAAACACTTTGACTCAAAAATCGAACTCGAGAACTTAAATATCGTTGGTAAATATAAGCGCATATTGAATTACGCCACGGGACCAACGAAGCCGTTTGGATACCATAAACAGCTCCAATTAGACAGACAATTTAAGCTTTTAAAAAAATTGGCGCTTTTCTGCAAATGAAATCTCATCTCATAATAAGATATTTTGAGAGGAAAATTTTGTTTTATATTTGTGTATTAGCATTTGTATTAATTTAGATTATTCTTACAACCGACGTTACTAAATTATGAATATATTTTGATAATAATATCATATTTAAAAGGTGCTACATACGGATCATGGTATCCAATTAATATCATTTGTAAATTATATTATATCTCACTAGCACCGAACAAGGATAATCCAATAGAGGATTAAGTTAATTCAACAATAGACCACTTTCTGTTATAGCTCATACAGTTCAATTTGGGCACCTTCAGTAATATTAATTGGTTAATTAGATCATGAATAGATAATAATATAATTGAATGCCACACTTTACACGCATTACAATAAATTGCGAATTAGACGAACTTTCATAAGACTTTTGGTTAATACGCTCTGGTTAAATGTAATATTACAGTAGAAACTATTATATGTCGGTAGGAGTTCTAAGGAAGTCACCTATATGGTTTTGCGAGACGGCCTGAGCGCCAACCGAGATAAGCCTGCTTTAAAGCGAGCCGAGCTAACTTGTCGCGAAATACCAAACTATTTCCGTGCTATCTCTGTTTCGTGTCTGCCTGCACTCGGCGTTCGCGCGGCGGTAGCGCGGGGCGGAGGCGGCGCGGGGCGGCGCCGGCGCTCGCACCGCCACCTGACTGCCATATAACAGCTTGTTTAGTGTTTCTTATGAACGGACCAACCTGTCTTAAACATTACTTTTTGTTAAGCTTATTGCGGTTAATTAAGATTGATGGTTGCGTACCAGGTTTTATTTGTAATATAAATTCATAACATTATGTCCTGAGCAATGCACTTTATTATACTCTTTACTTTCGCTAACACATCGCATCGCTGAATTTTGTATTAATTTAGTGAAATATTCTAATAAGTATGTTGGTATGTGAGGGACAGTGTACATACGAGCACAGAAAGACCCGATTTCCATAGTGAAATATTTCAATCCTGTCCTTTCATGTGGGTAGTAGCTGGCGGAATCGGCGGAGGCGCGTTTTGTCTACTATGCTTGGGAATTTGGCCGCATAACTCGTAAACTGTCGGCTACTACGGGCTAGACATTCACGTCGGCTGTCAGTCCTCTCCTATTTGCATGTCGAGTTTACTACTTCTAGTAAGCATCGAGGAATAAGTTATTCGGTTGGTAAATAGTCTAACTATTATGCGATTAACTGTGGAACAGTACATAATTTAAACGAAGACTGGGTAAACAGACTGCGCCCTCGCACAAATAGCGCACTATTTAGTCTAGAACTTCTACATACCGAAGTTTAATCTTTAGTTGGCTGAAGCTGCAAGTTATGAAAATTGTGTAATATTTTATTCTCAAGCGAATAACACTTACCACTAGCGGAGTGTTCCACTTATGTATTCTATTTTAGTTTAAACGCGTGAGATTACGACAAACACACCAAAAGATGAATTCGCCACATTTATTTTGCTTAATAACCGAGAGAGCTAGCACAAACTCCCGTTGCTTTGTTTCACCTACCTGTGTAGTAAGTAGCTACCTTAATAAGATTAAATGAGTAGAATGGTCCTAAATTGTCGACATAAATAGGTAATATAAAGAACAGATGGCACTTGGTGGTCACAAGGAAAGTATGCGAGCATTCATTTGTTACGACAATGACTTTCTCTTATCTAGTATCTTTCTGAACTCTTTGTTATAAAGATAACTGCTCTCTATTATCGCACTACGTAATGGCCATAAAATGTCGACAAAGGCAATTAGGATTGAAAACAAAACATAGAGTGCTATTACTATTTGAATACATTAGCTTGGAATCTGGGGTAAATAGCAAACATGCTCCGTCTACTAGCGATGTTATTTCGCTTCGACAAAGGGACAACACAACTGTCAGTAGAGTAGTCTCAATGAATTCAGCTTTATCTGTTACGACGGGACTAGTTGTTGATTTGATTGAATTTAAATTCAGTTCCGGCATTCAGTCCGAGTAAAAATGCTGAACAGCAAAGAAAACAATTGAAATTACATACACAAAGGCCAACGCCGGCACAAACATCTATAGTATAAAATACATAATAAAGAAATATTCGCTTCGACTCGGTATTTATCGAATTTAATTTATCACACATTATACACTGATATTAATTGTCGACGAATAATAAATGAAAAAGAAGAACAGGAACCAAGCAAGTATTATCCCATTCTTGCATATACTTTACTTAATTCCTCTGCTTTTAATACCCAGAATAATGTATTCTATAACATAGATATGTAGTACTGACATTGCTTAGTAGATACTAAGAAATGATACTGAGCAGCGATAGCTCAGTGGGGAGACCAACAGACTGCAATGCAGAGGGTCTCGGGTTCGAACCACGTCGTGCACATCTGACTTTCGGAAGTTATATGACTTTTCGAAATTATGTGCGTATTGATTGACAATTATCGCCTGCTCCGTGCCTCGGAGAACACGTTAAGCCGTCGGTCCCGGCTGCCATGAACATCTATGGCAGTCGTTATTGGGAGAGTGTCGACAAAAAAGATCCCACTGGGTCGAAGTGTCGCCGTCCTGCACTGAATGACCCCCACATAAGATACATACTAAGAAATGTCATCACACATCTCTATAACTTTTTTAATGTACGTAGAGTCAACAGCAATCAGCGCTGAGGTAAATGTCTATATCAGCTCAACTTTGGCAAGCATTAAATAATCATTTTATAAAATCTCATAGTGCCTCTATAATTGAACTTAACCTTGCTTGATAATTAACTAAAGGTTAATTAATAATAAATATGCAGTGGCACTATTTAAGAGGTATATACTATATAGCTTGGTGTAAACGTAGCTTTACAAAATTAGTATTCGAAAACGCCGTGAGTTCGTCGATGCTAAACGTTTGGATAGCTGTAATGATAAAATGGCTACATGAGACCGGCTTCCGTCGACCTCTTGGCATTTCGTCCACATTCAGCTCGGCGCGGCGCCGGCGCGGGTGCGATCCGGCCGCGCGCCAGGGCCGGTGCGACGGCGGAACACCTCGCCGCTACATAGTTTTTGCGAAAACAGATTTATTTCTTCCGTGTTTTACTTGCGGTTCTTTTTCAACCAGAGTGGCTTTGCCGTTGAAAAATTGTTTAGTACATGTAAGGAAAATGTAAAGTACCTACTTACTCTTACGCTAAAATTGTACCGCACATTCGCTGCTACCAGATGTATTCGAGATAAATATTTCATCAGTTTTATTTTGTAATGTTTAGAGATTGGTAGAGTAATCGGTAAAGTGTGCGTAATATCTTTTATGTTTATAAGAGTTATCAATTAATTACATTATAGATGGTTTAAAATAAAAATCGGTCTTCGGAATAAGTGCACATGATAGATATTACACGTTATAGCTAAACATTCTCATTTCTCATTATAAGATATGTTTAGGTATTGATTTCTATAGTTACATTACATATCGTTCTAACATAGTAGTAGCACATTGTTGAAAGACTTATTTTAAATGTTAAGTTTATTAATGTTAAGAATAAATTCACATACTATAAGCATATAAATATTAGGTAGATATCACTTTAAAAACTTATCGCTAATTAAACCATTTATATTTACGCCTGTATTTTATGGAAAATAATTGTGGTGTACAACAAAGAGTATACCATCTGTCTATAATATTACTATTACAATGACTCGTCTCAATGGATAGCGCGCGAACAATTACGTCAAAGTTTTCAGTCTGTCATTCCACAAATGGGCGGCGCGGGCGGTAATATTGGACCGGCTGTCGAGTGGTCTCGCTAAAAGCACACTACAACTGTTACAATGCACTCGTGAGTCGTCTCAGCTTTCCTCCATTCATTCACAATAAATGCCTTCTACTATAACACAAAACGTCGCAGCGGTGTTGTATTGACGCTATACCTTACATGAAACACGATATTTGAGCAATGTGTGAACAATACAATGGTTTGATTGTCTACGAATATGTATTTCTATATTCTCTAAGACGCATATAAGGAGCTAAGTTTTGTTCTGCTTCATTTGATACAGCACTTATCATCTGTCTTCAGATTGCAATATTAGTTACATTTTAGATTCATAAAGTATAATAATATTTTCTCGGTATTAAATTTAACTTTCGTAAAGTATTGAGTTTGTTGTGCACTATACAACGTTAAAATATGTTATAATTTGACACCTTACTGTTACACGCTATGTATCCAAAATAATAGTAGCGAAACTTTTTTAAAAATAGCAACATCAATTTAAAATATAAGCCGCTTTAATTAATTTGGCTTAATAACGCAATTACATACATTAACATCGGAATGTCCGTGGAGCGTGAGTGAGCGTGCATTGCTAATGGTCTACCACGAATAACACACTCGTCTCGATCCACACTCTCAAGGAAACTTCTTTCGTATCCGATGAAAATGTTTGCTTCTCTCTTCAACCGCGAAACGTACATCAATCTCAATAAGTGACATTCTCAGAGCACGTACACTTTATTGGACGCTAATTCGAATATAATTGTTCACAAATGGAACGATAAAACGGAATTGCTAAAACAAAAGTGCACCAAAGGTAACTCTTGCTTAGAAGCGATTAGTCTAAATTATAGTAGAACATGTAAGACTAGCCACAATTAAATTGCATGTGAGTACTACATAGTACATTAATTACATCGCATGTCTCTAATCAATACATCTAAGTACGTGTACTTATATATATATCGTGATATATTATCTACTACTAGTGCTACCAGACTGCCACAGATAGACTTGCGACGGTGTCGACAGGCTTAGTGTAAGATAATCGAGATATGAGTAAGATTCGTGGAGTGGAAAATTAGGAAATTTACACTGAGTAGTGAGGTTAGATCTTGTATGCTACAGTGTTTACAAATTACTACGTTATACCAATCAATTATAATACGTCAAACAAACAAGCTTGCGAATATTAAAATGACGATTTTGTGATAAATATTATTATCGAATATTCCTTTTTCTGAAAGAGGTTGTTTCTTTTTAATTTTACGGCAAATTGCGTTCATTTGTTAACTTATAATACAAAAGTCGTTCGTGGTTCGCATTGATCGATAATATCCGGTCTTTAGTAATATCAACTAAGACATGAGTCTATGCCGTTGCAAGCTAGGAATAACTTTCAACATTAGATTAATGGTACATAATCAAGTCTTCAACTTCTTCAACTATCAAAAAGATTGCGTTATACGATGAACTATCCTTGTAAGATAGCTAGCCAATTAATTATTTAACAGGGACAATTATTCTACTCTATGAAATATGCGAATATATTTAAAAATATGTTACACTCACTACTCTGTTTTATCAGCGCACAAACACCACATACAAAAAGGGGAAATTCCCAATTTTTAGTGCAGATGAAAATGTTTCATATATACGAAACCACCGCAACTTTGATTAACGTGTTTCAACTAAAAAGTAAAATACGAAATGTGGGTTGTGAGTGTTAGTGGGTAGCTATGCAGCCGCGGTCGCCGCGCGCCCGGGCTCTCGCGAGCCTGGGAGCCAGGGCGGGCACGCCGAGAGGCCGGGCGGGCGGCGGCTAGCACGTCGATATGCATCGCTAGACACGCACAATCTCGACATCATTACATCAACAATGCTTTGTCTGTTCACATGACCGGGTGCACACTGATGCACAGGTCGATGCTTAATTCGCTCACTGAGCACATCCGATCCCTCTGAACTTGTTTATTTACGACGCCATCATTCCAATTTGCAGTTGCATTTCTCTATATAATTAATTTTATTTGATACTCTTATCGCTTAGCTGAAGCGTTATTTTGTTATGTTCGTTTATCTGCCGAGAATGAACGACGTAAATGATTATTATCTGGTATATGGGTCAGGTCAAAGAAGACTTAAATTTCCAGCTATGTTTGCGACCTACCGTAAGGTCTCGGATTGTATTCCCGGGTCGCGTAATGTTAGAGAGTTTTCTTTAAGGAAATTCTCAGTAGTAGCGCTGAATTAGAAATTTTTAAAGATGCTTTTTTATACTAATGCTGCTTTCTGCACGTCTTCGCCTGCGTTAATCCCACGGTAATGCATTGTCGTTGTGAAAGTATCCTATGTTTTAACCCTAGAAATGTTTTAGGTTAATACATATGAATCTTGAATGTTGTATATGTATGCATATGTACGTATATGTGTGCGTGTGGGCCCGCACATCCGTCCTTGTAACTCGCTCATTAAACAGTGTGCATTTAGCAAGCAGTCGTTTCACTTGTCCCTAGCTGTCATACATAACAATTCCCGGGTCGCGTAATGTTAGAGAGTTTTCTTTAAGGAAATTCTCAGTAGTAGCGCTGAATTAGAAATTTTTAAAGATGCTTTTTTATACTAATGCTGCTTTCTGCACGTCTTCGCCTGCGTTAATCCCACGGTAATGCATTGTCGCTGTGAAAGTATCCTATGTTTTAACCCTAGAAATGTTTTAGGTTAATACATATGAATCTTTAGTACACAACAAACGTGTGACTAAGTAACAAGCATCTTCACAAACTTTTACATTTATAATATTAATTGTATAGAAATTTAGATGTCAAGTTGCTAGCGATAATTTATAAGGAGCTACAGGCGGTACAAATATTACTTTTAAAGATATACAGGCGAGACCGTATACATAACCACGTCCAAGATATTGTTAGACCATGTTATATAACATAATAGGCATAAATGTCAACATCTTCCAATGTCTTTGGTCATCATCATAATAAAATTAATTCGTTTGTGACATTCGCTTTGCTGCCATATATTAAGAGTATACTTGTTACGACTTTTTCTATAAGGCAACCAGTTTTATGTTTCCATGTCCGTTAGAAAGTGGGAGGCGGCAGAAGCGTCTGCACTTTGTCAAGTATAATAAGCTGGGAAAATATAAGTTATTTGTTGACACATTAAGCTCCGCCTGCGCAAAATCAATCAATACAGCGCGTAGCTACAAATGCCTAAAAATTCTTACTGTAGATTTTAAATACGACGCCTTACACTTAACACAAAGACGTAGTCACCCTAGTTTATTGTTACTAGTTGTCCCCGCAGTTTCACGCTCGTTTATGATTACCGCTCTTTTCCATATCCTTCCACAACAAAAGGATTAGCTACTCAAAGCCAAAAGCGTGGGGTGCTTTTTACAAGTTTGATAAATAGCGTCATTATCAAATATCTTAGAAAGCACCCCACGCTTTTTTACATTAAAATAATTTATTTTATTAATCAAACTATACTTATTATTGCATTATTAAAAAAAATATTGTCTACTTTAAAGTTTGGTTTTCTGAATAAAAAAGGGTTTCTTTTAATTTATATATAACTATTATTTAATTTCAAATTTTTGTTCGGCTAACTGCAGACCACGCGCTTGCTCTATCTCTTTCGCTCTCACGCAAAGGATCTGTGAGAAAATCATTAATCCTGACGATCCTAATCAGGATAATGAGATAATCTCATCAAATTATTGTATTGCCATCGATCCTCGATAAGTCTACAACGTTTAAATGAAATCTGAACGTTTGAAGTGGGTCAGAATCAAGTCCAAAGGAGTCGCTTACAAACAAATTAACAAACAAACAAACTAACAAACAAACATACAGGTGAAGCTAACAAAAGCGTGTAAATAACTGTAGCGATTTAGTAGACATACACCAGGATCGATTAGGTACCTAAATTTATTAAAATCATTATAACTGTAAATTAAAATTAATGCAATGTTTATTTTTTAATAATATCATTTTTATTTGTTAACATTTATATTAAATAATTATTCCATATTTTATAATAATTTTATTTATTATTTATTAATTGTGATTTAATTTTATTTTTCATATTGTTTATTTATTGTTTATAATTGTAATTGCAATTGTTTTAATAATAATAGTAATGTAATGTCTAATTTATTATTTTTATATATTATGGAGCTTAGCACTTTTTAAAATGTTAACTTTTAAGTAGTGCATGTGGTGTTACCCATTAAATGATTGTTACACATGTAAATGTACCTATTCAATAAATAATTATGTAATTTGTTGTGTAAACAATTGTTGGATAACTTAATTAAATAAATAAAAATCATTTCCTACTGGTAGTTCTAAAGTTTGACGCGTTCAAACAAAAAAACATTTACGTTAGTTTAAAATTAATTTTGTGGACTAAAACTAACTTTTGCGTGCGGTTTGGTATATTGTGGACTATTAAATAAGACTTATAGATACTCCACTCCACGCCACTCCTCTAACTCGTAGCATAATATGATAGAGCCTATACGCCTCCCCAATACCTGGGTTCTTTAACGCGATAGATTTTGTAGTGTCTAATAAAGCGTGTTCAAACATACTCAAACTCTACTTTACCCGCTAATTCGTCCGCTTAGACTACAGTTCGCCTGCAATTTCAATCATACAAATAATAATATCAGCCGGTATTTATATACAGTGTTGATATTATTATTTCTCACACTAAGAAAAGGCCCTTGCCCAGCTATGATATGGTATTATACTCGCCCAATGCTGGGCACGGGTTTTTTCTCAGTGTGAGAAGGGTTTGGTCATAGTCCACCACGCTGGCTCAGTAAACCTTCGAGAACTTTATGAAGAATTCTCAGCCATGCAGGTTCCCTCAAGATGTTTTCCTTCATCGTAAAAGCAAACGATAATGAACTACTTAAACGCACATTACTTCCTGAAGTCAAAGGTGCGTGCGCAATTTCAATAATATAGTAACTCTTTATACATATATGCATATTATTTAATATTCATGTGTGAACCCGCGAAATTAGTTTATCAGAAATAAAGTAACTTAGTTAGTTTATTAGCAAATAAAATAACAATATTTATACTTTTTCATTTACTTCAACCAATAAATACTTTATGAAAAAAGAAACGGGAATAGTACTAAGTAAGTATATTCAATAAGCACTGTAAGCAGGCAGGACATTTGCCGATACTTTTTGTGTATTACAATTTTAGCATTATCGTAAGGAGAAACTCGACAAAGACGGTCTCAGACAAATATTTTTATATATAGCGTGTAACAAAAAGGTGGTCATAATTAAGGGCGATTCGTAAATATGGTATAAGTCAACATTAGATACTCTACCATGTCAAAGCGAAAAACATTACAACATTTTATAAAATGAAGTTTCCCGCCGCGTCTGTCTGTCTGTTTACGATAAATTCAAAAACTACTGAACGCATTTTCATACGGTTTTCACCAATAGGCAGTGATTCATGAGGAAGGTTTAAGTGTATAATTTGTTAAGGTTACCCGTGCGTAGCCGGGGCAGGTCGCTAGTATGTTAAAAAGATTTCTTTTTATAAATCTTTTATCCTCATCAAGATAAACAACATTAATTCTTGTGTTTGAGTTCAATCAGTTTCTGTGATTCAAAAATATTTATATAGATTGGGCAAACCAGGCCTTTCTATCCTATTCTTCTAGGTTTAAAGTGCAAACGGCTGCTGAAAACGTGACATACTGGTCAACAACGTTTCCAGGACAAATAAGGCACCCATAAATCTGAACCACTGTCTGGAAGACGTCAAGGCTCGCTCCATTATGTGGAGCTTGAAAGCATAACTAACTACACGTTGGTGTAATACACCTCCATCAACCCTTCGGGGACGATACGTGGTGGATTAGGCGTAACTGTATTAATTTATTAAGACACACAACATTTAATATATTAATACATCCCAAAGCGCGCATCTCTGACTTTTAGAAGTAATGTGTGTATTAAATAGTTCGCTTGCTTTAACGGTAAAAGAAAGCATCGCGAGGAAACCAATATGCCTGAGAGTTCTCCATAATGTTCCCGAAGATATTTAAAGTCTGCCAACCCGCACTGTTCCAGTGCGAGCGTGGTGGATTATGGTCTTACCCTTCTCACACTCAGAAGTAACCCGTGCGTAGCAGTGGGACAGTTTAATACACGGCTTTATTATTGTTATACAACATTTAATTTATACAATAATTCCATCAATATCTGAACTACCTAAATGTCTAAATAATTTTGTTGTAAATTTCTAGGAGCAAGCTCAAGTACTGTACAAAGCTGCCTTAACACGTTAAACGCCATGGGGGTCACCGGTGACCTCACCCTTCCTCTATAATAGCGCCATGGGGGTCACCGGTGACCTCAACGTATAGTCATATTCAAACTACTTTTTCTCGCCGCCGGCCATACTGACTGTTACTTTATTCGTACTCCGTGACCGGCACGGCGCTGTAGAACTATACTGCGCAGTGGGACAAACATACCTTGTAAGGAATTGAAAAAATGAAAGATAGCGAAAAAAGTAACCAAAATAAAAATTCAGGATATATAATTCAAATTAGTCTTTATTATTTAAACGAAAATTAGCAGTCTTTATTTTTTAATGAAATACAAACATAAAAATCAGTTTTACTGAAAAATAAAATAAAGTTCTCATTAGTAAGCATAATTACAAACAACCATTAGAAATATAAATAATTAGCCATAATATTTGACAAAACATGCTGTAAAAGATGAGATAAGAAACCTTTTATAGCATCAACATATTAGCGATGGACATAATTGAAACATTTTAGACAAAAGTGAGGCTCCCCCTTACATTGCACACAGTACGTACTCATTTTCTTAGCTTTATTCTTAGCTACTTTACGACCAAATTCCTGTACTGAATCTTTATAACATTGCACGCAAAAACGACGCGTGTCTCTTACTTTTCCTTCCTTTAATTTTAGAACATGCTTGAGTCTTTTAGGTCTTTCATTGATAAATAATTATTTCTTGGGAATCTGCTGGCCGAGTCAAATAATTTATGAGAGCCCTCCTAAAGTCGACAATTGAAGATTTGCTCTGCTTATTTTCATTGTACATGACCCAAGCATTTACAACTGCCGTATTTAGAAGTAGTTCTATTGCCAATTTTCTATACCATTTTACGGTTTTCCGCAATGGCGAAGAATAGGCACCCATCTGGTCACTCATGTCTACAGACCCTTTCGATTTATTATAATCCAAAATAACTTTTGGTTTACGAATCTGTTTGCCTTTTTTCACCACCACAGCAATTTTGTCGGAATGCTTTGTCGACAGCATAAGCACGTCCCTCTTATCTTTCCATTTAAGCACTGTTACTCCATCTTCATTCTCCATAGCCATTGTTTCACCTTTTTGCAGTTTCGAATCAACAACAGCCTTAGGCAATCCTCTTCTGTTTTTTCGCAATGTGCCAATTAAATGGGTTTGCTTCTCCAATAACCGATAAGCCAGTTGCAAGCTAGTGTACCAATTATCAGTTGCTAGCGTGTGTCCTTTGTCAAATATATTTTCACATAGTGCCATCACCACATTTGTTGGCGTAGTATTTATTGCGTCAATGTTTTTCCCACTATACAAATTAAGTTTGCAAGTATATCCGGGAACAGTACATAACTTAAATAGCTTCATGCCATACTTGTGTCGCTTACTTTTATTGTATTGCCTGAATATTATTCGACCTCTGAAAGGTACTTGGCTTTCATCCACACAAACATCTTCTTTAGGCGAATAATATTTCTGGAAAGTAGCATTGAGAGCATCGATTAAAGGTCTTATTTTGGCAATACGATCGTTTCTGTCGACAGATAAATTGTCGCTAAAGTGTAGGTATTGCAGTAGTAACTCGAAGCGGTTTCTACTCATAACGGTGGCTGGAAAAGTTTGTCCAAGTATCTTGTCTTTGCTCCAATAATAAGCTAATTTCGGCAGCTTTACTACGCCCATAAACAAGACCAGCCCAAGAAACTGTTTTATTTCTGTCTTGTTTGTTGGCTTCCATGAATGAGACCTTGATCCAGGCTTTGTTTGCCTGGCTGTGATGTTTTGACTTGCGAACAAATTTGTCTGCTCAGCAATCATTTCAAGAATTTCTTCAGGCACCAATAAATCATAATACTGGTCAGGGCCAGCTTCTTTCAGCAAATTAGAATATGGAGGTTTCATACCCTCGAACTCGGTGAAAGGAATCACTGATGGCTGTCGTCTTTTTGGCCTCGACCATTTTGAGGAAATACGGTCATTTTGCGATATATTGGCGGCAACAAAATTTTCAGCCGACTCACTGTCACTATCACTATCACTTGCGATAACCAAACGTCTTTTCTTTTTCGGTAATTGCATGGGTTCACTATCCGATTCTACGAGAGCGTCATTGTTTATAGAAGCGATCGAAAAAGAAATTTCTAACGCGTTGATTTGCTTCCATTCATCCTGCGTAAATTCGAAGTCCTCCATAGCTAAATCCATATCTAAAGGCTCGCACATTAACTATTCAATAAGAAAATGATGACAGCTAAGATAGTAGGAACGTAATTGATCTAGTAACACACGTTCTATCACCGTAAGCGCGAGCGCACTACTGGTGTAGCGGGTGGCCGGCGGGCTGGGCGGCGCGGCGCCGGGTACCGGAAAATATATTTTCTGTATTTGTGCGCCATGGGGTGCACCGGTGACCTCAGCTATGTATTTGACTGTAACTATGTAACCCATGTACAGAATTGAATAAAACTTATTTTCTATACGTATCGTAATATAATAAACAAATTACGACCAAAAGTATTTTTACGATTTTTATTTTTTTCTATCGGCGTTTAACGTGTTAAATGTTTCCTCACAATAGAATAGGTACCGAATACAGTTAAACATTACGTTGTGAAAATAGCTAGGCAGCTAGTTAGTTAACGAATTTGGTTGTCTGCATAAGAGTTTGCAACGGACAGAACTGAAACCAACTAATTTAATGGCTATAAATTGCGCTCTTGCCGGATATATGTATATCTAAACATAGACGTAATACTCAGTAGAACCTAGAACTACTTTTCATTAACCTTTGATCCATTATCATCCATTAAAAAGAGCCACCAATTATCACATGAAGAGAAAACTTTGTAAATACTTTTTAAGCATATTGCGCGCACGTAAAAGTTGAGCCTTGGCTTCGTTAAAGTTTATATATGTTTATATAAGGAAGGAGTACGGACACCAAACTTTACTTTTTAAATTTAATAAATGACGGTCGGCGGCCGACCTTTGGCCAATCACTAGTAATAATAGATTGACGTTCGCTCTTACAAATATAAATATGTTATCTTGCTCATATACTCAGATGTAAGAGCTTATTAATATCTAAACCGAACTTTTCGATTGCAACAAATTGGATAATAGCTGAAATTACATTTGGCACGTCTATCATCGTTAGTAATAAGCTGTAGGTTGCTCTTAAAACTAGACCGCCGTTAAGAACCGGTTAAACGTCGTGAAAGTCAATATAAGACAATGGACTGTTCTCTGAGACACTGAGCATGCGAAAACTTCTGCAAAGAAGCTTTAGGGCGGTTACACAGCGAGATAAACATGCGTTTGTCAAACGCGGTATTACACCGCGATACGCGATTTATGGGCTTATGGGCTTTTGTATCGATTTTGGATTCTACAAAGTGATTGAATCGATATATTCGCTCTTATAAATAAAAACTATTTTCTACTGCATAGCGACTCTCTTAGGGGGTGTATTTATCACGAACTATATCCATATAACATTCACCAATTCTATTTGACATAGGTTTATTTAGCACAAAAGTCTACTTTGTGAGAATTAGCCCGCAAGAGATCCACACAAAAAGTCGCCGTGTGGATCGTTTTTTGTTGGAACGCGGGCTTAGGTAAGTACAGGCTTGGAATAATAACGCAAATCTCAAGAAAAATCTTTGTTTTCTTTTGCTAAAGAGCTTTACTATTAACTACAAACATCTCGTTAAGCAAGACTGTCAAAGTAAACAACAGTGAGGGATTAAAAGTAAATACAAAAAGTAAGAAGAGTCAAAAACTTATAAACTTTTATGTTACTTGGTATTTGTGGATATTCTTTCAGGAAAGAGAGATTACATGAAAAAATGAAAACAGATGATATTTAGTAAGTGTATCTAATATGACTAGAAGACTAAAGAAGCTCTTTTAAAGATAATAAAAACTAATAAAGTCAGACAAGGAAGAATACCTTGACCACATGTTGCTACCAATTCCCATCATATTATATAGAATGTCGCCTATATATTCCTGAAAGGCGTAGACAGAAGGGTAATTGTAATTGTAATTGTAATTGGACTCCTTTTTCCGCATTTGAACTCTAAGTTGGTCCATTATGCGTGAGAGTCGGCCGGTTACGGAGATAGCCAGCCCAACTCCGCCCAGAAGCACAGAAGTTTCCTGGGGTCTTCGCAGGCTTCGCGGAGTGACCTCGGGTTGTTGAGGATTTCCTTACGTTGTGCTGTTACTCCCACACATTCCAGGACTACATGGGCAGCAGATTCTTCTTCGGTCAGACATCCCCTACAGAGTGGGCTGTCTGTTGCTCCGATGTTGTAAAGATGTTTGTTCAGGGGACAGTGTCCTGTTAGGATCCCCACGATGGTCCGAAGGTCCAATCTTTGTAGGTTGAGCAGGCGGTGTCAGACGTGGTGACATGGCCGGTAGGGCTGCCCTCGACTGTCTACAGTCCGTTGTCCGTGCCCAGCGTTTATTATGTTGGCTCTGAGTGCGAAGCCGCATCCATGTTTTTAGTTGTGAGAATGGTAGAGGGAGGAATGGAGATGGACCTTCCGTGGTGGTTCCCGACCCTCTTCTAGCCAACTCATCTGCAGCATCATTGCCCAGCGATTCACTGTGCCCCTTTATCCATTGTAGATATTGAAAGAAGGGTAATATCCACTTATTTTGCCAGCTTTAAGGTCATCACATACACGCCCTAACATAAAAGTCAAATAATACCTTGCCAGACCGAGGAATCGATCCTAGATTACCCACAAACTTATGCCACGGTACCAACGAGGCTATCACACAAAAACAATATATAAAAATAAAATGTTTGTTTACATTTAAGCTTCATAAGTACTGAAAATAATATTATAAAACTTTGCTTACAAAAATCTTTCCTGTTACCGTCAAAGCCACTAAGGAGGAAAATTTAATATGAACAGTATATATTTTGTACCAACAGGTGCTCACATTATTAGCTTTAGATTTCGGCTATTACAGAAGGAGGGTCTCCGTAATACTGTGTGACGCCATGCCAAAAATATATGTACTTGGCGCCAAATACAACGTAAAATGTATTAGACAGCTATAAATTTGTGCAACACTGTTCCTAAAAGCTTATGGTGTGAAATCAATTTATTTTTCCCTTTTCCCTTGCCGCACAGCTTTCAGCATTCAAATAACAGACAACAGGAATACCTAGAATCGAAACAGCTATTTGTGGGTCACACAATTTGTGATTGATTTTGATTGATTGATGCGATGTGGTTTAATAGTAAGTGCAATGAGTGTTGACTCATTGCACTTACTATTAAACCACATCGCTATCAACGCAACCACAAAAGAGGTACTACATTAATCGCAATAGAGGAGCCAGTCATGTCAACCAAAAAGTGGATTCATTAGGAACCAGAATTATCTATATATTATTTAGGGACACAAAGTACAGACAACTAAACTTGTAATAATATACTATAATTAATTGAATCACATAAATCTCTTACCTGAAGATCAAACTCAGCATGACGCGCATTAATATTTGAGACGTGAATCACTTTAGTAAATTACGTTTAAGATGTTCTGCAGTATACTTGACGGAGACTATTATTCAGAGTCTACACAAAGATGCAGCAGCAACCGATTGATTAACAGCGCACTTGCTTGTGACACTTTGACTGGACTTGTTAAATCCACAACAAGGTTTCACGATTTCTAGTGCAGCTTGCGTGTAGAGAGCATCGATTAACTCCGTGACGTCGATTATAAGTAAAGGTGTAATGTAACAAAGAGTGCAACAAGTTACCATAACATTGTCTCTAGGGGAAACGGGATTATACTCCAGCCAAATATGCTTACCGTGATTTACTGACACCCTCGGCAACCTACAGACTTGCGAAAATAGCGCATAAAGAACATGTTTTGGCGGCAAATGTAGCCGATAAAACGGAGTCATAAACAACTCACTTTGTCGAGTATATCCGCGATTTAGTGAAGATAACTACCAACACATTATAGTTGCCGTTAACACACACACACAAAATCATCGATGTCTTCATTGCACAGCTGTAAGACCCTTGATAAGTAATAGTGATTTACTGTAACTGATATCAGTAAAATCCATATTGCTCGAAACATTCATAGTTGCTTAGGAAACTTACGATGATGAAACTTGAGAGTTTACACTAACTTGTAAATCCAACTGATACAAATCCGTACTATTCGAAAGTTCAGAGTTTATAAGTAGTGTGCCAATAGTTACGGTACTCGCAAGAGCGGGCTTCAGTTTCACTAAGTCATTGTTTATATACTGCTAAGAACTGTAAGCTTAACTAAGAACTCACCACAACTATTTAAATAACTGTTGAGCGACCACTTCTCTCCCACATTTGGACTATCGAGCATAATTTATGTAATATAGGGCCTTATTATAGCGATAGTTTAAAACTAGGTCAGCAAAAGCTACTATAAATAAACAGTTTTGTTGTCATTATGTAAATAATTATCAATAATTCTCTCTGCAGCTTACATATAGAATTCGTTGCAATTATATCATATTAATTTAATTAAAAATGATGTATTTTTATTTTCGGTACATATTGATTACATTGTATGGAAATCATTGCTCACTGGTGGTCACCGCGATATAATTTAATAAAATGAAATTGTTGGCAGAAGAACGCTTTTTGTAGTGTTTATTTATATTGATAGGTATATCACCGTTTTCATTTCATTAATGGGTGCAATGGGTCCGTATTTTTAATCCACTCACGTAAAAAACTAACGAGCGACTGGCGCTTGATAACAGTAGCATGTTACCGATTCTACAAAAAAGAGATACTTCCTCGTTACCTACCGGAACAATATTTGGTTCGACCACAAAACAAAGATGAAGTATCAACTAGGAAGTATCCGCCACTTAGGTAGCACTGTAAATCACACTTAACAGGAACACGATATAAGGTTATGGCCTTATTCTCCTGATCTGTGCAGGTTTTTATCCTATCGGACTATTGTACAAAGGTTTAGCTGTGTATGTTAATTCCAATATTTGTCTAGGCGACAAATATTGTAATGAAATGTTACACATAACACAAATGAAAATTGTTTTATCGCCTATCTTTAAAAAAGAAAATTATTGTTCCTTCCAGATGAAACCGGATTAGGTACTTTTCTGTATTCAGAACAGAGTATTGATTTAAATCAATTACTCCATATATTAATATCATCGACTGAGATAACGAGTGGCCGCAAATCCTCAGGAAATATTCGCAGATTACTTATTCAAAAGTGTTCTTTAAGTATAAATACCCAAATCAATGTCAATTTGTACCGAACATAAAAATCCGATTATAATAATTTACTTCATGCATAAAAGCTCCGTCCTGGAGAGTCGATGTTAAAATAATAATCTGTCACCAAATAAATCGATTACCCAAACCACAATTTGCTTTTTTGGACTTCGTTAAAAATGATTAGATTTGTTTTCTTACAGAATATTTATTTACAAAGCCATTTTCATGTCGAGTAGTTGGAACTAAATGGCGTATGCATTATCTACGCGTATTAAAAACCTAATTTGATTTGATACATTAAGTCAATAATTGTTTGACCGTTTAGTTATCAAATTCATAAACGAGTTCATGTATATTTAATAAAATCTGTAATAAGTATTGATGTATTTTTATATATCAATGGTAATAAGTAATAACCATATACCTACCCTATGCATTTGGCTTTGCCACTTTGGTGTGTTCACAAGGTTCATAAGGCGGTTGTACAACTTAACAATTACCGCCTTATTACAAATCATGATCTAAGGACCGTTCTAGATGCATAATGCATAATGTCAAGCGCAAGAAATTTTCAAAGATTTAATTTGATGATTTCCTACTTTAAAAAATAGATTTATACAAAATTTTACTACAAAGCTTTGCTTCAGCGATGGGTCAATAATTATGGTGTAAAAATTGAAAATTCTACCTCGTTCCAGATTGCTTTTTTATTTTTGGCTTCGTAAATATCTGCATGGATTCTAGTCAGTGATCAGTCCCGGATAGAGAGTGGTTATTTTGAACTCGTACACATTAATATCGCCACATTTTGCTTTTCTTGTCGCTTTTACGAGTGTGGACTATTAATGTAATTTGTGGTAATATAACATCAGTTGAGTCCACCAGTCAGTTATGCCTTGACACATCTGAAGACATTTAACATCACCACCCCGCCGGCTCGGGCGACGGTTTGAGTCTACAGATTGCTGTTGTAGTCAGAGATTTATTCTCCACTTCAGGATTTTATGAAATAAAGGTGACAAATAAACATAGGGTCTTATATTAACTTATACTATGACTATAATACTATGACTGCACGGATGGCTTAGTGATCTAAGTGGTTGCCTCGCCACTCAGCGCAGTGGCAGAGTGTTGCGAGTTCGAATCCTACACGGGACAAAAACTTGTGTGATCCACAAATTCGGGGTATGGATGTTCTTTGTGGTTGTTGTTTGAATGTTTCTAAAGTCCCCCGGGATATAAGAATTATTCCTAGTGCGGGAGTTGTCTTTTTCTAAAATAAAAATAAATAAAATAACCTGACAGTTATTGGAACGCCAGACATAATTAATAACCTTCTGAGTCCGACCGCCCGCGCCGGTGTGCGACTATATAGGTTAAACGACTATAGTGGCCTATGAAAGTTTGCAATAACAGGTGTATCACGCATGCTTTGCTGTCTTTAGAACAAGTGATTAAAGATGTGATTTATCATTTAAATTGATAAATAATTAGTTAACTACGGTATGAGACGCGTAGGTATTACTTAATCAGCGAAACCAAGTTTTCTACTGTTATGTCGGTATCCTGTAAGTTTCCCGGTCGATCGCCATTCGTACCGTCATTAACCACACAATGCGAAATATTTTATGCAGGCAACAGTAAATGGCTTTGTATTGCAATAAGATTTGATTTTGGTTTGACGTTTGAATACTAGGAATGTTTTATATATTTACATATAGCTTCTTATTTTGTAATATATTTACTTGGTACTTATCATACCTGAAGAATAACTAAACATGGCCGCTTCAATTGCCGATTGCCATACCGTAACAAATACTTTGACAGATTTTGCATTAGAAATGCCACATGTCGTTATCGGTTATCTAGTGATAAAATAATCAGCCTTCGACAAAATGCTAGTTATTATTTACCTGGTAATTCAAATATGGATCATATGATCGATTCATCTAGTCAAAACGATAAATATGCCTATAGATCGTATCAATTAGACTAATCATTCATGTCATCCATTTTTCAATGTATTTCGTCTGAGGCGGGAACTTACATATGTATTAAAAATGAATTTGATTTGGTGCTATTTGAACAGTAGGAAGAAGCCTACCATTCAAATAGCACCCGATCAAATTCTTGATGTGTCTTCTTTACAAACTAAATATTGTCACTAGAATTGGTAAATGTAGTCACGTGTTTATCAGTAAGGTCTGTCATTCAGTTATAGCAATGTCATGTGAAAGCAGCTTTGTTTTCCTTTCATTTTCATTGTACGTGCCAATTGAATACGAAAGCAGGAAAAGATAAATTTATACAAAAATAATTTATTTTAAAAGCATGTTACAGCCGCCTATTGTCTCATATATGTAGGTACAATCCACTAAATATCCATAAATCTAAAATATATGTTTAATTAATAAATATTATTACTCAATCAGCGAAACGCAATCTATAAACGACTGCGTCCTTTATTAAATGAACTATAAAACAAAAGAAAGAAGCAGAGCCAAAACATGAACAACTTTAGAATTGTGCCTCTAGATATTTATCATAAGCCCAAAAAAGCATTTTTATTTCACGGGTCCATCGCAAACACCCGCCATAATTTATTCTTCTAATAGACAAAAGCTGCCTCTGTGCTATGCCCGTTCCTTTTGTTGGCTTCTAATCTTACTACTTAATTTAAATACCGTCTTATCACTTTCACCGTCTACCTCAGATTTTAGTAAAACATTTAATTTTGAAAATAAGCAGTCTAACAAATGTTTATTCAGAGTGTTTATACTTTACTACAAGATGTTTGCCTAGAATTTAATAAACCTAATTTAAGTTCAAGTTAAATACTTTTACGTTAATGATGTCGCTTTATAATAAACAAAACGTTTTTCATTTTGGAATATATTTTAAATGGAACATTTAATGTAGCTTTTGAAGTTACTTTGTAAACATGCGTAAACAAACTCATATTTTGTTTAGTTCTGCTTCTAATTAATTGTATTTCCAATAACTATTTAAATATATGTGATAACAAGATCTACATATATCTAAATTAAATATATAAATAACGTCAACATAGAAACATAAACAGACCAATCGGCGCATGATATTAAAAAGTTATCCATTCAAATGTTAGTTCGGAAATAAGAGAAAACGAAGTTTCTTTGTAAATTGAATTGAGCGTTCCGTTCTGTAGGCAAATAAACTGAGTTCAACAGGTTGGTTTAGTTACCTAATAAAGTTGGAAACTTTTCATTTTATTCATTACAACACAATTGATATAAAAGTTTACACAAAGATAAGTTAGCTAAGTTTTGTTTGAGAAGTTTTATAAGAGTTATAAGGCGGCGGGTAATGTTGATATATTTATTAGAGCGTCATCCGAGGAAGTACTTACCTTGAGAAGTGGACTAGGAATGTTGTGTAAGGTGGTGGTGTCGCAGGAGCGGCGCGGGCGCGAGGGGTCCGGCGCGCGGCGCGAGGTGGGTGTGGAGGCGGGCGGGGCGTGCGACGCGGCGTGGCTCTGCGGCGGCACTACCGCGGCCGCCGCCGCCGCCGCCGCCCAGCGCCTCCGCCCGCCCCACGCGTACACGAATTCCTTGCTGTGATTAATCGTCGAGCCACCTGCGGAGCCTTTTGTATATCGTTAATGTGTTCGGTTCGGTCTCTATAAACAATTTTGAATAACAATGAGCTATATAGGACATTTTCCATCAAATTCACATTAGCACTCTGTGCCTATACTTATATTCATATGCATGGAAATGTATTGTATATGGAAACCCCAAATTTAAATGAATTACCAATTTGTACAAAAACTTACGTTGTTCAGACAAATACGAATAAAATGTATCTGGAGTACTTAATCCAGATACTTTTTATTCGTTTACACCTCTGTTGGGATTTCAAAGTATTAACTGTGCTTATCGTAAGGCTGATGAACATATAAGAACAACATACGTTTTACTTTGTAACAAATAAGTGATCCTAATACTTCAAAAATAGAACTCTCGGCACCTTCTGTTACGCCATTTCATCCACGACAATCTCTATGGTAACACATGAACACATTAGATACCAATGACAACGTTTTTCGTAATCTAATCAAAAGTATTGCCTATTCTGATTTAAATCCCATTAAAGCCGCGCGACCTAACAGCCGTGCGACAAATGACATAACAAAAAGTTCATGTTATGATACAAAATAAAATATTGTTTCATAAAAGCAACTATAAATCGTCGTTCTGAATGAGCTGGGGTCAGTAAGGATGGCGGGGGTCGAGGGAAGGAGAAAGATGGCAAACAAAGGTTGATATTATTATTAATCTGCGTGGTCACAATGAATGAGCTCGGGATGAAACAATGACAGATTTTTCTATGCAAGGCGTCTGTAGGCTGAGCCGCCGAGGTACCCAAGCATAGTACCGACCTGTCAGTAAACAGATTTGGAAGCCGGTCTACGCCGCGAGTTAATTAATTTTGCTAAGCGTGATACAGTGACGAATGATGCAAGCCACGCGGATAAATAAAATTAATGTTGTTTCTTTACCTGAGGCGCTAGCTTATATTCATTAACAAAAAACCAATGTAGCGTCAGATGTATTCGCTCGTACATCGTTTCGTAGTATAATTGATTCGTAGCTGATCAACTGTACACTAAGTTTTCTATTTGGTTTTATAATTAATAAAGACTTGCTTGAAATTAAAAGTAACAGGCTGCTTACTAGGGTATAAAAAAAATGTTAAATGTATTTTATAATAATAACAATAATATGTTACCACATACACACAACATCATCTAGGCCAAAATGAGGTATATTTATAAAAGTGGACGTGGGTAGATAAGATAAAGCCGTTGATTTGCTGAATATCTACTGTAAATCCCTACAACCTAATTAAAAAGCAGTTTTTTTCAGTCTGCGTTTGATCAACCCCAAAAAAAGATGTTGATAAAATGGATGATGTTGCTCTGAGTACGGCAGGCCAACGAAACAATAGATGCAGTTTAATCGAATTTGTTGGCTTGGTGGTCTTGTGACATACGTTTGTACTTATATTTCCCCCAAAGCGTAAGGTCCTGGGTTCGATACCAGTGTCGTGCAAAGTATTATTGGGTTATCCTAAAATTTACAATAATAAACCGAAACATGGACATTTGTCACGTACAAAAAACTCGCTCTCTATTGTGAAACTTAAACATAGTCAGGGAAAATCTGTGACACCTATTAATATAGGTATGGTCTATTACTGTTGAGTAATTCTATGTATATAAAACAAAATACATACTATAAAAATGTAAATATTACTTGCTATTAATAATTTTCTGTATTACGTTATTCGTATTCTTGTTAAGCTCTTCAGCTAATCTTGAATGCTTGCTTTTGTTGGGAGTGTATTTACGTGGGTAGTGCAATAGGTGGTAGGTGGGATATGAAGGCACGACTTCTCAATAAGCCTTAGTTACTGCAGCTTCAATTTGAAAAGCTAAACTACATTAAATTTAGGCCTTTAATAAAAACCAACACCCGCACTAGATATAAATCTATTGTAGAGGGGGACTTTACAAAAATTTTAACCACGGACACAAGGAACATCCAGATTCGAAACAACAATTTTGGTCAAGGGTCTGTCAGCCTTATATTTTTCTTTTCATAATTATACTTAATTTATTGATTTTAGTAAAAATTCTCAATTTTACAGTTGCATCTTAACAATTACATAAAGTGCATTTATAGATATTTGCCCGAACCAGGTTAAACCTGTGTTTCGAGCGACATAATCGCTGCGTTACAAGCTCAAGACCACCGTTGGTTGCAGCACTGCATCTCGTTAAGATCGTCTGGTCTACTCACTTAAGATACCTAACACAATATTTAACAATCTTTTCTGAAGAAGTACTTATCCTAGTCGAGGAGATCCTTTTTTAAACAGTTATGCCATTATGTCCTACCCTCCAAGACTACTTATTGGATACAAACCATGTTTATAGTCATACTTAACTTGAGTTTATTGAGAGCCTGCTGGGCATAAGTTAATAACAGTGTGACAAACACTTTAATAACTCGTAACATATCTATAAACGTGGCGATAAGTTTCGTTTGTACCATATTTGATACGAAAACTAATAAAGAGAGACAATATTAAGTTCGCAACTAGTACTTGGGGAACAGTGCAGAATATAAAGTACTTAATTCACGGCATCGTCTGCGGTACACCGGCACCTACACGTAGCCATCTCTATTTGTACATAAAATCATGAAACAGCAAACAATCCCCCTCATGAGCTGTCGAACTGATAACGTCCACATTTGCAAACGCGAGGAAATTGAATTTCTAAGTGAATTTTTGGCTGCGACGACGTTAGGTATATTATGATATGCAAATATGTGTGATAAATCGGCGAAGCAGAATATTTTTGTCTACCCGCTAAAGACAATCGATCAAATAATTCTATTGGTACGTTTCCTGTATAAGAAATTGCGTGCTAACGTGGCATTTTATACAATATTCATTTGCTGAAGGGTCGGTGTTGATTGGTTGTGGACGTTGTGGTGTAGTATCATCGGTTTTTGATCGGTCCAAAGGCTGATGTTACGAGGGGGCAGTCAGTGAAGCATGAACCGTGTATTGTTTGTGACTATCGCTACATATGGACCTACATGCTAAATGAATAACTGATGTAGGTGCTACATTAATGGTTATTATTTGACTAAAGAATAGGCACAGATTACAGTATAAGTATAGAACATTCTTAGCGCTGTATTATTTAATTTTTATTTTTAATATTTAATATTTTTATTTATTAACAGAAAAGATAAGAGAGATTTTTAGAGAAGCATAGTTATATTTATTTATTGACAGAAAAAATAAGATACATCCTTACACTACATCATACAAATTACATCAACAGTATTAAAGCATACCTGCCTTAAATAATTTAGGCTTAAATTAAAATTAATTCTTAACTATGTTAATTTATAGTGTATACAAAATAAATGAAGTTCAAAAGGTTATGTTTAAGCCTGCCTGAACTAGGATAAACCTGTGTTTCAGGACATCACTTGACAATTTTATTTTATACCAGCGCATTATTAATACATATATTTACAGCCAAGTACATCTACGATTAAATGTGTTTTGGAAGTAATATACAACTTTAAATTTACTTTTCATAATTCATAATATCATTTTAAGACTTCTATATTATATAATGGCTACAAGTAGTTAGAATTTCTTCATAACATTGTCTTCTGTTTACGCGAATGTTATTCATTGAAATTAAACTACCATATACGGATTTCTTGATTTTGAAAATAAAATAAATAACGCGATAAAATCCGTATATAGTAGTTTAATTTCAATAGCATTTCTTCTATATCAGGGGTGATTCGCACTTCTTATTATGCAATTATAATTAAAAACAAGTGTTTCAATGTTAATATACCAGTTCTTTTTTAATATATATAATTAGTACTATAGTGGCAAACAAGCATACGGCCCACCAGTTTGTTTTTTAAAAGACAATACCCGCACTAGGAATAATTCCTGTGTCGCGGGGGACTTAACAAACATTGAAACAGCGGTCACAAGGAACACCCAAATTTGGAACAACCATTTGTAGATCACACAAATTTTTGTCCCGTGTGGGAATCGAACTCACAAAACTCGGCGCAGTGGTGCACTTAAACCACTACGCACTAAACATATTGCTTCATATTAAGACAAATATGTATCTAAACAACATAGAAAGACGCAGCATCTGAAAGAAAGTAGTAAATATAAATCATAAAATAAATCATTTTCTATTAAAGCTGTAATTAAAAAATATAAAATTGAAGCACCTTCTTGTTACCATTTAAAAATACCCTCCACATGCTACTAGAGACGAAATGGACAAACCATATCTTTGCCCGGCGACCGTCAAATATACTCTATATTTTATGTGCAATAAATATAATTTCATATCACCGTTACATTACATCAATATTAATACAAATATGTAAACTAGGTTCAGACAGCGGTGTCGACGCGTGAACTCAAACATTTTATTTAACGGAGAAATTAACTCATGTTAGCACCTCAGTATATGTACTCAGTAGACAAAAAAAATTGTAAAGTAGTATACCTCAAAGGTAAGCTTTTTACTTTAAATTTAGCGTGATTAGTTTTACTAGTAAATAGGCCTTAAAAGTACTCAGTTTTGCAAAGTACCTAGGATTTTGTGGGTACAGACAACGACGTCAGTAGCTGAACATTGAACAAACTTCTAAAAACCATTTATAAATTATTATTTTCCTATAATTATTCCATGTTATAAATTATGATTCAGTAAAGTTTACTTTATCTATTACTAACGCAAGAAAAAGTAAATTATTTTTATTTTATACGGTACAACAAATCAAATACTCGTAAATATTTATTTTAACCCACTAATCTTTAAAATCTCTTCTTTATTTATACATCCCTATAAATATTTTGAGTTGTTGTTATAAAATAAATATCCTGTTACGTGTAGACTAATGATGCGCGTAGGTAATTGCTCTCCATTTATACTGCCGCCGTCATAAGAAAAAGAGACGTATCTGCTAATATTTTAATTACCAATATTTATATTGAATATAAAAATACTGGCAGATACCTTTTTTTCAACTGATTCCAAATACGTAAAAATCTCCATTTCGATAAAAATGTTAGCTGCGTTTTTTTACTTATGACGGCAGTATATTCGTACGTGTTTATTAATAAAATATCGTTCATTGTTAAATAGCTTTACAATATTGTACACTACACAAGGCAAGCCTGTCGTATGGGTGCAATTTACAATATACGATAGGTGGCGGTGCACACTGCAGTACCTAAGTACTTTACATGGTCAAGGCTCCAGAGAGCTAATTATGATTCGAATAATTGGTATACAATTTGTATGTAGCTGTGCCCATGAGTCTAGTTTAGACTAAGTAGGTATACACAACACCCAGATATTAGTCAAAAACCGACTTCAAAAAAGAATATCCTAAAACAATAAATGCACTAAAAAGTAAAAAAATATTTGTTTGTTCTTGTGTCTACCACGTACAATCAACTTATTTTTCTTCCAAAGTACAATCTATGCGTTTACCACACAAGAAAGTAGGTAAAAAAAGTTTAAGTGGGACTTAAACTCCTTTTTTTGAAGTCGGTTAAAACAAGTCTATCTATTCTCGGTATGTGTCGTGAAATATAAAAAACTACATATAAATAAGTTTCATAAGTAAAATAATCTTCAATTAAGTACATATTTGTAGCTTTATTTTCATAAAATATCAGCATGTTTAAAATAATACTTATATCAGAGTCCATATAACGTGAAACTACAGCTCATGATATTTGCGCACCTAATTTAAAGACAGTTCTAACTGTATGTAAAACGTTATCACATTAACATCACTAGGTACATAAATAAAAACTCACCCAGTGAAAATATTTTTGTTTTAACGGCTTATGTTTATATAATACTTATGAAATTGAGTTTTCCTTTATCCTTATCCAGACACCAAATGAAAGTAAATTGATCTGGTTGTGATACCAAAGAAAAATTATTCGAGACACCTTTTCTCAGCCTGAACATAATATGTATAAATATAATAAGATTTTGAGAAGTACATACCTGCTTATATTGGTACGGGAACTATGAGAGTAAAGTAGGATTTCTAAAAATATTATTAAATATCTGAATTTATTCTACGACATTTATGAGAAAACTTAATATATTATCGTATATTAAGTTTGTTTTCATTTGCAATCTTTCTGTTTATTTGCTGTAAGCTCCGACTAGGTATAGGTATATCTACGAATGAGTATTCAGTGATGCGGCAACCTCTCATTGTAATGGCTTACGGCTGCCTACGATATACATAAGTAAATATTATATCTACGTCTCCATCACAACACAGCTGGTGAGTACTTTTATTCAATAGATATGACGATTTAAAATGATGAAATGACTACTTTAGTTTAAATAGGTCTGTTGTATTGTATTAAGTAAAGACATTGAGATACTTTGTGTTAGAGAACATTGCTAGATTAATCACGGTTTCTGAAAGTTGCCTTTGAATGACTTCTCAAAATCTAACAAATTTCAAGAAATTTGAAACCTAATTGAGTGTTGCTTATTCAGTTAGTCAATTGCGTTGACATCTAATGTTAGGTAACTTGTGTTGATCTGCCTTTCAGAGATCGGACGATAATCAGTAAAGGTAAAAAAATATGTACTTCAATGAGTCAGATTCGTATGAATGTTGCAAAGTTAATTTGATTCTTTATAATAATAATAATAATAATAATAATATTCTATAACATACACACAACACCATCTAGCCCAAACTAAGCAGAGCTTGTACTATGGGTACTAGACAATGGATAAACATACACATATACTTTTTTTTTTGTAAATACATACATATTATATATAAAAACACCCAGACCAAGACAAACATCCATGTTCATGCACACAAATGTTTGACTTGTGCGGGAATCGAACCCGCGACCTCAGGCGTGGCAGTCGGTTACACTAACCACTACGCCATCGAGGTCGTCAATTCTTTAATTCTTTAATAGTTTAGAGCATATCCGAAATATCTACTAAACTATTAAAAGATTAACATATCTAAAGTAATTAGTTAATATTGGTTTAAGGTCATTTATGATATAATATTACAGAAGATTTTATAAAATAAAAATGCATTTTGATTAATATATTGACCTGAAAACATTTAACACAGACAGACTTTGTAAAATTAATATTACAATCTTAATTAAATAGGTCGGTAAAGGGCGGAGTAATTTTTCATAGCCTGTATAACATCCGAGAGAATCCAACACTGGAAAATTTCCATTGTTAGTGAAATTCATTGCACCTGAGCCGCCTACTCGGATAGAGTAACATGCCGGCGTATTTCCACATAATATTCTACATACTTAGTAAATCTTGTGTCTAAAGCCAACTAACTAGTGCAACACTCGGATCTATTACGGTAGCTACGCGACAGTAGTGCCAAGTAAATGTACTGCAGCATTTTATTACTTTTCTAATCTATGAAACAGATAATTCGGTATTCGGTTATTAGTAGAACAGTCAATATAAGTTGTAAATTATATATGTAAAATTCTATGTCTGAATAAAGGCTTATTATTATTATATTATTATTATGAAAGGTCTGGCACATGGTCCTATTTATCGAAGTAAACAGCGTCTTATGAAACCTTCGAGGTATTCTGCTAATGGATCTTCAGCATTTAGATGGTTGGATTATCAAAGTGGCTGCTCCAGAACAGAAATCATGAATGTTGCCGTTCCACAACGCCCGGTGCTCTCCCCGACGCAACGTATTATTATTCTATCAATGACTTCTTGTTTATTAAAAAAATACCTTGCTATGCAGATGTCAGCAGAGGCAGTGTGCGTAATAGCGGCTATCAGAAACTCCCTCGGAAAATGGTACCTACTGGAAAGGCAATTACATCTTGTGTCTGAAGTAGACTTTCTTAGTTCGACTCAAATCAGCCAAGAATCAAGATACAAGTATGCATTGATTGCAATCTTGTCCTCATAGCACCATCGTTTTAAGAAGTAACTCTTTGTATTTCCGAGAGTAATGGAATCCTCGGCCTTACAATCTCCAATTACCTTTGTCCAGATTGGGCGCCATCTGTAAGACAAAACCAAACTGGCGAGCCAAAATATAGGCATTCTGAACAGAGCCTACTCCAGGCCAGGTTACCTTCTTGTATTATTATTATGTAGAGCATAATTACACTACATTTTTATACAATACTTTTAACATGAACAATCATGTAAATGACCTTCTTTTGAATATATTGTATCTATGTGTTATAAACATTAAATTTTATGGTAGTTTATGTACGCTCTTTGTTTGTAAACATAGTTTTTCTATCAATAATTTATTGTAATTCTATTCAGAAAATAAATTTCTTACATCACGTCTATTTTTATGTTGACTAGTCACCACTTATTTGTGCTATTAATATAATACAATCATGAAATAGAGTGTACGTAATTACTTGTATTTCCTGTAGGACAAACGTGTGGATCATACAAATGTTTGACACGTGAAGGAATAGAATCCGCAGCATTCGGCGCAGTAACCCTAGCTCACAGTTCCGCGGGCGAATTTGTAACTCATCAGTAAGGTAGTATAGCTACCCCGAGAACTAAATGAAAACTAAAGATGATCTGCTTGACATCCGTACCAAATTTTTTTAATAGGTCCTCAATGGTAAACGTTTGTTTTATGTTTTTTTATTGAGTCTATATTATGTACTACGTACTATATTGTTTATAACACGCGTTAGAGTGTATGCTCTTTAACTTAGTCAATCAGAGCAATAGGTAGACTTACTGCATCAGCAGGTTTTAGTGAAATATTTATATATTTAAAATGTTGTTCATCACAACTGATTCACCTACCAACTGAACCATATTAAACATTGTGTATCTATTTTGCAACGTGATTATATGTATAAGCATTGTGTCTGGACGCCGGTGCCGAACGATAGTTAATGAATTATGCACTGAAACGTGTCGATGCAGTAGCCGCAAGACTTAGATCTAAGTAAGTGAGAGAGTGGCTCTAACGCGTGTTTCAAACAATCTAGAAGAGATGTTTCCTCTAGTTCCTACGTAGTACATATTAACTCAATGGTATACGACCCAACGAATGGTAAGTGCGATGTAGTTAATGGGGATCACTAAAGTATGAATTAATAATAATAATAATTAATAATAATAATTTATTTCCATACCAGATAAGGTACAATGCACATAGATTCTTAAAAGGTACGTACTGACTGGCAAATGAATAACAAAATGTTGAAACCGCTGCTTCCCAAGCTCGGTAATAACCTGTATTGTGGGAGTCAGTGTTCCTCCGAAACATACATTGCACTTAAAATTTTGGTACAATACAGAATCTATACTAATCGAGTGTATGTGTGTGTGTGTGTGTGTGTGTGTGTGTATGTGTGTGTGTGTGTGTGTGTGTGTGTGTGTGTGTGTGTGTGTGTGTATGTGTGTGTGTGTGTGTGTGTGTGCGCGCGTGCGTGCTTGCATGCGTGCGTGCGTGCGTGCTGCGTGCGTGTGTGCGTGCATGCGTGCGTTCTTGCGTGCGAGTGTGCGTGTGCGTGTGTGTGTGCGTGTGTGTGGGTGTATATGTGTGAGTGTGTGTATTTGTGCGTGCTCGTATGTGTGCGTGTGTATGTGCGTGTGCGTTTATGTATATATTTAAATGTTAGGGTATGTAGACGCGAGTGTGTGTTTGTTTAATTTATATTGGGAGAGTGATGTTGAAATGGGTCATTATATGCAAAACATACTATTTAGAAGAGTTTCAGTGCAGCCATAGTCAAGTGACATCAACCATTTTGTCACCTTAAATTTGACTTTCCTGTAAATCAGTGAATGAATACCCAAGGTTTTATGGACTTTATTGTATAGGTGTGCATTCAAGACGTAGCATTGGTGGTTCGCGGCAGTCGTTTTGTGCTTTACTACTTTACAAACAGTATAGCTTCTGCGTTTATCTTTTAATTATGCCGGTCTATATGTCGACGTCTTATGCTTTCTCAATACAGTGCGAAGGATGTAAAGTTGCCGAACTGTAAGAACTTGGCATTCCTTGTAGAGATCAGTAGTAGGGTATCGAAACATAACCTTCAGCACTGCCCTTTGGGCTCTTTCGAGTTCTAGAAATACAGTCTTTGATGCTCCTCGCCATACCACAGCACAGTATGTTAGAAGATATCGACAAAGTGTAAGGTAGACCATCTTTAGCGTGTGTGCATTTGCTGATTAACACAATTTTTTAAAGATGTAGATTATTTTTCTTATTCTAGAAGCGAGTGACTTTATATGTGGTTGCTAGGTTAGATGTTGATCTATCTGCACCCCTAGATATTTAATTTCAGTGGTTCGAGACAATGTAACGCATGAGCAATAATTTCCAAGAGTTACAAAGTGACACGCATGTGCTCTTAAAACGAAATTTTGCGGTGGACTATACGACGCCGAATTTGAAAACGTTATAAACTTTTTTTTGTAGGTTAACTGTAAGAAGATTTCTGTAAAGCCAATCCATTACTACTCTGAGCCCTGCTTCAGCATTACTTTTAGTTTCAGCCCAATCTTTACTAGATATTATTAAAGCGGTATCATCTGCATATGCAATCACTCTCGGTCGTAGCAATCACTCGCAGTTTGGGAGTTTTAGTTGACAAAGTTGGTTTAAATATATTTGAAAGAAAGTTGGGCCCAAAATACTGCCCTGTGGCACCCCATACAGGAGCGATATATCTTCGCTGGTAAAACCACCTATCTTCACACACTGCGAGCGTCCAGTCAGGTAATCTTTAAAAATGTCCAAGGCTGTACCTCTTACTCCGACTTTATCCAGTTTTGATACAGGAATAGATACAGAGACAGTGTCAAAGGCTTTTGATAGATCTAGGAATATCCCAACACATTAGCGCTTATTATCTATGTTTTTTACTATAGAGTCAGTAAGATTTATCATAGCATCATCCTTAGACACTCCCGCGCGAAAACCGAATTGGTTTGCCGAGATACTCTAGTTATTTTGTTGTAGTAAATTGACTATTATCTTATTTAGAACTCTTTCTAGAACTTTAGAAAGTGCAGGTAGTACCGATATTGGCGATGTTGTTTACACTGTCTCTATTTCCACTCTTGTATACGGAAGTTATAATAGCTTTTTTCAGAGCTGAAGGAAAGATACCAGTATCTGTTGACAAATTGCAAATGTAGGTAATTACAGGTACTAAAGTGGTCAATGAGGCTTTTAATATTTTAGAAGAGATGCCATTTTCGCGTAGATTTATTATAATACGTTCTATTTCAGCTTCGTCAACGTATAATATAACGAAAGAATTGACTGGCGATGAGCTGTCCTGTAATACCGAGGATCCACTATGAATATGACCTGATGATAAAATTCTATTAGCCAAATCACTACCAATCCCAGCAAAATAAGAATTCACGTAATTTACCGATTGATTAGGGATATTTTCGATTTTAAGTAGTTCCAATGCTATACGTTTATCCTGCTGCGTTCGATCTTACAGATAGTTTCCCAAGTGGCTTTGGTGTTGCCTTCAGCTTTTGAAAATTCACGTTGCTCATACGCTACTTTGAGTCTACGTAGCAACCCATCACAAAAATTACGATACCGAACATAAATTTAAGTTTTAGAACTATACTGCCCAGCGACTTTCGAAGTTTAATATGCATCTAATCACGGTTACGAATACAACGCAATAGACCGTCCATAATCCACGGTTTTATAATACGACATTTAGATGAAAACTTTAAAACTCTGGTGTTAAGTTTTATTATTAACGAAAGAATGCGAATGAATCCATTACATGCGCGATTTGCGTCCGTAGTCGATAATACCTGCCCAAAGTCCGTATTTTCAATGGCGTGTCTTATTTCTGCGTAATTCACTAACGTATTATAGGCGCTAGACTTATCGCGGACCTTTCCAAGATTCAGACACAACATCACTGGATAATGGTCTGTCACACTTGTTTCTACTACTACGGTAGTCTCCCTATTGTCAGTCTTAAGTAAGATATGGTCTAAGCAATTATCTAACCTAGTAGGTAACAAATGTGTGGTCATTAGACAATGGGTAGCGGCTAGAGTTAAGTATTCGTTGGATTGTCGGGTATTAATGTTGCCAGCATAATATCAATGTTCATATCTCCCGCTAGAATTATATCCGCATAGGCTTTTATTGAAATGGGCACGCTATCAAGACTGTTTAAAAAATTGACTATATTTTTATAGGATGGCGAGCGGTATATACACTATGTTGTTATTGAGCTTACAAATAAGACAATTTCCGTTAATGAATACGGGTTCGCTGACTGAGCACGTAATATTATTCCTAACGTAAAGAACAAGCCCGTCATTCTGATTGTTTACTAATTTTGTGTAAAAGCAGCTATATCCCTTAAGAGCCGGCCGCGGCAATGGATAGCCCCGTTTTAACTAGCATTCGGATAGAAGCATAATATCGTAGTTTATTTTAATACAGGCTAAAAGTGCTTGAAACCATTAAAATTCTTATTAATGCTGCTTATGTTTAAATGTATTATTTTTAAAGACTGCTTGTTTGTTGTGTCTAATATTTGTGCACATTTGTCAGGTTGACAACTATATGAAGATGAGATATTGAACGAGTCAATATCTGGATTTAAATTATTTAGATTAACCATTATTTAAATATAAAATATTTAAACACCAAAGGTGATACGATTGAACTGTATAATTGTGGAATGAGTGTTTAAATTTGTGTATAAGGCATGTATACCTGAATGTACTGTATACTTTTGTATGAATGATAGTGACCGTGTTAGTGTTTAATTGTGGGTATAGAATAATAGAGTTTGTATTTATATATAGTGTGATGATAGAGTACAGAGATTTATCAAAACTTATGAATACTAGAACGAGCAAAATAAAGATGGAAAGGTTATAGAGACTTTGAGAACAATATAAGTATAAGGCGTGCAGAACAAAGTACGGGTACAAATCTATTAGCATAATTAGAAAATGTAGTCATTTTTGAAGTTTAAGTTCGGCTAAACATTTCTCAGAATTTATTAAACAATGTGGTTTACCAATTACTTTACGTAAAAAGATTCTTTCTCCTTTATATCAGCAAAACTTGTATTCCTTTTCTTTGGCAAATGCACGTGCCTGATAAAAAAGCTTTTTGGCGCTTGGTGGGAGATATTCAGCTACATAAAAAGGAGATCGTTGACCAGCGAAACCAAGGTGTTCTAAGTGTAGTTTCTCCGAGATATTCTTATTTTTATTGAAATTTTGTGCTGCAGAAATTAGTGCGTCTTTGGTGTAAACATTTGTGAATTCAGCCACAATTGTTTTATTACCGTTAGGTTTCCCACGTAGTCGGTAGATATCTCGCAAATCGGACGATTGAATGTCGGTTTCGAAGACTTTTTCAACGCTCATAATTATGTTTTGTAAATCTTTATGAGATTCATTTAGCTGTTCAGTAATATTTCGTAGCTCGATAGTTGCTGAACGTGGACCGTATTGAATATCATTAACATTTTGTTCCAAATTATTGAAGCTATCTCAAAGATTGTTTCTTTCTTTTTCAATAACTTCAAATTTGTTTATCAGCTCATCATATTTTTTACTAACAAATTGGATATTCTTCTCAATTTATAGGTTGGTCTTCTGAACTTGTACAAATTGCATTTTCATGTCAGCTATATCAGAAACCAACTTTGATAATATTGCATCTTGTTCACACTTCCAAGATCGTAGCATTTGAGTAATCTCGTCTTTAAACTGGTCGAATCTAATGGAGTGGACGAATTAGATCAGTCGGTTTCGCTTTATAGGATTGCAATACACGGTAAAAAGTGGCGGTGGGTTTTATTTACCTACATGTTGGATATGGCTATTTGAAAACGTTTGGCGTTTACATGTAATGAGTCACAGTAAAAGCATGGATCAACTAATGTTTCGCCGCTCCATTGCAAGGTACTACTTACGCCAGAAGACTCAACCTAAGTCTCGACCTTCGTCTTCATCGATCCCAGGCTTGTCTCAAGATGAAGTAGAACACTATCCTTAGAAGCTTCAAAACCCGTTAAGATGCGTTTTATGTCACGCAAGAGTGCGCTAGCAATGTAAAAATATTGAGTGCAGAAATACAATGTTTTGAAAAATTTCATTTGTAATACGCCATACGTACCCAATTAAGTACACCTCCACCTTAGGGAGCCTAACTATTATTCTTATTTTTTCTTTGGCTGTTTATGGGTTAAAACTAATGTGTGCAATGGATAACTTTACTTTCGTAATATATTTACAGGTACATACTTATGGTAAAACATATATAACTAAATCTAGGGAAGATGATGTAGATGGTTGTGCATCCTGAGAATCCAGTAAATTTATATATTTCTCCACGGTTACCATTTGTTGGAGAACTGTTGAAGGTAAAGTAAATTTTTTTTTTAAACTTTTAAAAACATTTTTTGTGCCAGTGCCAGTCTAGTGGATCACATAATTAACTATGTCATTTCAATCATACTTTTTTAGGGTTCGATATCCAAATAATGAAAACGGAACGGTGCGACTTTGTCAGATCTTCCGTCTGTCACAGCTGCTTAGTAACTACTAATGATGACTTTAATTTTGGAATTATTATAAATAATGCTCGGCCAACTATACTGCAAATACTACTACGGGACTCAAAGAGGGACTTATAAAAAATTACAATTACCTACAAGTATCATGTTTATGTAACGTTTACCATCATTATGCTGGTTTCTCGCATAATTAACAGTATAATTATAGTATATTACTGCCAATTTCCTGCCGGACTATTTCAGTTTTGCTGTTCCTTACAGTATACATAACACAGTATGCTGTAAGGGTAAGGTTTACTATTTGCAATGAATGTAGGTAGGTAATGAACAAATGAAGCTTCGAGAATCGACGACCACAGTTCGGAATCTAAATATTTATGAAGTCTTTGCATACTGCATTGTAATTAACTCGTAAATAGTTAAATTATGTACAGCCTTATTGGAAACGGCCTTAGACAATAATGCTCAGGGCTTTTGTATGACTAACTGCACTGTACCACATAAGTCACAAAGAATAATTATTGCAGACCTCACATAACTCACAAGGCACTAATGTGCCAGTGTTACTTATATATCTGTCTTATCCATATACATATGTAAAGTAATCACTACCAAAACATCGTTGCGTGAAATGACTAGTTGCCAGATACTTCTTTTAGTACAGTGCACGTATGATTGAGAGACATATGTCGGGTCCGGAACTTATTATTATTATATAGAAGGCGTATCACCGCCTTGTAACGTTGTTTATGAGCAACAGTCACGACAGTGTTTACTCAAACATAAGTATGAGCAGGAACCGCTGGTAATGATCGACATTCTGCCACTGTGCCTTTGAAGCCGGTGATCTTTAGTTACTTTGGTGTATAATAATATGTTAAGAGGTAAATAAGAAAATATATTTGTGTTAATATTTATTAGCTACGATTAGAAATCAGGACTGCTTATAGTAAATTCCAGTATATAAAAACTAAATATGTACAATTAGAAAAAGACTCATTCGTCGGAAGGCAACGACAAAACAATCATGATCAATATCGTTTTTCCCGTGATCACTCTTAATACGAAGGTATTGAATTCGTGATTGATCACAATCGCTATACAAATACAAATTTCCTCGAAACCATTTATATCTCTTCACTCAGTCGCAGGTTCTACGAAATGTCGATATTAAAGCTAGCGTTGCCTTTGTGGATAATGACACGATTAGAAAGAATAACACAAAAAATAACATAGCTGTTGTCTGTGTAAACATAAAAAACAACTAATATAAAAAGGCTTCCAAACTCATTCTTATTTTATTAAATCTTACAATACTTTAAATTACATAATATTACGTTTCTACCTCTCAACATTAATATGAAATAAATAATAATTTTCTTTTATTTACTACAATATTAGTAATGGCACTAGTTATTATTCATATTATAACAAGGCACAACAGCGAATAAGGGAAGCAGTAGTAATGTCTTATTGGAGATTTAATGAGATTACCTCAGGAGCAAGCCTGCTCTCTATAGACAATGTTTATACATCTATACGATGCGATTACGATCATTACTGAGGATCACGGACAGATATTCGGCGTGTACATGGTTCTACAATTATCTGACATATATTCCTCAGATCTCAACTGAGAAAATCTGTAAATAAGTGAGATCACATAACATTAATATAAAGCAGACTACATGCCCTTGTCAGTTTTCAATTTCAATGCTATTTGATTTGTTTACAGATATAAGGCAGCTAGTGTTTCTCACTAACTGCGAACATTGAAACTATTTATGGCAGTGACATTATTCGTAGTTTCGTCTGAATACAATTAGTCATTTGCGATGACTAAATTACATGATTATGATGACACGATGACCAGTTCAATTGAACATTATATATGCAAGTTGTAGAACTTATATTATAATATACTTATCCTTAACATACGAATAGCCGGGCTATAGAATTGACTTAGTGGCGGCTGACAAAATATACACAGGCTATGACAAGTTATTTGAGTTTAAAAGTGAGATATGCAATATTGAAAGTCAGCCCGCCTTCTATAATAAATATATCTTTTAATTTCGATTCAGTTTCTTGTATAATAAAATTATATAAACATTATAAAGCTCTAATCTACAACCTGTCGAACGCAGCATGGTCGCGGATTTTATATAACGTGATACATGTGTATGAGATGACAATAGATCTGAGTACATGCCACGATACGTTCGATTTTGTGAAGCTTACACACAAACATATAAGTACATACGACATTCACTCACACATAAGTACAAAAAGCGTACAATATACATTCTGAGATTAAACAGACCTAATGACGTAGTTAAAAATGAAGGCATAAAGTACAGACAGTGTGAATTAGTATCAAATATTAAAACTTGTCTACGACAATGTAGACAGTACATGCTTGTGAAACACACGGAAACACAATCAGGGAGCCACACAGTTATTGTATTGGCGACATCTCTTATCCTTTTCTTTTTCATGACATGTATCATTAAAACAAGTATACAGAAAGGCACATTTTTAAGGCAATATTCTAACCATATCTCAATAAGACTCTAACAGCTTTCTCTCGATAAAAATTCTATAAATCATGAATTTTCAATGAATACTGATGACTCGATTATTAATATAAATGCGACGTAATTATTGTATCATATTTGAGACTATTTCCACAATAATAGTTTTGAACGTTTTGGACACAGTATTATTTGCCAGCATATGTGGGGTTTTTGAAGGTCGACGTCGCCTGCTTATAAATCGGGTTCTCGCCCTACGGAGAAAAAAGGAAACATAATTTGTGAATAAGAAACATTAAGAATAAATAGGTAATAAAGGAATCAAATAAAGCTCAGTACTAATTAAATGATAATCAGAGTATTTCTTCAAATAACTTCAAATCCTCTAAAATTTCACGTTTATATAAAATTGAAAAACGAAAATATATTTTAGCAGTTACTACCTTCGAAACGACTATAATCTGATGCAGAATTACAAATAATTGAGCATGTCTTTAAAAACCTCACAAATCTATAACACAGGTTTTCAATGGTTTTCCTCTTTGACATCTGAGTAACGTTTTTAATAGTTTCTAATGTGCTGAATACGAGAAAAATAATAAAAAAATTCCATCACGTCAGGATTCTTTGATATTGAATATTTAAGATTTTACTTAAAAATGTCTAAGCGCCTATATTTTAAAATCTATAAAACGTCATTAATTTAGTTCAGCTTAATTCTTATTGCATTTAATTAGCTTAAGTTAAGAGGACATAGAAATTAATTCAAATCAGTAATTTGTTAATTACTACATAACAATTATAAGTAATTCGCATTAACCATAACGAAAACGGATCATTTTGGCTTCATTTAGTAATGAGCTCATTTATACGATGATTAGGTGATATTACCTAATTGTTGTAAATATTATTAGAAAAGGGTGTAATAAAGATAAACAAAAGGTTTTTTGTATAGGTAAGTACCAACACTGATTTAGAAAATTAACAGCTGAAGTGCGCATCTTGAAACATAAACTTTAAAATGTCGTCACGAAGTTGTTTAAATTCTCCAAATTGTTTTTATTATATTTGCGAGAAATTTATGGTGATAAAACAATGTAACAACATTACAGTCTTTGCGAAAAATATTTACTAAAGTTATTTGGACATGCTATAAGTAACCAAGACATGTCAGAGGAAAATTTTTATAAAATCTGAATGATGTCGAGTTACAAGCGTGAAAATCATTTAAGAAAGTGGTAAAAAACTTTATGGGGAACAATAAGTTGCGACTATACAGAAATAGTGGCCAAAATGATTACCAATATTGGTGTCATGGGTTATAAATGATCATTAAACTTAATTTTCTGAATTCACACATTGATTACTTTCCAGAAAATCTAGGAGCTGTTAGCGAAGAACAAGGCGAAAGATTTTACCAAGATTTGAAAGACCTTAAAGTCCGGTATCAAGGAAGATGGAATGCTAGCATGATGGCGAACTTAGGTTGGTTATTGAAGCGCGATAATCCGAACCAGAAATTTAAGCGAAAATTGCACAACCCAAGCTTCCAGAAAAAAAAGACCAGGTTCCACAAATAAAGTTTAAATGCTGTATAGCCTAGTAGTAAATTGTAATTATATTTTAATAGCTTTTTAAGATAAAAATAATGTACCTTATACATATTTTTATGTGAAAACTTGTCTTTTTTCTTAATTGTCAAGATGTAGCTTTTTTGAAAAATCTGGAGGTGATGGAGGAAAACTAAGTACATATTCGTAATCAGAGCATCAAAATACTCCAGAATCAGCTATCAAATTCCAGAGAGGAAGTAATGACCTTGATTTTGCAGGCCTGTTTGTGTATGTATTTTAATCGGATGTAGCAAAGTATTTACTTTCAACAACATGTATTTTATTGCATTATTAAATTACACAACGAAAAACAAGTCTTTCTAAACGCATGGTTTTATTTCGATCTTTTAATTAAGTGTATTATTTAGAGAAATACTCATTACAGAACCTGTTTCATATTTATAAAGTAGGAATGCAACACTTTCTAATAATTCATATTTTATAAATATAATATGCAGCTAACTGCTTCACTAGTGTGTGGTACACATACACAATACATAATATAATATTCTTACCGTGTCCCACTTGGCCATCATCCGTTCTTTCTCGAAGCGCGCGAACTCCCGGCGGTCGTGGATCGTCGTGGCCATCTTCCACAACATAAGCAGCGCTAGACCAACTAGCACGATCGCTGCGATTACACCGAGGACGATACCCAGGATAGGAACCTAAAGGAAAGCATTATAAATTAAATTGCCATAATATAATTATCTTAAGAGCGAGTGTAATTAATTTTTTTGAGCTTTATTTTAGAATGAATTTAACCTGTTTAGTTTTGGAGTGCCAGACATTATTACAATTCTATGTGTCTGGTCGCCGGTGTACCGCCGCGACTCAATAGTTATTACATTTCATAACTTCAAAACATGACGCTTCCATTCCACTGCCGTTTGGAACAGATTACAAGACATAAACGGTTTTTGTTTTAATTTCTTTAACTTTAAGTTCGATTTTAAAGTTATTATCGACTTGGTATAATTTATTAGGGCAATAAGATTTTGCAGGCAAACACATGCACTTGTCTAAAATCGATATATATAAAACTCTTCCGTTACTGAGTGACTGACAGACAACGCAAAGTCGAAACTACTGAACGCAAGAAGCTGAAATTTGGCATGTATGTTCCTTGGAGAGTGTAGGGGAGCACTAAGAGAGGATTTTTGGAAATTCCACCCTGAAAGGGGTGAAAGGGGTGAAACCCGATATTCACACGGGAACGAGACTTACGCGGGTGCAACCGCGGGAAAACTACTAGTATTATGTAAAATCCTTAGATATGATAGTATAATTTGTCGTTCATTTGTCCCTGTTGGACCAACGCGTATCTAAGATCCATAAAACAAACTATCAGAAACTACAAACCTTCTTAGGACACTCGCGTTCCTTCTGCGCTCTGATCACAAGTTGTTGGTTCTCATTGTAAGAGTACACATAAACGTACAAACAATCTTCGTCGTCGTAGAAACTGCACAAATGTTCCATTCGGGTTTCGTTGGCTGCAAACAAACAAGTCATTTATAAACTTAATTCCTTACACTACTAGTTGTGGCGTCAAAATAAGGACACTAACACATAAAAGAGCCATCCATAAATTACGTCCCACCAATTTCATGATTTTTTGACCCCTGCCCCGTCCTTGTCACAGCTGGTCACATTTTTGGAAGTCCCCCCTCCCTAGTGTGACGTCACATATTTTGCAATTTTACATCTAGAAATTAATAAATTAAAACAGCAGTTCCTAAATTAGTTTTATTTACATTTAGGAATTACCACTTTCCCTCGCGTAAAGCTGGGTATTAGTGTACTTCTTAAGTGTTACACACTGCCGCCGGTTTTGCCGCACAAAGAATCCGCCGGCATGGCCGGCCGGGTATGCCGGCGTACCGCGCGGGTTGCAAGGTTTCGCTCCCGGCATTCACAAGGTAGTGTTGTGTGTGGTTATACGCGGTGCATGATTACGAAAAATCATGTTTAATTGTTGATTGTAACGATGCAATGTTGCTCCTCATTGAACGATTTCATGAAAATGAGATTTTGTGGAACCCTCGGAATTCCAATTATAAGGATAGAAAAATACGAGTTGACGCGCTGATATAATGCTAATGTAAACATTTACTTCAACAAAACAAAACAAAACTTCATTTTATGTCATTCTTAGAAATCCAAAAAGCATACTGTTGCGCAATTATCGACGACCCACGTCTTTTTTATAATTTTCTATCATTACTGTACCGTTTTGCCATTTTCTATATTGTCAACTTGGGCGCACCAAAAACCTTCTCCTTCTTCTTCTTTTAATTTTTTTACATAATAAAATAAAAGATACAGCTGCTATGGCAATGTTGACGACTTCGTTATTCATCGTAATCGATGACCAATCACAAAGTGTCTACCTCACTAGCGTTCTACACTACTGTCACAACTGGAATGATACTGGGCGGCTTTGTGCAAGTTTCTGCGGCATATGCTGGCGGCACAAACGACCGGCAAAAGCCGGCGGCACAAACGCCCGGCAAAAGCCGGCGGCACGTGCCGTTCGGCAAAAGCCCATGTAGGAGTAGTGTGTAGGAGCCTTTAGATATATTAGATTTTGAAATGGTGCCCTATTTATCCGCATAAAATTATAAGCCATAATTTAAGATGGCATATTTTAACTTATCCTAATAATAGTTACGCACAATATTAATTTGGCATAACTGTTTAGGCACAATTTTTTTAAGCATAAGTATTTACTACAAGTATAATTATTTTTAAGCATACTATTCTAAAGCATGAATTTGAAGTTTTGTATTTGCAATTAATAAAATATTTTTCGTATATATAATAAACATGTTGACGGAAAGCGCAACGGCGCCGCACCCTAACCTATTGTTACACTATGGTACTAAAGTTATATAATATACCTTATAACTTTATTTCAATCAAAATTAAATAGCATTAACCTAAATGATATACAGTGGTGGACATATAATTAGAAACAGTACATAAAACTTAGGTAAACACAGAATGAACTATCGTTATGAGTAAAAAATATATAGTTTAAATCACTTAACTATGCCAGAGTATAGCCAGTGAGTTTTATTTTATTTTATTTTATGAATTTATTATTATATATATATAATATATATATATTATTATTTTATTTTGTTTTTGAATGATAGTTGAATTTCTATTACTGGCCGCTTGGACAACTAATTAGAAACAGGACCGATAAATCGTCCCATTTTAAAATTAAAAAAAAAACCTCTGTCTACGCTTTTTCTGTAATTTCGGCGGCAATTAAACATCAATTTGGAATTACGTGAATAATAAGTTTTGTTAAAAATGGTTAAAAATAAGAGTTGTGACGAGTCAACTAGGCAATTAATTGCTAAATTACATTTAGATCGAAAGTGGACTTATAGAAGAATTGCTAATCATCTAGAAAGTTCTGTGAAGAAAGCTTTCAACGCTATTGCTCATTATAAAAGAAACGGAACTACTAAAAGTGTTGTTAGAAAGGGTCGTCCAAGGAAAACGTCTCCCCGGGAAGATTTGCAAATAATACGTGTAGCTAAACAAAACCCGTTTAAAGGCTCCAACGAGGTTAGAAATGGAGTTTTCCACCTGATGACCCTTGGGTCAATTGGAAATGTTCCTTGGAACATTTCCTCGAAACTGGTACGCCGCAGATTAGTGGAAGCTAAATTGTTTGGGTTGGTTTCTCGAAAGGTACCGCTACTTACCAAGCAACACCGACAGGAGTGATTATTATTTGCAAAGAAATATCTTACCGGTCCACCGTACGAGAATGGAAAAAGTGTTATTCTCGGATGAAACAAAAATAAATATGGTGAATTCAGACGGCAAACGCTACGTTGGACGTCCAATAAACCATGCTTTTGATTATAAATACACGAGGAGCATAATCAAACACGGCGATGGTAACATTAAAATATGGGGATGTTTTTTTGGTTGCGGAGTTGGACCCGTCCATAAGATTGAAGGTATAATAGATCAATTTCAATACAAAAACATCTTAGAAGAGACAATGATTCCCTATACCGACGACCAAATGGTCGTGCTGAAAGATCCAGGTCACAGGCAAATGCCTGTGACCTGGATCTTTCAGCACGATAACGACCCAAAACACACGGTCCGCAGTGTTAAATCCTTTCTTAGTGAGCAACGTGTTACTATATTAGAATGCCCTGCAAATAGTCTCGATTTAAATCGTATTGAAAATTTGTGGTACGTCGTTAAAAAAGTCTCCGTTAAACGTAATTCCAGTCAAAATGAACTTTACAAAGCCTTTGTTGGCCTAGTTCACTAGGATCTCAATCCCACTCGATAAATGTATGAAATTACTTGAATCAATGCCACGTCGTTGCAGAGCCGTCATTAATAACAAAGGTATGCAACTAAATATTAATTTTTAAGAAATTTAGTAAACCAAACATAATAATACATAAACAATTTGAAATTGATGACGTTAACACGTTACTAACTTTGATTTTTACCTCATTTCTTTATTGTTTCTAATTACTTGTGCATGACGGATGGTTCTGCAAATGTCGTTTAGTTGCTAATACGTAACTAAATATCTAAATGGTAGTTGTAAGATATCGGAAATTTATTTGTTTTTTAATGAATTATTGTTGAACGTATTCTAGGCGTTTTGATTACTATGGCTATTTTGATCACACAGTTGGAATAAAGTCTTGCTATTAAAATCTGTTAGTAGATACTAGATATCAATATGACTCGTATCACCTTTATATTATATGTAGATGTTCGCCCATACGTATTATTACATATTATAATGCTTACCTTCAATTTTGCCTTCTTCTATGATGGGGAAAAGCGCACAGTCGCCACAGCTGTCCGTGTCTGGGTTGTAAAGCTCACCGCGCTTGTGCACTTCGCACAACACACAGTCCTTGAACTCGCCGCAACGGCCCGGACATGTCTACAAAGTCAACTTACTATCAATCAAGGTTGCTATACATAATAAAAGCTTAGGCAATTTTCGATTACCATAAAAATCGATGTAAGAAACTTGAACACGTTTTCTGTTTTTGCTTAATTCGCACCCCGAAGGCTACGGGCTCATTCAAGCTCATAAAATGGTGGACAAGTTTATATTCGAGTTCGTTAAATCGGTTATTGATTGTTTTATTATTTATTGTTCAAGTGCATGCACAGCATCTCGAGCGACATTAGATGAAAATTTTATTTATTCATATCCCCGGCTATCCCAACTTTTATTAAGCAACCTTCTAAAACAAGATATATAACTTTTTAATAATTGTGTTTCCTAAATGAGCCCACATCTATAATATAAAAATTCAGTCTAGAATATCAATGATCTTAATACACTCATTTCTTTATCTTAGACAGTAACAATAATAAAATCTGTGGATTTAACCTTTTTTACTATTTGTAACTTAGTCACAAGATAGGTTTTGTAGATTCTCCAAGAAGTACTTACGGGGCATTTCTCGCAGTACTTGCCGGAGTAATGTCTCCCATCGTCTACATTACACACACATTGTCCACACACACATTTGCCATTACCACTGCAGATTTCATTGTTTTCTGTAACAATCGTAATTAATAAGAACATGTTTCACAGAGACTCGATATTTCAAGTAAATTAGGCCTGAGTAAAGTTACAAAAAGGCCTTATAAAATAAAAATGGTTACACAACATTATAATGTTAGCGGTGTTAGTAGATTACTTAAGTCTAGTTAGAACGAATTCATAGTCTGTTAACTGTCAATGAAATTAAAAAGGGACCATAAGTACCGGCTTAAATATAATAAAGTAGTTACATATTAACCGCGGTTTCACTCACATGAATTGTGATTCAATAAATAAATGGGCTTATACCGACGGCCTGTAGGATTATAAAATAATAACGCCACAAGTCACCTCACTATAGTATTAATTAGCAGACTAGACACCAGTATGAATTATAGCCCGTTTCAATCCAGTTTAATAAAAAGTTAATCAACTCAAACTTTGTTAAATTTATGATATAATTACCTACTTAAAGGAATAAATAAATGAATAAAAAGCATTTATCCATTTTTTGTTTGTAGTTCAGCACTATGCAACTAACTCTTTGTTTTTTTTTTAATAATCGACTAGTTACCCGAATTTGTTCTATAAAAAGCTTCTTAAATGAAAGCGCATTTAAATATACGGTTTTTAGGGAGAACGCTTATAATTTATTTTATGTCATATGAGACTCGGGTCTGAAAGTCCTTATTTAAAGAAGAATAATTATCTGTAATTATTTATCTGAGTAAACAAATTCAGAGGAACAATTACAGATAATTATTCTAAACTTTTCTAATTTAAGAGACATCTATCGCACTTGGTGAATCAATAGATTCTACTTTTCTTGCGTGGAAGTGGTAAGGACATCAATAAAACGACTACTGCCACCATTGTAAAATAATAATTGAATTTGGTGTCGGTATGATTGTGGTAGTTTCTGTCTTTGCATTAATCAACATTGCTAACTAAAGAACGAGTAGCGGGAGTTGTAGCAATAGTACTATGTTTTCAGTGTATTGTTATTGTAGAAGGCAAGCGTAAATAAACTTATAACGTAACTGACATTTTAATCCCTACATCAGGAACAGTGGTTAAGCATCATTATTCCAGTAGGTATACAACAGTGTTTTAAATGTAGGTGCTTTGGCCACCTGCCGTTTATATCAATATAATTTTGAGAAATAAATAATATATACATAGTACAAATAATATTTTTATTAATTTTATTTTTTTAAAAAAGCATCTGTAGTAACATGTATTGAAGTCGCAGATTGAAACGTAGTATATAAATTTTAAATCGAATGACTTGATTACGTAATGAACTGCATTACAATTACAACAACACTATAATATGACATCACTATAATGTCTAAGGTCATGACAATGAACCGCTTATCTTTTTATTAATTTGGATCGAAAATCGAAACAGACTATAAGTCTAACTGGACTACATATACTTACATAAGGTAGTATAATTATTTCAAACGGTTGTAGTTATGATGGTATTTACCAGGCGAACGGCAAGGAGATTGGTCCTTAAGGCACTGGCACGCCGGTCCCGTGTACTCGGGCTTACAGCTACACTTGCCGCACACACACTCGCCGTGTCCCGGCCCCGAGCACAGCAGGCCCTTGTTCATGTCGCATGTGAAATTGTCGCACTCGCAGAACGGCCCGGAAATCACCTAAGCAGATACTAAATTATAAGTATTTTTATTCTACCATACATTTTATATTTAGGATAGAAAATTACTTACAAAAACATAAATTAGTTTCAGATGAATATTTTAAAATTGCGCTGTCGTCTTTGCTGTCGCAAAGACGCCAGCGCTTTCAACCACCCAGCACAGCATAGTGCTTTGTGTAGCTTGAAGAAAGTGACTGCAGGAATCTCTTTTGACAGTCTGAGGAAGGACAGTACTTGCCTAGTTGTAAGTTTGGGGAGTGTTTCTGCCGTAATAAAGTACATTGGTGGCGCGGCAGCCGCGCTCCTGCTCGGCCGACACGAAGTAAACAGCGAGTGTTGTACGTACATTGAGCGGGACCTCCATCTTGTTGCACTCGCACACGCCGCAGATGCAGGTCCCGCGGCCGGAGCACAGCGTGCCCGAGCTCGCGTTGGTGGGGCGGCAGCCGCGCTCCTGCTCGGCCGACACGAAGTAAACAGTGCGTGTTGTACGTACATTGAGCGGGTCCTCCATCTTGTTGCACTCGCACACGCCGCAGATGCAGGTCCCGCGGCCGGAGCACAGCGTGCCCGAGCTCGCGTTGGTGGGGCGGCAGCCGCGCTCCTGCTCGGCCGACACGAAGTAAACAGTGCGTGTTGTACGTACATTGAGCGGGTCCTCCATCTTGTTGCACTCGCACACGCCGCAGATGCAGGTCCCGCGGCCGGAGCACAGCGTGCCCGAGCTCGCGTTGGTGGGGCGGCAGCCGCGCTCCTGCTCGGCCGACACGAAGTAAACAGTGCGTGTTGTACGTACATTGAGCGGGTCCTCCATCTTGTTGCACTCGCACACGCCGCAGATGCAGGTCCCGCGGCCGGAGCACAGCGTGCCCGAGCTCGCGTTGGTGGGGCGGCAGCCGCGCTCCTGCTCGGCCGACACGAAGTAAACAGTGCGTGTTGTACGTACATTGAGCGGGTCCTCCATCTTGTTGCACTCGCACACGCCGCAGATGCAGGTCCCGCGGCCGGAGCACAGCGTGCCCGAGCTCGCGTTGGTGGGGCGGCAGCCGCGCTCCTGCTCGGCCGACACGAAGTAAACAGTGCGTGTTGTACGTACATTGAGCGGGTCCTCCATCTTGTTGCACTCGCACACGCCGCAGATGCAGGTCCCGCGGCCGGAGCACAGCGTGCCCGAGCTCGCGTTGGTGGGGCGGCAGCCGCGCTCCTGCTCGGCCGACACGAAGTAAACAGTGCGTGTTGTACGTACATTGAGCGGGTCCTCCATCTTGTTGCACTCGCACACGCCGCAGATGCAGGTCCCGCGGCCGGAGCACAGCGTGCCCGAGCTCGCGTTGGTGGGGCGGCAGCCGCGCTCCTGCTCGGCCGACACGAAGTAAACAGTGCGTGTTGTACGTACATTGAGCGGGTCCTCCATCTTGTTGCACTCGCACACGCCGCAGATGCAGGTCCCGCGGCCGGAGCACAGCGTGCCCGAGCTCGCGTTGGTGGGGCGGCAGCCGCGCTCCTGCTCGGCCGACACGAAGTAAACAGTGCGTGTTGTACGTACATTGAGCGGGTCCTCCATCTTGTTGCACTCGCACACGCCGCAGATGCAGGTCCCGCGGCCGGAGCACAGCGTGCCCGAGCTCGCGTTGGTGGGGCGGCAGCCGCGCTCCTGCTCGGCCGACACGAAGTAAACAGTGCGTGTTGTACGTACATTGAGCGGGTCCTCCATCTTGTTGCACTCGCACACGCCGCAGATGCAGGTCCCGCGGCCGGAGCACAGCGTGCCCGAGCTCGCGTTGGTGGGGCGGCAGCCGCGCTCCTGCTCGGCCGACACGAAGTAAACAGTGCGTGTTGTACGTACATTGAGCGGGTCCTCCATCTTGTTGCACTCGCACACGCCGCAGATGCAGGTCCCGCGGCCGGAGCACAGCGTGCCCGAGCTCGCGTTGGTGGGGCGGCAGCCGCGCTCCTGCTCGGCCGACACGAAGTAAACAGTGCGTGTTGTACGTACATTGAGCGGGTCCTCCATCTTGTTGCACTCGCACACGCCGCAGATGCAGGTCCCGCGGCCGGAGCACAGCGTGCCCGAGCTCGCGTTGGTGGGGCGGCAGCCGCGCTCCTGCTCGGCCGACACGAAGTAAACAGTGCGTGTTGTACGTACATTGAGCGGGTCCTCCATCTTGTTGCACTCGCACACGCCGCAGATGCAGGTCCCGCGGCCGGAGCACAGCGTGCCCGAGCTCGCGTTGGTGGGGCGGCAGCCGCGCTCCTGCTCGGCCGACACGAAGTAAACAGTGCGTGTTGTACGTACATTGAGCGGGTCCTCCATCTTGTTGCACTCGCACACGCCGCAGATGCAGGTCCCGCGGCCGGAGCACAGCGTGCCCGAGCTCGCGTTGGTGGGGCGGCAGCCGCGCTCCTGCTCGGCCGACACGAAGTAAACAGTGCGTGTTGTACGTACATTGAGCGGGTCCTCCATCTTGTTGCACTCGCACACGCCGCAGATGCAGGTCCCGCGGCCGGAGCACAGCGTGCCCGAGCTCGCGTTGGTGGGGCGGCAGCCGCGCTCCTGCTCGGCCGACACGAAGTAAACAGTGCGAGTTGTACGTACATTGAGCGGGTCCTCCATCTTGTTGCACTCGCACACGCCGCAGATGCAGGTCCCGCGGCCGGAGCACAGCGTGCCCGAGCTCGCGTTGGTGGGGCGGCAGCCGCGCTCCTGCTCGGCCGACACGAAGTAAACAGTGCGTGTTGTACGTACATTGAGCGGGTCCTCCATCTTGTTGCACTCGCACACGCCGCAGATGCAGGTCCCGCGGCCGGAGCACAGCGTGCCCGAGCTCGCGTTGGTGGGGCGGCAGCCGCGCTCCTGCTCGGCCGACACGAAGTAAACAGTGCGTGTTGTACGTACATTGAGCGGGTCCTCCATCTTGTTGCACTCGCACACGCCGCAGATGCAGGTCCCGCGGCCGGAGCACAGCGTGCCCGAGCTCGCGTTGGTGGGGCGGCAGCCGCGCTCCTGCTCGGCCGACACGAAGTAAACAGTGCGTGTTGTACGTACATTGAGCGGGTCCTCCATCTTGTTGCACTCGCACACGCCGCAGATGCAGGTCCCGCGGCCGGAGCACAGCGTGCCCGAGCTCGCGTTGGTGGGGCGGCAGCCGCGCTCCTGCTCGGCCGACACGAAGTAAACAGTGCGTGTTGTACGTACATTGAGCGGGTCCTCCATCTTGTTGCACTCGCACACGCCGCAGATGCAGGTCCCGCGGCCGGAGCACAGCGTGCCCGAGCTCGCGTTGGTGGGGCGGCAGCCGCGCTCCTGCTCGGCCGACACGAAGTAAACAGTGCGTGTTGTACGTACATTGAGCGGGTCCTCCATCTTGTTGCACTCGCACACGCCGCAGATGCAGGTCCCGCGGCCGGAGCACAGCGTGCCCGAGCTCGCGTTGGTGGGGCGGCAGCCGCGCTCCTGCTCGGCCGACACGAAGTAAACAGTGCGTGTTGTACGTACATTGAGCGGGTCCTCCATCTTGTTGCACTCGCACACGCCGCAGATGCAGGTCCCGCGGCCGGAGCACAGCGTGCCCGAGCTCGCGTTGGTGGGGCGGCAGCCGCGCTCCTGCTCGGCCGACACGAAGTAAACAGTGCGTGTTGTACGTACATTGAGCGGGTCCTCCATCTTGTTGCACTCGCACACGCCGCAGATGCAGGTCCCGCGGCCGGAGCACAGCGTGCCCGAGCTCGCGTTGGTGGGGCGGCAGCCGCGCTCCTGCTCGGCCGACACGCCGCCGTGCGCGGAGCACTCGCAGCTCTTGCCGAAGCGCCCCGGGTGGCACACGCACACGCCGCACGCCGACACGCCCTCGCCACTACACACCAGCGGGCTGTCGTTGTACGCCTATGGCAACAGTACTCATTGTTTACTCGGTGTACACCAACCTTAATATTATAGTTATAAAACACGATCGAAACGTTGTATGCTACTTAATCTTTTGAAATAAGAAATACTATTTCATTATTTTATTCGATCACAATATCGAATATACCTAATCTAAAATAACACAACAGACATCGTATTATTTTAAAATTTTATTCGATATCGTGATGTTCGTATTTTAGGATTTATGCAATACTTATAGAATACGACTCTATAATAACAAAGTTTTAAAACTGTAATGTACTTCGTAATGTCCAGAAATTATACGAAAATCGTATTATAGCTACATAAGCAAATTTAAAGTAATTTAAAAAAAAAAATTTGTTTTCAGAAAAATAAATCCACTATTCTCGCAGGTTTCTCTTAAACAAAAATGATTACTAGAATCATTGACAAACTTCTGTAACTTTGTACAAGATATGTCGAAAGCTTTCGATTTTGTTAACAAAACAACTACACTCCTACACTTATTAGAGAACCAATGCTAGAACGAATTAGAAATTATATTGAGTAGAGCCCAATAAGTAGAAAAACCATCCTAATATGAATTTATTATCTACGCCCTATAGGCCAGCTCTTACTTTTAGATAATGAAGGCGGAGTGCCGCAGGGCAGTGTAATGGGACCCCTTATATGCATTTTATACAAAACCGATCCCTTAAGCGCCATAAAGCACTAATGTATATCGCGAATGGAACACCCGAACAAGAGCGATTGTAATTGAACGTTTGTACCTAAATAAATTATCTGTAAATCTGTCGATAACGCATTATGTGTAACGTTTTATTACAACTATAAAATGTGTTTACGTTACATTACCATAAAACAAAGACCAAGAAATAGAACGTACTGAAAATATAAAATTCTTAGGGATCTTCTTGGATAATTTTTTTATCTGGAAATCACATGTTATAAATATTTCTTAGATTTTATTTGAATTTGTCTTTGTATCACTTATAGCTAACTAAAGCGTCAGAAAATTAACAGATCCAATTAAGAGCCTATCATGGATACATGGAATAAGTTTCGCAATATGGGCTAACACTGTAAGGTAATTTAATTTTAAACACTTAAGATTTTCTGACCCAAAAACGTGTAAGAAAGTTCATTAAAACCAGTTTTTAGAAGACAAAGACACTGACTTGACTGTATACTTTAAAACTGAACATTATGTGAGATAATACCATGAAATATTTAATATATTGGTGGTCTACATCAAAACATATCAATCAAAACTAGCAGTACAAAAATGTCAAACCAACCTGAACCACAACATAACAAGTGTATAAAAAGAATTCCCTCGCCGCGGCCGTTATGTGACTTACACCATACATTGTATATACAAAAATAAATATTAAAGAAATAGCTAATATGCGATGTATCTACAGTATTCAAGAGTAATTTCATTATAAAGGTAATTTAAAAAGTGTTGGTATGAATTTTAAGTGTTTTCGCTGACAAAACTCGTAATTTATCTTATTATTAGCTTATTGCCGCGACTTCGTACACGTGGATCGACCGCCCAGCTATATTTTGTTGTTAAGGCTTCTAGGCCATTAAGACAACACATGCACCAGATTTAAAGTGAAACCGCCAGCCAGCATTACAACTACGAAAACCGTATTTAAATTCGTGCAATAGTTTTATCGCGTATTATATACGCGTACAATCACACAGGCGGACACACAGCTAAAATTCTTAAAATAATTGTTTTAGCTTCTATAACTCTTATTATATTATCATCTACATATATCCTTCACATTAGTGTTCTTAACGTTCCGCTTTACACTGACATTGACTACATACCTACTTATTACTTATACTTTTATTATGTGTGTAGATATGTAAAAACTATAAACTTGACACTTCATTATAACGACTACCTAGGCTTAAGGTGTTAACAAGGTTACTCATGTTATGGATACTAAATTAAGCATTGTGGTTTATAATGTAGTGACATTAAATGCCTGATTCATATTATATTTCTTCACATATAATTAACATTTTGCATGATGTGTAAACGGTGAAACATGTTGTATCAACATTAACTAGAGACCTTTATAAACGTGTTTCTAGGAAATAGAAGTTCTTATTCCCATTCTTAAAATATTCTACACTGCCTGTAATTGTGTCATGACGTCACTTTTACACCTAAATGAGAAAGAAACCTTTCGTCTATAAAGATTTTGTATCAATGGAGAATACAAATATTGTTTCGCCAACACGGTTTTTCATATATTGAAATTCTTTACGCACTTGCATAGTTATACCTTATGAATTGACATTATTATCTTGGTAAAAATATTCAGATATTGTAAATTTATATTCTAAATAAATTATTAAACCAAAATTTCATTGCCTTCTTTACTGCACGTTAAAAAGAAGCAATATAATGACATAATTATTTCAGCTCTAACTATTATGCAATATGTAACAAAAACCTTTTAAGTAGGTAATAGGTACATAAAGAATAACATAATAACTTTATAAAAATATAACAGAAGCCATAGATGACTCTGCAGAAGCTCTGCAGTAGGATGTAAAAATATGATGGGTTAATTATATCTCAAGCAGCAGATCCTTTTTAGGGTTCGGTACCCAAAGGGTGCCAACGAAACCTTATTTCTAAGCCTCAGCTGCCGTAATAAATACACTCTGTGAAAATTTCAACTTTCTAAATGTGAAATTTTTCACAAAGTGTGTATTTGACGCTATAACAAAAAATTCTAAAAAAGGACGTAGTGTTATATATTGGACAATGCTACGGTATCCTTCGTAAGCTAGTCCCGGCTTGCACTCGACCGTTTTTTAATAATATTAGACAAAATATAGCTGAAATTGGATCTAATATGAATACAATGAGAGTTGCGACTCACATGATGTCCAGGTTGTTCACAGGGGCAGTCGCAGATCATCTCCAAATCGACGGTCAAACTGTCGGAGATACCAACGGGAGAGATGTCGAAACTCTGTCTCCATTTGTTGCGGTCTTTAGGACATTCCTTCAGAGTGATCTCTGCAGTGAATTCCACCACATCTCCAACCTAAAAAAACATGGACACTATACATTTCTGACTAAACACATAACAATAAAGGCATTAAAAATGGCAACTATAAGCAAACCTTGAGTCCATCGCACTTGTTTGTCTGAACAAGGTCTTTTCCGCTAAGGCAAGATGAGTAATACACAATTTGCACTGCATCACTCGATGAATCTTTCATTTCAACTGCTGACGTAATTTTCTGTAAATATTATTATTTACATATAAATACATGTAAATATAAAAGGTTACATGGTTATCCATGTAACCTTTTATATTAGCTTTGGCAATAAAGCACTAAATAGACGAGACATTAAGGTATCATAATCTAGTACGATAATACACACATCTCTATATATACTTAAAAATATTGACAGCCAACTAATATTTTCAATCTGCAGATCTTTTCAAGTCTGAAATGCTCTCAAACCATATCACAATGTTTTGAGTGCATTTTAGCCTTAAAACAAATTAATGCATTCAACGCCATGTCGGTCAATACATTTTCTATCGTGTCTGCTATATAGCATTCATTCATTTCATTTAAGAAAGATCAGGCACCCATTAACTGACCAGAAAAGGAAATTGCTAGTTGTGTATACTGCCGTCATAAGAAAAAAGACGTATATAACATTTTACCAAAATTGAATTTTACGTATTTGTATTCAGTAAAAAAGACGCATCTGCCAGTATTTTTATATTAAATATACAAATACTGGCAGATATGTCATTTTCCCTTATGACGCCAGTATAATCTGGTTTAATTTTCTGGCAAGGCAACTCCATTCTTAAAAGACAGTCGTATTTATGGCAATCCCTATCTTTATGAAGTTTATACTGACGTTGTACTGTTCGCGCACTAGGTCGACGATGTTATCGGAGTCGTTGCTGAGCACGCCGGTGCTGGAGCCCTCGATGTGTTTGCTTAACTGCTCGTACACGCTGATCTGTTCCGCCGTCACCGCGAATATCACGTTAATCGCGTGCTTCTTTACCTACAACATACATATCACACTTATAATATTACCATTATCGTATATTTTACATAATTATATTTATACTAGTTTATGCGCCCCGCAAATGTCATTATCCCTCTTTAATTACTTTTCTTTTTGTCAGTATTCTTCGCCACATAGGTAAAATAAATAGGAAAGTTTAATATTACTTGATCATTACTATACATATTATATAAACAAAGTTCCCCGCCGCGTCTGTCTTTCTATTCACAATCAACTCAAAAACTACTAAACGGATTTTTTTGCGGTTTTCACCACCAACAGACAGTGATTCATGAGGAAGGTTTAGGTGTATAATTTGTTAAGGTTCTGTACTACCCGTGCAAAACCGGGGCGGGACGCTAGATGTTATAATAAAATTACAACCAAGAAATATAAAAGGAGAGATATAGATAAATATAGATAATATTTGTTAAATATTTTAAAGCCTATCATCGAATATGTCATCCTTTTGTTATATATTGATAGGTAATACAAATAAGGAAAACATATTTATATCGCCCATTTACCTTGTGATTAATCTGTGATATGCTCGGGTAATCCTGTAGTGTCGAGTGCGTGTACGTATTGTTTTTCATGTGACATTCACCATCATTAGGCTGTACGATACCACCAAGCTGCAAGTTAAATATAAACATTACATTTGTCAGCATTTCGTAATAAATCTTATCATTACGCAATTTTAAATACTTTTCTAGATTGATTTGAAGAAATACACATGATAAATTAAAATTAACCTACTTTATACGGATAACGTAAGAATATATTACAAATGAATTTTTTTAAATTAAATATCGTGAATATAATAACGCATTAAGTAACTTAAGCTTAAGATTTTGGAGAGTTGTAATACAAGGTGTGTACTTATTATGGATACTCTGATCTTTAACAGCGATAATATATTAAACTTTAGAAAATCTAAAGTTCACCACGGATAAGTCTGCATGAATAGATGTAAATTAATATTTTAAGCTTTTAGGAAATCTTAAGAGGTGATCTCTTTCAATATCCTAATATGTACTTTAATCTGCCTAAACCGAATACGTTTGAACGAATAGATTTACCTTTCCATCACCAGCGTAGTGGAAGCCAGCGTCTGTGGAGAACACCAGCAGTCTCCTAGCCTGGTCGCGCCAACCGATCTGTTGCTTGCACACGACCGCCTGCATGATCGCGTCGAACCCTCCCTCCGGCGCGTCCAGGTTACCTGACACGTCGGCTTTAGCCACCGCTTGCTGTAAAAATATATTTATTATAACGAAAAGTGTAAAATGACAATTATTATTGCTTAATGCAACTATTGGCAGATTTTCATTCACTACATAGCATGTTCAATCCCCTAGCGAACCAAATGGTTCGATGTCTCATAATGACGTCGTATGGTGATAACGTGAAACGCAAGTAACAGACCATGACAAAGTATCTCCTAAGGCCATCGAAGTAATTCAAGCATCGAAATAATGTCAGTGATTGGCAAGGTGACTATTACTCTGGACTGCACTAACAACTTACGATCAGCCGCAGTGTAATAATTATGCCAGGCAAATGTAAAAACAATAGAATTATAGCACAAAAGGCGGATAATAACACAGACATAAACGTTATTTAGAGGAGTTAACAAGAATATATCACGAACAAGCCATATCTAAAATAATACTATTAAAAAAAGGAACTTTACAGCTACTACTGATTGAAGTTTCTATATAACCAATTTATGACTCTCAACCAATCTTAACTAGATTGGTCAAAATTACGAATACAAAAAAGCTATTCAAACAAAAGAAGACTCTCACGAAAAATTTACGTTTTAAATAGTCTGGTTAAGCTCGGATGCCGTCGTCCTAGCGTTAGTTGCGAGGTTAATATAACAAAGCTCTTTAATACTCACATCGAAATAGTCTGTATCTACGCTAAGAGACATCTGATTTTTGTATCCATACGGCGCAGCGCAACCATCACATGGCGAAATCAAACTGCAAAAAGGAAAACACGATTTATATTGTGACTATACACACCAACAATTTATTTAGTAGATGAAACTATGACTTACTTCTTAGGAACAGTTGACACGTAAGGCATGACCAGTTTGTCAACGAATGATCCGAAACCGATCTTGAAGTTGGAGGTCATATTTCTCATAGTGGCCGAGAGCAAGCTACCCAACGTACTAAGTTTCTCCTTATCGTTCTTCATCGATCTGCTCAAGTCCATGAGATAGTATAGATCGACGGGGTAGTCCTGGGCTCGGGAATAAGCAAAGGTCAGTTTCTGCATTTGATCTGAAATAAAATTAATAATTAAAGAAAAGTTGATGATACTGGTATTAAACAAATTGGTCATTAGTAAATGTTCGGTATTTTTATACTATACTCGTTGTTTAGGTATTTACTAAAGGTAGGAACAACTATTATTTTGTAGATCACACACTGTTGTCCCGTGTGGGGATCGAAGCCTCGGCTCGATGGTAATGGCGAGGCGACCATTTAAACCATAAAGCAATTAAATGGTCAAATGATATTCGTATACGGTATGTGTATTTTTTATATTTTTTTATTTAATATCTGTTATTCAATTACACTACTATATACGGATTTTATCGCGTTGTTTATTTGACACTTTATTACATAATTTTGAAAACTCTTACACTACTACTATTAAACTTTACTAATTTTTAAGCTAATTAAATTATTATTAAAACTATTTATATTTAATTTAATTTTACACTTTCCCCGACGTTTCGGTTGCTTTTCAGCAGCCATGGTCACGGGGAGATTAATATGGTAGTTGTCTCAATGTTCCAGTGCAGGTATTTCAAAGTACCCGAACATAATTTAATCATTGGTGTTTCTATTTACGCAGAATGAGCTCAAAGTATCATGAAGTCTATATCTAGGATACCGTATGAGGCCATTATTTGCAACGTCGAGGACTGCCTATTCAAGAATAATATAAGAAAGGAAGATTTTGAGGCTATACGTCAAGACATTTCATCGGTCTTGCGTCGAAATAAAGTGCCCAGACCAAATCTTCCCAAAGATGAATTCGTCGCACTAAGAATCTGCGGGCTGGGCCAGATATTACATTACTCCGTGCAGATAAAGGAAACGTTACGGTTATAATGGATACGTCAGATTATAAACATAAAATTGAAAATTTACTTTCGGATGAAACAACATATATACATGTTAAAACAGACCCTACAAACAAAATATTGAACAAAACCAAAGACATCATACATAATAATACTCCGAAAAACTAGATCTAGACGTTAAACAATTAATACCAGCTTGCGTAAAACCTCCAAAGCTGTATGGGTTACCAAAAATACACAAGGAAAACGCTCGCCTACGTCCTATTCTGAGTCAGATCGACACACCAACTTACAGACTGGCTCAGCACGTAGCGAAGATACTCTCACCACTCAGAGGCAACTCGAGAGCACATATAAAGGATTCATACTATTTTGTGAGTGAAATTAAAAACCTACATCTCACTAAAAATGAAACAATGGTTAGTTTTGATGTACAGTCATTATTTACATGCATACCTGCACACGACTGTATTGAAATAACTAAAAAGAAGCTAATACAGTACAATATGCCTGAGGAATATGCAGAACTACTTAGGCATTACTTAACAACTGGCTATCTGTTGTGGGACAATAAATTTTACATACAAGTCGATGGCGTCGCAATGGGCTACCCAGTATCGCCTGTTGTTGCTGACATATATATGGAGGACTTCGAAGCTTGAGCTTTACAGACTGCCCCCATCACACCCAGGATTTATAAGAGGTTTGTAGATGATACTTTTACAATATTACCAACAGATAGTGCAAGTGTATTCCTAGAACACCTTAATTCCATTAATAACAACATCCAATTTACTATGGAATTGGAGGCAAATAATTCATTAGCTTTCTTAGATGTACTTGTCATCAGGAATCCTGATCATACTTTGAACCACACTGTGTATAGGAAAAAGACCCATACAAATAGGTACTTAAACGGTGAATTTCACCACCATCCTAAACAGTTAGCTACCGTGGGAATGTCTTTGTTTTAGAGAGCCCATGGGATCTGTGACAAGAAACACCTGGACGCCTAGCTTCAACATGTTAAGCAAGTACTGCAAGACAACAAGCTCCAACAGCTGCATCGCTGTCACAGCTCCCGAGAAAAGCCAGCCACAGTCGAGCGCCAGCCTGCTATACTGCCTTATGTAAGGGGTGTCACTGACAAGATTGGCTACATCTTGAAGCGAGCGTCAATCAACACATACTTCAAGCCGCCAACGAAGATAAGTCAATTTTTACCATCCGTCAAGTGCCAACTACCTTTACAAGATGCAGGGGTCTATAAAATAGATTGTGACTGCGGCCTCTCATACATTGGTCAAACCAAGAGAAACATAGGCACCCGTATAAAAGAACACATAGCTGATGTAAAACACCAACGCTCGTTAAAGTCTGCTGTGTGTGAACATGTGCAACAGGGGACCAACCACTACCTGAGATTTGACAAACCACAGATTCTCGGTAAAGAACACCGATTCCTACCAAGGATGCTTCGCGAGGCTATTGAAATCAAAAAACATCCTATTAATAGAGAAGATGGTTGGAATGTACCACCAGCTTGGGATCCAGTAATACAAATAGTCAAACCCAAGAAGAAGCAAACCACAGCTAGACTTTATGATACTTTGAGCTCATTCTGCGTAAATAGAAACAAAAATGATTAAATTATGTTCGGGTACTTTGAAATAACTACACTGGAACATTGAGACAACTACCATCTTAGTCTCCCCGTGACCATAGCTGCTGAAAAGCAACCGAAACGTCGGGGAAACTGTAAAAATAAATTAAATCTAAATAGTTTTAATAATAATTTAATTAGCTTAAAAATTAGTAAAGTTTAATAGTAGTAGTAATGTAACAGTTTTCAAAATTATGTAATAAAGTGTCAAATAAACAACGCGATAAAATCCGTATATAGTAGTTTAATTTCAGTGAATAATATTCGCGTAAACAGAAGACAATATTATGTATCTCAGTTATTAAAAATAAAATGCTGGTAAAAATCAATGTAAATACAACAATATTTAATAATTTAAGCAGTACTTAGTTTATTTGTTTAATAATATGTGTTTGTGTAAAAAGTCACATCAAGATTATTTACCTTTATTTAAATACCTAAACAAGCCAAGTATAGGTACTAATCCCACGTAATATTATAAATGCGAATGTAAGTTTGTTTGTTTGTTACGCTTCCCCGCCTTAACCACTCGACCAACAATATTGAGATTTCGCACACACCTTTAATGTAGAAAAAAGGCCTATTCCTGAGGCATAGAAAATTAGTGACAAAATCTCCATTAATGCGAGAGAATCTGCAGGCAAAATTTTGTCAATTATACAGCTCACCCAGTAATACCTAAGCCGCTACCTTAGTCGGTGTGAGTTATTAAATGATTATACCAAAAACATTTGCGCATCGCCGCCATTTCAAAAAATGCATTATTACGCCGTCCGCATAGCGCGCATTACCATTTTGCGTCCTGTCATTTACTTTAGGACCCAAATGTAACCCTTAATGTCTTCTGTGCATTATAATATTTCAGTTCACTGATCTAAAACCTACTGCGGTCACTAACGATAACAAAGTCATTTAGTAATAATGTATAAAAATAGTTTACCCACAGTATAGCGTAATAAAACTAATGATAATGGACAATTACACAGTGCATGCGAAGCGGACGAATCCATCATATTGTTTACTTGTTATATCACAATGTTACCTTAGATCGAAAGCTTAAGTAGGCATGTTAACGTAAACAATAAAAGAGAAGATTTTGCAGTCTATCGAGACGTTTCTAATTCTACAATATGACAAAATCACTATCACTACATTTATTAAAACAAAATTCCCCGCCCCGTCTGTCTGTCTGTTAGCGATATACTCAAAAACTACTGAACGGATTTTCATGCGATTTTGACTAATAGACAGTGATTAATAAGGATGGTTTAGGTGTATAATTTGTTAAGGTTTTGTACTACCCATACGAGGCCGGGGCGGGTTGCTAGTAAGCAATAAAAGAGAGTATTTTGCCGTCTATCGAGACGTTTCTAATTCTACAATATACCTAATAACTATTAAATAGATAGTATACTTACTCATTCTCATGTTGAGTTTGACTCTCTGGGGTTTCATTTGAACGAGGCTGTCTGCTGCGGCCGCTCCACCTGCCGCTGCCGCCGATCCCGATTCAGCAAAACTGCTGCTGCCTTTCGAGCTCATCGATTCTTCGTACGAAGAGGACCCGGAGACCATACCCATTCGGGACTTTGCTGGAAATTATAAAAAAAATCAACATACATATATGACAATGTATATATGTATTATGTATACTATAAACATAGGTCTAGTTTCCAGAATGATAAGAGTACGGATTTTTACTTGCTACGATCTCAACTAACCTAATTACAGGTAGCAATACAAAAGTAAAAATAAAGCACCTAGCAAGTCGCTTTGTTCACGACTAAGGGCCCTTCGTAGGTTTAAAACTAATAAAAGTAATATGGAAAATTTATAAATGCATATCCATACAATTGTACTGTGTAAAGTGTAATTAACAAAATCATGAAAGTTATTATTAAAAATAATAGACATCATCGTAAACATATTTTATCCGATATATTAATAGATAAATCTTCACACAAAATCCTTCGTCGTACCAACGGCTTTAATCGAACAAACTGATAAAATAAATCTCAATGAAAACACAGAGATGACATCGATCTCTTTAAATCTATAACGTTTGACCCGAGATCGAACACTCTAGACTCTTAGATACATTGTCTACGCTACTATAATTTTACCAGCCCTGTATAACACTGTCCCACTGACAGGGCTCTTCTTAGCGTGAGCAGGGTAAGGTTATTGTTCCCCACGCTGGCCCAGTGCGGGTTGGCAGACTTCACACATCTTCAAGAACATGATGTAGAACATTCAAACATGCAGGTTTCCTCACGATGTTTGTATCACCGTTAAAGTGAGCAATAATTAACTATTTGATACGCATATAACTCCGAAAAGTCAGAAATGCGCGCCTGTGGATCGAATACTAGGCTATCGCTGCTTTATTACTTCTTAAAGATAGGTACTAATAAAGTCAGCGGAATCGTTTACCTCTGCTCAACTCTAAATTGTATTTGGGGTCGACAGAGCGTTGGTTGTCTGGATTGAAGATGTAAGCTTCGTCACATCCTGCAGTACCGCCTCTCTCCATGGCGGGGTTGAAGCATCGGGGTCCATTGAAGTCGGATGCGAAGCACCAGGCGCAGCTGGCAGTGCGTATGCAATCACTGCAGGTGGTCTTGCTGGAGCAAGGATTCTGTGCCAGCAACTGCTCCGCACGCTGGCCGTAACACATGGCCAACAGGCCCACCCACACACATAGTCGTAATACAGTCGATCGTTGTATGTACATTTTGTGTTTTGTTAAGATTCGTATTCAGATCAATTCTGTAACAATGAATATATTAAAGTTATAAATGAGGCATTACATAGAACTCATCACACAACGTAGCGTAGATGTACCTATAGTGCTACCACACGGTGCCTAGGGGGCGGGCTTACTAACACTACTATATAATATAGCCTATAAGTACATTCTGTTACTAACCCATTACTAAATAACCTATGGACTGTTCATATACATAGTAGTACGTGTTATTTTACTTTAATAAAAAAAATATTTACACTTTATATCAATGACTTACCGAAAGCTATAAATTATCCTATGACACTTTTCGCTGATGATAGCACTATAACTATACCATGTCAGTCTAAAGAAAACTACGTGAACGATATACACAATACGTTATTTAAAACTATATCATGGTTAGAAAACAACAACCTTAAAATTAATCTCAATAAAACAGTAATTGCACATTTCAGCCAACGGCCACTGACATTTAATCATAATATAATTTATAATAATAATACAATTGACATAGTAAATACTACAAAATTTTTAGGACTAATCATTGACAGAAACTTAAATTGGAAGGCTCACATAGAACTCCTAAATAAAAAAATGTGTAGTAGCGCGTATGCCCTATTCACACTTTCACGGACAATAAACAAAGAGGCAATGTTAATAGCGTATTACGGACTTGTAGAATCATTAATAAGATACGGTATTATTTTTTGGGGCAACTCGACTGAAAATGATACCATATTTAAAGCTCAAAAGAGGTGCATCAGAGCTATGTTCAATCTCAAACCTACTGATAGCTGCAAGCCCTATTTTAAGCAAAATAAAATACTCACGATGCCATCTATTTACATCTTGGAAATTGCGCTATTTGTAAAATCTAACCCAGACTTATTTCCTCGTATGGCAGATGTAAGGCCCAGAAATAGACGGGACAATACCAAATTATGTCTGCACACTGCTAGAACAACGCTTATGCGCAAAAGCGTCTTCTGCATGGCTCCTGTCATTTTCAATAAATTACCAAAGGCTTGGAAAGAGCTTAGTAATAAAACATTTAAAAACCAGTTGAAGTCACTACTACAGGACAAAGTGTACTATAACATTTCAGAATTCTTGACTGACTGTATAATAATTTAATTGCATGAATTAATTTTAATGGATTATGATTTTATATTTACGTTTGACTTCTATATTTTTTATTACATTTTGTTTATATACTTATTCTGACATTTAATTTTTTTTATTATTTTTATTACTTTGTTTTATTAATTTTATAATTATATTTGCACGCCACTATATGGCAAACATGTATGAACGAAAAAAAAAAAAATTTTATAACATCTTGCATGCATTATTACTATTGTATGTATACACGTGTTTGAGCAAATAAATAAATCAATCAATTAATTATTATTTATTAATTATAATTATTTATATAAAAGACTACTTCCGCACTAATCATAGTTCCTGTGAATAGTGCGGAATCATCGCGGTTAACTTTACAAACATTCACACAACGGACTCAAAGAGCACCCAGACTCGGAACAACCATTTATGGATCACACAAATTTTTGTCCCGTGTGGGATTCGAAGCCACCATTCAGCGTAGCGGTGTGGAAGGCGGCCACTTAAACCACTACACCATCCGTGAGGTAAATAATCAAGTTGACTGTGTTATTGATTAAAAGTAGAAATAGGTTGTAGAAAGAATGCCAAGGTTTTGTACCTTGGCAGACTTCCTTCTTAAGTAAATATATGCTTATTAAAATTATAATATTATGAAATTGTGTTTTCATAATACTACCTTTTCCTTGCCAAGAACTAATAACTCGGTGCACATGGATATGATGTTGGAATATGGAGTAGGATTTAGTTTAGAACATTAACATAAGCCCGTACCCAATAAAGGAACAGTTCATAAATAGGGTTATTATAATAAAAAAGAGTGACCGTGAGTTTTATTTCAGTTTTCTCATTGGTTCTACGCCCTTTCTTCGCTGAACATGGCAAAAAGTTTTCTGAATATTTCAAAACCATGTATAATTGTCTCTGAAGTAAATTGTAATATTTTAACTATAGTTTAGCATTGAATGGTTTTATCTAGCAACTTAATGGCTATCCTGTTATGCAAATAGACCTTTGGACTAGAAGCCTAAGAACCTAGAATAATAACATACGTGGTACCTTTTTATCAGACAACTTGTTGAGTTCGTTTACATAAATGATAATATTCCAGATAATAGAGCCAACATGATCAGTATGTATCTCTTTTGAAAAATGATGTCATTAAGAATCATAGCTTAGGTAAAAATCCAATGAATAGCTGATCCAACCACATTATTAGGTGTAACGAGTGAATGAGTGTGTCGACAACGTCATCATAATGTTGAATAAACGATCTAAAACACGGGACATATGGCCAGCCGTGGGCGGCATCGTAACGAGTGAGAAAGGGCGCCGCCTACGCACCGCCGCGCGTCGTATCCAGTCCGCCTCGGCTACAACGAGCCGTGCTGTGACCAAATACTACTCAACACACATTGCAATCCCAACATCTGTCAATTGGTTAACATTGCGCACTCATCTCATCACGCATCATTTTATCACAATATTTTTACCGTATATTAGATTTTCCTTTATTGTTTAATAGTCCCGTATATGTTGTCTAACCATGTGTCGCGGAGGGTTTTATAAAATAAACATACATTAACGGACTCAAAGTACATCAAGACTCAAAAGAATTTATGAATAACACAATTAAATGATTGTCACGTACATGATTTCATCCTTAAACACGCAGTACACATCAGTAGCGCCTTAATAATGACCCTGGCCCTAAATCACACAGAAGACAATCAATAAACTTTTATATCACATCGCGTAGCAACGATTCTTATGAATAAGAGCAGTGCGTTAGGGCAGTTTAAGCCCCACAGATCTCTGGGTGACTCAAACTGCGCTTATACAGCATCAGAAAGAAATTGGGAAAATCTTTTGGATGTCACGTGAGTTTTGTCTTTCATTTTAACCAACAAAACGGGATTGATATCTCATGTTATTAACATGAATTATTTGCATTTCATTTCTTAAAAATTCATAAAAAAATATGCATGTATCTCAAATGTGAAGTCTATATTCTACGTCCAAATATTCTTTGTATCCATTGATTAATGCTTGTAGTGCCCTTCGCGACACAGGTTTAATCCCAGTAATAGTGCTCAGTAAAATACAACTAGGTTCATAAGTCCGAGTTATCGGCCGGCATTCCGAATAGAAATACGTGCATATGCGATCTTTAAAATAATTGCAAGAAGTGGATGTTACCCACTGTTATCTAAAGACAAATATAACTTATAGGTAATGAAAACAAAGCGGTCATGTTAGTTTGATTTTTAGCGTGCCATGATCTGATGCGCATATTCTGGAATATATTGGAAAATCAGTCATCTATAGATTTGTTAAAGTCGTTATGAACAGGTGTTACGCTAGCGTAACATAAGGCCTAACAAAATAATCTATAAATTTGTTAAAAACGTTATTAACGGGTGTTACTCTAGCGTAACATAAGGGCTAACAAAAGAAGTTAATTATACATAACCTTAATTTAGAAATCGCATTCAATCTACGAAGAGCGTACTATTACCCTAAATATCTATGCGTACCCATTAGAGGAAAAAGGTTTTACGTACTAAGATCAATTTAAGAATAATCTATTAACAAAATAAACAAAGATTGTAAAACAAATAGCGACGTTGTAGCAAAATAGCGTACTAGTCTTCTAGAATGCAAGTATTTATTTTTCGGACTTCAGGGCACAGCGGCAATTCTTAACGCAATTCTACTGATCGTGTCATGGTGCTATCGTTTTCTCGTTCACTATTGTGAAATACAAACGCAAATGACACAAACGCAGGCGACACAATCGCATAAGCAATAAAAATACAGCACTACTACTACTAGTTGTCTATGACTTTTCAAGTATGTTGAATTACTTTTTTCACACAAAAACAGCCTGCAAATACTCCACTAAATATGTTTAATATTTTACAATCGACTAACGCAGACGGTAAAACATGTACCAAACATATATTTAAAAGAAAATATTTATACTATGAGGTATAGGAATGTTTACTCGGCAATTTAAACAGATTATTGCGACACTCGTAACTAACGATTGCAGATAATGTTGAGCAATAATCATACCACGATATCATCTGACTTAGCGCATAGAGAGGACATTAAAAACAGCTTAGACTCGCTATGCTCTTTAGTGTATATTATACAACCGGGGCGAAAATATATGTATATAGTACAAATAAAAAGGAAATGGCTTTTATATTAAGATGAAAGCAGTGGATATTTACATGCCACAAATAGGTACATAGACATTCACTTTTTTGTCTGGCTATTTGTCTGTTTGTACGAGTTAAACTTCGGCATGGCTAAACTAGTTGTAAAGAAACTTCGCAAACAAATAAAGGCTACGTAAAGTGGTGTTAGTAATTATCAAGTACTAGATGTGCCCGCGGTTTCACTCGCGTTTATGGTTAGGTACTGCGCCGCTCCTGTAGGTCGTACCGTGATGTTATATAGCCTTCCTCGATAAATAGGCTATCCAAACTTAAAATAATTTTTCAATTCGAACCAGTACATAGTTCCTGAGATTAGCGCGTTAAACCAAACACACAAACTCTTCAGCTTTATAATATTAGTATAGATATGCATGCTAAAAACTAAAGATTAAGAAGATATTTATATCTAACTAGCGACCCGTCCCGGCTTCGCACGGGTATGTTTTGTTATAACAAAATATACCCGTGCCTCACAAACAGACAAACACTGTCTAATTCCTTTGAGATATATCTCAGTAGTCATAGTTGGTAGTATACTAGGCAACGTTCCCAATAAAAGCTCCTAGTCATCTAGTTTTCCCCCAACGTCATATTTTAACCTTTTTACACAAAATCTTTACAAATTATACACCTAAACCTTCCCTGGAGTGATGGAGTTCTTCACATGGAGTGATCCATGAGGAAGGTTTAGGTGTATAATCTGTGTATTGGTGAAAATCGCATGAAAATCCGTTCAGTAGTTTTTGAGTTTACCGCAAACAGACAAACAGACAGACAGACGCGGCGAGAGCTAATGATAGTGAAGGAGACCAAGAGAAATAAGCTAACAAGATGCAAATATAAAATATGGTATTGTTCTTATTACGGAACCTGAGGCAAAGGAGCCAAATCATTTACCGAATAAACAAACTTGGCAGTTCGTAACAACTAAAATCTATATAGCCACGATGTAAAACTATTCAGGAAAAAGTCCACACACTTCTGCAAACTTTACTGCGAATAGGTGTAGGTATATTTAACACTGCATTTCTGACTAAATGACTAGGTACAAATCAAACATGACAGTTGAGATTGTTATATGTCGAGTAGCGCTTCACGTACCATAAATGCTTATCTTTCTGCTGATGACATCGGAGACAAATAGAGGAAATGGTATATAGTACTCGTAGAGCACAGACAATGGCAAACAGCGTGTCATATGAATATACATTTGTCTTGTAGGTATTTGTTAGGTATGAAATAAGTTTGTTAGTACAGATACGTTATTGTTATAAAACTAAGAGTCAAGATCATGATAAAGAGAATGTATAATGTACATACCGTAACCATTTAACCAAGCAAGTGGTAAGCAGGGCACGTAATATTATCCAAGAGGTTTTCGCAATCAACCCAGTTCACGTGAGATTTACACCGACCTCATAGTTCGCACACAATTAAATTAATATGATATGTACCTACCTAGCTTATCACAGTATAAATTTAACTTCACCTATCACAAAATAACAACAATAATTTAATTTTTATTTAACGTACAGCAAAAGCTGGCAATATAGCATTGCCATATAATATTAATGTATCACTTGTCCGTACGTTGAAAATTAAATAACCGTATAAAATATTTATTTATATTAATAAACTGTATATAATAAACCAACACGTAACAATAACAACTAATAAAATAAATTTAATGGCGATATATATTTTAATATTTAGTCAGTACACCACTTTCAATATGTAATTACTACGTAGATATAAGTAAGATCGTTAACAAACAGCGCACGACGTGCGCCCGCGCCGGATACACGCGTGACTAATTGTACAGAAAATAACTTCGTCAGCGGGTGATACAGCGGGCGCCGTCACCGTTTCTTCTCGGAATCAATAGTCAACACTCTCGCATCATAACATTTAATAGCCTGGACCCTCGGGTCTTGCAAACACTCGCTAAAATAAACACTAGGTAACCTTGTCTAACGCGTATTTAGGTCAGGCGCCGCGATGATGCCCTAAATTCTACAAACTATAACAACTGCGGTTACTTATTCATATACAAAGAACTCTTGCTTTTAAACTAGAATCTATAAGGACAATGCCATACAACGTATGAATGAGCGGACTTTTGTTTTTTCGTACGTATAATGTGTTTCCAAACCTAATGTGAAAAAATAATCATATTGGTATAGGTAAGTAGAGAAGAAATACGCAGATGACACCACGATATTTCTTCTCAAGCTTAACAGTGCTACATATGAACATCTGAACAATTTAATAAAAAAAAACATGAATGGACGACAGTGTCAGTAGTCTCTATTACATAATGCCAATCTTTCAGAGATTGGGTAATTGGCGAACGGACCTGCAGTGTGATACGCCATTACAAGTAAAATACACGATAGCAATTTTAATACGACCTCTAGTTTAACACAAAAACCGGTGTTTCTGTAGGTCGAATAAATTACGTCATTAGCACCGACCGACAATATGATGATTCAAGTTGTGATATCGTAAGCATTCTTTCGCCTTTACAGACGTTTGATGGCCATACGAACATTTCAATCTCGCCTACACCGTACATACAGATGTAAATTAATCACTAATATTATTTATAGTGCACACATACAGTAATATTATTTTTTAAGAACAACCATTAATTACCTAGTCTTTTATATTTTAAATAACACAGTTTAATTATGCACAGTCTTATTGGCATGATGACTTCTAGTGAGAATAACAGAACTGCATACCTATAAGGTTCCGCAAAGGCACAGCCTTCAGCGGGTTTCCTTATATCGACGATAACGGTCAAGGGGTGCACTGTGCGGGTCAATGACCGCTCCTGCTTACTTTGGCGGGCGCGGCGCTCGTCGACACCACTTCGCCCTACCGCGTTTTACGACTTGTATGGTACAAAATCTCTATACTAGCATGCTTGAACCAGATAGCTCATAGCCTTCATAAATAAAGTTTAAAGTAAGCCTTAATTAAAAACAAATTGAGTTTACTTTCGATTAAATGTGTCAATGTCAATACAAAAGAAGTATATATAAGTGATTAGTCATATCATAAAAAAATCAGAAATTTACATAATGTAGAGTAAAATCCTTACTAATATTATAAATTCGAAAGTAACTCCATCTGTCTATCTGTCTGTCTGATACCTTTTCACGGCTAAACCACTCAACCGATTTAGATGAAATTTGGTACAGATATAGTTTTAAATCTGGGGAAGGACATAGGCTACTTTTCATTGATGTAGGTACCACGCGGGCGGATCCGCGCGCAAAAGCTAGTACTACATAAAATAGACACTGGAGAAAGCTTCCAGAGTAGATCTCGCAAATATTATATAGGCCTCTGCATGTTTCAATATTTCTGATTCCTTGTCAATTTTAATATTATGCTTCTGCAGACATAATGATGCAGATTGAATTCTATATAGAGTAAATAGTCTACTTGTAAAATAAAATCAATGCGCACATATGAGTTGAATTAAGTAATAAACAGAATTGTAAAAGATTACTACAAGCCCAAGTTTGACTAGATAACATAATACAGTCGAAACCGAATATAACAACGGATCGGTTATTACGACCGAATGGCAAGGTCCGGGCTGAATCTCTATACAAACAATTAAGTAATCATACCACCTATAACAACATCGGATACAGCGACATATCGCTTAAAACGACGAAACTTTATCCACTTTTACTTGTTCCAGCAAAATAAAACAATACAAACAATTTAGTTGTTAAAAATTTATCTTATTCCAATATATGAAGCAATATTTTAAGCTGACTACAGCTTATAGACTACACTTAGTATATATGTACAGTGGAATCTCTATAACTCGGATCTCGTTAAGTCGTAATCCTTAGTAAATCGAAAATAAATGCAATTCCATTTAGTACATTTATAACTCGAATTGCAAAAAGCTAACTCTTACTGAGTTAGCTTTTCATAAATACATATAATGACTTCTTACTTGGGATGCCCTGATCTCATAGCAATAAAATCCAAAAGGAATATTCGGAGCCTCTAATCTATTGTTTATGAGTTGCACACATGCAATGAATGACTACATTCATTAAACTTTCTAAGAAACACAGATGTTAGGTTTTCATTGTTGGTCACTTAGGTTTGTTCATTAATGGTTACTTGGTTCAGTATTTATTTGGCTGTTAACAAGCAACAGCATGAGCAACCATATCATATATTCGGTTCATTATATGAATAAGAAAAAATAATTAATAAGCATCTGCAAATGGCTTGAATCAAAAGAAGATAACAGATTTTGTATCAATTATTTAATAACATTGATATTATTACATCTTTTAATGTAAATTCGTAATACTTGACTCAAATGTATGTAATTTGTTTTAATAAATGTTCTTAGAAATTGCGCCGTTTTATGTCGAAATTTGATCAGTTAAAATTTTCACTAGAAATTCGTGTTCTGTCGAAATCTCATCATCTCGATTTTTTTAGCATTTACCATGATATTCGAGCTATCGAGACTTTACTGTATATAACTTTTTTCAGAATAAACATTTTTATTTATTTATTTGACATTTTATTTGAAAACATTTTCATAAGCGTAACTTATACCCATACTACATAAAAGTGCATATTTAAGAATTCTTAACACATATGACAATTAATATGACTATATACTTGTGTATATTGCTTATAACAACTATCGGACATAATGTCTGAAGTTATATGGTCCCATCAATGTTGTTTTATCCAGTTTCGACTGTATGTATATTTTAAAATGAAATGTTAATGTTGCATAAACATTTAAATCACAATATTCACAATAAACTTAGTTTAATAAATTTATATTATGTAGTTTAACCTGTCAATTATGGAATGCCAGACATCATTCAAAACCTATGCTAAGGATCAGATTAATATATTAATAGCAAGTAAATATTGCCCAGAAACCAAGACCAGTTTTGATATCCTTTTATAACAATAACTTGTTTTATGTCACTTTACTGAAGTTCTATCTCAATTAAATAATTAATATATTTGAAAAATTACCAATTATTACTAAGTAATTTATAAATAGAGATTATTCCAGCAATATAGCTACACTGCAGGAAATTTTCCCTTTAAATACAAACAAGAACAACTCTTAGCTATCAGCTTGCCTTCATCTCATGTCTCATAGTTTAATGCAGATGCCAGGTAACTACAATTTGCCCTTATGGTGTAACAAATGAAACGAACAACTAGTCGTTTAAAAACTGAACTATTGAATAACACAGCACAAAGCGGAATATTGTGGTTTATTAATTTATTACAACTTATTTAATATGACACAAAAACAGATAAAACGATGTTCATACATAATTTAGGTTTCTAATTAGAAATCTCATAAGCTCAGTAATATTAATTAATAGTAAATATATATTATAGTAATTATTTTATAAATATCACATAGATTTATGACAAAATATTTATAATTAGGTCGCCCGTGGGCTGATCGACCAGTTAAAGTTTACTTACTGTTTTTGAAGTAGGTAAACAAAGAAAATTATAATTAGTAATAATTGATATAGAACTTACCAGTACTTTTATAATCTAAAGACTGCTTTAACTATAAACATAATATTAATTCATTTTCGTTATCAAATAAATAGGTACTATTCACAAAACGTACATTGAATGAGTCTGGAATGAGTAATTGCAGAAATAATCATTCATTGTATTACTCATCATTCACTACAGATTATCTATAAACCATTCATTATAACATGGAAATCATTCTTCCTTCTATCATAACATAATTCAATTTGTCAAGTATGGTGGCTTTAGCCATAGGTGTACATAATATAAACTTCGCAAAGGATTATCTTTATAGGCAACGCCTAGACGAAATATCGAAATATAGGCATGGATACTGGGTGCATCAATGATATTTGTTTTCTTAGCTAATTCTACCTGTATGCAAGCGCTGCTGAAGTAACTGTTATAGAGAGAGATAATATTATCTCTAACAATAGTTGCGATGATATACTTGTACTGAATTTAAGTTCTCTGAATTCTCTTCCTGATGAGAGATGTTTTAAGGTTGCCACTAATCTCTCTTCAAGTGACTGCTTGTCTCATAATAACTGTATCGGTTTTATATATTATGGTTTGGCAAGTTCAAGCAATTCAGCAAATGAATCGGAACTCATACATACATACATAGATTCACGCCTGTTTCCCAGAAGGGTAGGCAGAGACTACGGATTTCCATTTGCTACGATCCTGACACACTTCTCTGGCTTCATTCACTTTCATCACATTGCTCATACACGCCCGTCGGTTCAAGGTGCTCTTAACCTAGCCTTTGTCCAGAACGCCTCCGATCTGATCGAGAAACGTTCGCCTAGGACTTCCTCTTGCGACTGTTCCATTCACACTAGCCTTATAAACTTTCTTAGTCAGTCTTTCGTCGTCCATTCTTTCTACATGCCCAAACCAGCTTAACATACCCTTTTCTATTCTTGCCACTATATCCACTTTCATGCCGCATCTCTCTCTAATCACACTATTCCTTATTCTATCTTTCAGAGTCATACCACATATATTTCTCAGCGCTCTCATTTCTACAGCATTTATTCTGCTCTCATGCTTCTTTTGCCATACCCAACTTTCACTTCCATACATAAGTGTGGGCACTAATAGTCCTCTATGAACAGCCAAACGTGACTTTTCGGATACATTTCGGCTGTTCATAAAAGCGCGTATAGCTCCATTCACTTTGTTGCCAGCAATCGTTCTCCTTTCAATATCTCCCTCATGTTTACCATCCCTTGTAAACAAAGTACCCAAATATACAAACTCTTTCACTTTCCATCTTTCCATCAATCATAATATTAAACATCGTCACGCACTCTTCCTTTTCAAATACCATTACTTTCGTCTTGCTTACATTTATTTTCATTCCTTTACTCTCAAAAGCACCATGCATAATAGTTACCATCGCCTGCAACTCTTCTGCTAATGACGCAAGTATTACTTGGTCATCGGCATAAAGAAGACATTTGTCTAGTAACTCATTCATTCTTAAACCCCATTCACAATCTTTTAAATCTTTTAAATCGGAACTCATGCGAAGATATATACGAAAATCTTCATCATCTAGGTCTTTTATAAGTCGCATTACGCATATGACTATATGATTCTGTGTTTTAAGTAGAATATTGTCCATTCTTTTCTTTCTTTTCTATTTTTTTTGAGAGGTGTAGTAGCTACGATGGTTGACGCAACTAACGCAATTTTAGCCTGTTTTGATAATATTGGAGGGATGTCGACGTGATCACGGTGTAGTAGTACGGAAAGCACTGGAGATATAATAGTACTCTATGGCACTGGACCGTCTGTGGTGCGGTGCGGTGGTGTGGTGTGTCGAGCGCACCGTACCAGTCCGGTGCAGTGGTTCGGTGATCGGTCGCACACGTTCGATAGTTTAAGTTACAGCTAGTAGCTACCATGGAACTATTATGCGAATAGTCTACATACATAACAATTATGTTAAAATATACTATTAATATGTAATCAGAAGTTTGGAACGCAACACGGTTCCAAATCGATTTTTTTTGTAATGTTGGTTGCACGTCGATAATTCCACCAATGAGACACTTTGGGCCTTTCTTCTTCGGAGAATATGGCCGACATTTTGATATTGCTGTCATGAAGATTTTTCAGTGACAAAATTTTAACTTTGTAGTTCTTCATGCACGGTTTTATGTTCCCAAATCGTTTTATTTTTTAATTGCATAGACGGTGTGTAGTGTAAGCTATTTTATTTTAAAAAAATGGCAGCTGATCGTGAGATTGCTGCTGAAGACAGCATCAGAGTGGTTTGCCGATTTCGGCCACTGAATGACTCTGAAGAAAAAGCTGGATCTAAATTTATCGTGAAATTCCCTTCAGGACCTGATGACAATTGCATTTCTATAGGGGTAAGTAAGAATATTTTTAATTTCTTATTGCTTTCCCCTATCATCGCCCTAAATTAGATCATGATGACTAATACATTACGAGTTGTTCACCTGCTACGAAATGGCCTTTCTTTTTCATTCCGCTTCGATGGTTATGATTATAATCGCGTAAATTAAAAGAATCTTGCCGAATATGTTATAAGTAAGTACAAACGTCTTTGTTTTGTCGAAAATCAATACAAATACCTCTACGACCTTGACCTAAGTAGGTTTACTACAAATTCTTAAGGAATTTTTGTTTATTATAGGTGCTAAAATATTATGATATTACTTTGCTAAAATAATTACATTGTCTTAATTTCTGTTACCTACATATTATTTTATAATTACCTTCATTTAGAGGTATACATACAGCATATACTTGTAACTGCATAGAGTTCTCTAATAATAAAATACAAATTGTTTTGATTAAATATTCGCGTTATTAATGATAACTAAATAAATCAAATTTTAATTTTTTTATGTTGTTTCAAATTAGAAAATTATAATTTATTTCAAATCAATTTCCTTTTGTGTTATCTGATATAATTCTAATTACAACGCAAATTGTTGGCCATACATGACCCTGTATTATTACATAATTTATTGCATCCTTTGGATTGGTCAATATGGTTATAAACTCAAATAATTAGTATGTTTTATACACACTAGGTGTAAGAGCTAGTATATGGGTAATTAAACATATTTTGCATTCAATGTAGAACAAGAAATTATGTCAATAAACACAACATAAATGTATTTTTAAATATATATGCACAGTATTAATTAACTACTTTTAAATAAACATAACATGTGAGCAACATCAAGTTATTTGGCATTTATATATTTTTAAAAATAGTTTCAATCCAACATTGTCTCACAGCCAGACAAATATTTGAATCTTACAACCTACAAACAAGTTAAATGACTCTCTAGGTGATGATGTCAGATACTTATGTTGACCTGATTCATGCTGTGATGTACACTTTACATAGTGCTGTACATTTAGACTCTAGACTATACACAAGATGTTTACATATGGGATGACTGAACTAAACTATACCAAATATATATTTTTATCTATTAATAGAAGTTGAATGAACTTATGTTACAGTACTGAGTTGGATGTGTCTATAGCTAACAGATTTTTGGCAATGTGATTCATATCTATGTACATTATTATATCTAGTATTATATTCAGCAAAATATCTGTTAGGCTAACTTAGTTAATTTTATTTACTTCCTATATTATTTGATACCCTAATTTATTAATAAATTTTCTATTATTTTTAGTAATAAATCAATTAAAACAATAAATAATATAATTATATTTTACACATGAAATGACTTTTTACTTTATATAATAAGTGACAATAACAGGCATTAATATTATTAATATTCAATAATAACAGGCAAACACTATTAATATAAGATCCTGTAACCATGTTTGTTGCAAATAAAATATTCATATCTTAATAATGTATAATATTGGTCTGGTTTTGGTTGGTTATTAATAAGGTGTATATTTTTTTATACCAAGTATTTATATATTGTGTTTGCTTTAACCGGTCGTATACCGCCGGCTCGCATACCAGCCGGCAGATTTGTACCCGTCGTAGGCCGGTGGCTCGCATGCGAGCCACCAAATTGGCGCCAAAACGCCGCGCGCCGCCTTCGCTTTAGCTTAAGCTAACGTAAAACCAATTTGGTGGCTCGCATGCGAGCCACCGGCCTACGACGGGTACATATCTGCCGGCTGGTATGCGAGCCGGCGGTATACGACCGGTTAAGCCAGCCTTCTATGAAACCATGAGTAAAGGAGGAAACATAAACATTCCTCTATATATATATAGAATATAGAATTATACACATCATATTTATGTTCTTTATTTTGTAGTGTTAATACAAATTGGCTTTTCTTCTATTTTTCATAATTTATGATAGCAATATTATAGTGATTACTACATTGTGCCAATCAAATTAGCATCTATTATTAAGATAATTATATTATATGTATGAAAAACAGTTCAAAATATTGATTTTCATTTATGAGTGTGTTAACCAGTAAAATTATTTAATAATGTGTAAACAAAGGTGTGATGTACTATTATATATTTTGCTATATGCTTTCAATTAAAATTAACTAACGAAAAATAAAATTTTATTTAGACTTAATTACTGTAAAATGATTAATTATTGCTTAGTCAATATATTAGTCATACTTGACAACAGTCTGTAACTTATTGAAAGAACTTTCTTTAAAATACATGCAGTTTGGTCAGTATTTAATAAGATTATCATTTCATTACATATTTTTGAAAATAAATAGATTAGCGATACTCATATTAGCCACTGTTACAAATGATGTGCTGATTAATAAAATGCTTTTGGAATAATGGAAGGTCACACACTTCAAATTTATAATATTATTAAGTTAGCAGTATTTCATTTTTTACACTGCCTTGCTCTCAGTTATTTGGATTGAAACTTTCATAATTCCACAACATTGCGTATTTTATTGCTAGTGAATTGCTAACAGTATTTAGTGCAGGTTGTAATTTACATGTAAGTTATGTGCAGTCTCATTTTATATTTATTGTTTTAGGGCAAAGTATACTTGTTTGACAAAGTATTCAAACCAAATGCAACCCAAGAAAAAGTCTACAATGAAGCTGCCAAGAGTATTGTGTCAGATGTCCTGGCTGGTTATAACGGCACTATTTTTGCATATGGTCAGACCAGTTCAGGAAAAACACATACTATGGAAGGTGTCATAGGTATGTACATCTTAATTATGTATATTTTTGGAGTACTATAATCTTCATTAAGCACATACACCATAATTATTTGATTAATTTGCAGGTGATCCAGGGAAACAGGGTATTATTCCACGGATAGTTAATGATATATTCAATCATATTTATGCCATGGAAGAAAATCTGGAATTTCACATTAAAGTGTCATACTTTGAAATTTACATGGACAAGATCAGGGATTTGTTAGATGGTTAGTCATTATGTTTTCTTACATTAATTTTGTTTTGCATAAATAGTATATATCTGTGCTCTTATTTAAACCTAAAGGGCTAACTCTATTAATTCTATTTTTTGTTTTCAGTTTCGAAAGTTAACCTCAGTGTTCATGAAGACAAAAACAGAGTCCCATTTGTCAAAGGTGCTACTGAACGATTTGTGTCAAGTCCGGAAGAAGTTTTTGAGGTTATTGAGGAGGGCAAGTCAAATCGACACATTGCAGTCACAAGTATGCATCTGTCCCATTTTGTATTTGCATTTAGTAGCTTTGAAATGCTGGTCCGTTATACAAAAAATTATTTATTTTCCCTGTTATCAGGATAAATAATTATGATATGTATATCATTGTATGTGTATGATTGTTGTTCCAATTACAATTCTTAATAAGTAGTTTAAAGATGCCTGCATCAATCGTGGTATTTATTTATCTTATAAATATTATGATATTAATAAAAATAATCACATACCATATTAATCCAGATAAGTAGGAGCCTAGGTTTCACCATGTTCAAATCTGGGAGTATAATTTGTGACATATTCTTTATTTCAGACATGAATGAACATTCATCTAGATCTCATTCAGTCTTCCTCATTAATGTAAAACAAGAGAACCTCGAAAACCAAAAGAAACTTTCTGGAAAGTTATATCTGGTTGACTTGGCTGGTTCTGAAAAGGTATTTTTATCTTTTTATATCAGGTATATTTCTTTTATTTTATTATATTTGCGTTCGGTCCTGGCATTTCGGGAGTAAGATTACCGATTAAGGCAATGTTTTTTGGTTATTTCACATCATAATTTATTTTAGTTAATTAGCTAGAAAGACTATCTTCCTTTTGCCACCAATATAAAAATATATATAATATTAAGATGTACATCTGTACTTATACATCTTTCGTTATTATTTATATTACGTAATGACCGAACTGCACCAGTTCTGATTACGAGTACGATTCGCACTCATTAACGCGATTAACACACGCCGACAATGGTTTTAATTGTTAGTCATTGTTTGTTTAAGCAATTATTATCTTTAACAGGTATCTAAAACTGGTGCTGAAGGTACTGTCCTTGATGAGGCGAAAAATATCAACAAATCGTTATCTGCTTTGGGTAATGTCATTTCGGCATTGGCCGACGGAAACAAATCACATATCCCATACCGAGACTCAAAACTGACCCGTATCTTACAAGAGTCGCTCGGAGGTAACGCCAGGACGACTATCGTCATCTGTTGTTCACCTGCGTCCTTCAACGAGAGCGAGACCAAGAGTACACTCGACTTTGGTAAAAGGTAACTACATTTTATATTGCAAACTGCAGATAACTGCTTTTAGATTGCCATTGTTACCTAATAACTTTTGTTTTTAGAGCTAAGACTGTCAAGAACGTTGTCTGCGTCAACGAGGAGCTCACTGCTGAGGAATGGAAGCGCCGTTATGAGAGAGAAAAGGAGAAGGTGGCTAGGCTAAAGGGCAAGGTTAGTTTGCAATACATGCCTTATAACATCCTTAATTATGTGAATAATTTGACAAGTGCTGATTAAAATTAATGTTGTTTTAGGTTGAGAAGTTAGAGGCAGAGCTTAATCGCTGGCGCTCAGGTGAGACTGTGCGTATCGAAGAACAAGTCAACTTGCAAGAGATTGAAGCAGTCACTCCTGTTACATCATTCATCGAAGAGAAACCACCAGCGGCGGTGAGTTGAATTATTATGAGCAATTATCTCTCACACATAAATCACATACTGATACTATAAAAATACCATAATTGTAATTTGTCGTCCTAATTAAAATGAAATCAAAGGTCATGTAAGCTTTCAATTGATAGAATGCCTGACAAAATTGAAAACAAATTTTTCCTGCCAGCGGGCGAGTCACTATCGCACAATAGGTTTAAATATATGATGACGAATATGTTAATGCCATAAGAATTTAAATTCGGCTACAAATTCAAGTCGAACATATGTTGCAGCCTGTGCCAGTGGCAGTTTCCAGCGCAGTGGAAGATGCCGCCATGCAGGGTAAACTGGAAGCACTGTACCAACAGCTTGACGACAAAGATGAGGAGATCAACCAACACTCACAGCTGGTGGAGAAACTCAAGGAGCAGATGATGGAACAGGAGGAGCTCATTGCTTGCACAAGGTAATTCATTAAAATAATAATTTTATAATATTTAATTTTAGGTTTGATAAATTTTCAAAAGATTGTTAATTATGTATTTATATATTTGCTCAAAGTAATAAATAGCTAACTAGATATATTTTCTCGTTCTCTTTTGTCAAGTACTATGTACGACATCCGTTTTAACGCATTCAAGCAAAGTCTAATTGAATCTATTCAAGTAGTATAGATATTGTTTACGAGATAATACTAGTATGATGAATTCAATGAAGCATGACGTCACCTGTTCTCGTCACATTGTCCACCAGTCCGCTAGTAAATACGGATATCATCAATACTTTAGGTTAAAAACATTCCGCTTTAGTAAACAAATCGATATTTGTGATAGGCGCGACTACGAAGCTCTGCAAGGCGACATGAACCGCATCCAGCAAGAGAACGAGGCCGCTAAGGAGGAGGTTAAGGAGGTGCTGCAAGCGCTTGAAGAGCTCGCTGTCAACTACGACCAGAAGTCGCAGGAGGTCGACAGCAAGAGTCGCGAGTGTGACCAGCTGTCTGAGGAACTGCAAACCAAGCAGGTAACACACATTATAATGCATAAGCTCTATACTATTTACCTTTCTTATTATAAAATTACATGTTATTATCTTTGATTGTAATATGCTTTAATAATTAATAGATCTATAGGGATCAGTAGTCACATAAAGTGATTCAAGACGGCTGCATGAGACATCAGATATCTCATAAAGTCTTATTGTAATCTATTAAAATGGTTAGGTTAACATAAGGTATTTGAGTTTGCCTGCCAGGTTTGAATCTAATTGGGTCTTTTAGTCATAATTTCTAAGATTGTTTTTTATTTTTATTTTTCTAATTGTTTATGATGATTCAATTTAATTGTATACAGGGTGATTTTGAAACCGTGTAATTCCTTTTAACAACGCATTCTACTGGTGATATAGAAAAACAAACCTGCCTGACCATACTTTTTTTAATTAGAATTATGTTTTTGGTAAAATTAATGTACGAATTTTTTTCGTGCAATGGTTTCATATAGTTGTGTGTTAACCACCCGACACAAACTTAATATATGACCAATTTGAAAAAAATAACAGCAACAACTGATGTCGTAAATAATAAGGGGCAATAAAAAGGACCGCCTGTTATTATTTACAACATTAATAATTGAAATTAGTTTTTTATTATTAAAAAATTAAAATTGCCTCGGGTGGTTAACATATGACTGATCTGAAACTATTTCAAGAAAAAACGGTACATTAATTATTCCAAAAAAATAATTCAAATTAAATGAATAGTGTCAGAATTATTCTATACCACCAGTAGAATGCGTGATTAAAAGGAATTACACGATTTTAAAATCACCTGTATATTTATATTGATAGCGAAAGTGATTAGCCTATTATATAACAAATAAGTACTCTTAGCAAGTATATATTTATGTTATTAATGTGTTTTCTCCACAGAGTGCTCTGACTAGTGCAACCTCAGAACTCCAGCAACTCCGTGACCTATCAGCGCATCAACGCAAACGTATAGCGGAACTGCTCACCAATTTACTACGCGACTTGGCCGAGATCGGAGCTGCTGTTGGGGGCTCTGAACTTGACTTCAAACTCAATGTGGACACAGTGGGCAAACTGGAGGAGGAATTCACCGTCGCTCGTCTGCATATCAGTAAGATGAAGAGCGAAGTCAAAAATATCGTACAACGTTGCCACTCCTTGGAGTCGGCTAACATTGACGCTAATCAAAAGGTAAACAATTATTTTTATTCTTATAATTTTATATGATCATATAAATTAAAGATATATTTTAACATGCATTTCCTTAGATTAAATCAGCTGTTTGAGAATTTAGGATGAAAATATTAATTGATCATATAAAATATTATATAATTTTACCGTATATTGTGTTTGTTCTTTTCACAAAACAAACTGATCATTTTGCAATTTTGTGTTTTTGATCGAATTCTTTGTTAGACTTTTTGATGAAATGTTTAAAATCTAACGTGTTTTCCCGACGGTAGTTAAACATAATGTGAATTTGCGATATATGCTAAAGTTTAGTTCATCATGTTTAGATCGAGGAATACGAGCGCACGCTGGGCGAGTGCCGTCTCCTTATCTCTCAACACGAGGCGCGCTGCGCGTCTCTCGCGGAGTCTATGCGCGAGGCCGAGAACAAGAAACGACAACTCGAGGAGGCTGCCGATGCACTTCGGGAGGAATGTGCGCGTCTACAGGTAAAGAAGCTACAGTTACATACCAGGAGATAACTAGCAGAGGTTATCGAAGTGATGACGTGTGCGACGCGTGTTGGCAGGCGGCGGAGCGCGTGCAGCTGGCGGCGGCGGAGCAGCGCGCGGACTCGCAGGTGCGCAGCGCGCTGGAGGCGCAGCTGGAGCAGCTGCGCAGCGCGCACGCCACGCAGCTGGCGGCGCTGCGCGACGAGCTGGCGGCGCTGCAGCGCGCGCACCAGGAGCTCAAGGAGTGCGTACCGCCCTGCCGCCCTGCCGGCCGAGGCTCTTTGCGTCGAAGCGACACAAAAAAAAATACCGCAGTCAAAAAAAAAATTTGAATTACCATATTTAAAAAATCATTGTCGCTTAAAATTCGCAATTCGCAATTTGAATCGAAACAAAATAGTAGTGTTCCGTTTCTGTTTGCAGCACGTACCAGGAATTGACTCTGGCCCGCCAGCAGTTGCAGGACGACTACGAGAAGCTGAAGCGCGAGGAGGCCGACAAGTCTGCCAAGCTCAAGGAACTCATGTTAGTGTCGCGGTCGCCCCGCCGTAATCTCGATAAGGCCGAGAAGGAGGTGGTCAATCAGCAGATGGTATTGAGAGACGAGGGCGATAATTTTAGGGATTATCTCGTATCCCCGAAGAGAGAGAAATTAGGATTCGCCTACGGAATGGGCCTCGAAATAGAGAAAGCTTCCGTCAAGGAGGAAAAGTCGCTCTCGGCAATCCCCAAGTCTCCCAGCCTCCGCCACTCCTGTAATATCCACCCCCTCCAGCTTCATTTACTTATTTCTGTCACCATGATCCTCCTCACCCATCGTTATCCACAAATCATTGTTTTGGTTTAAGCTTTATAACTTATTTTCTATGATACTAATGTGGATCTCTAGACACTACGACAATATTATTTGCAGTGCCTTTATCAATCAGCAATTTAGTAATACGATTTCAATTAGAGGTGACTTCAATTTGATAAGTTAATTATTGTAAAATCAAGAATTTAGGTCAACCGAGTTTATAACAGAAATTGCATAAATAGATTGCTGAAACAAACCGATAACCTTAGCTCGATTTATCTTTCTCTCGATTTATATTATTCTTTATCTGTGTGAGAGATCCATATATTTATTTAACTTGGCGCTTTCATAACTGGCACAACTGGCTTACATTGCTAATGGTAGCAATAGTACAAATATCTAAATATATTTATTATTAAATGTAAGTTGGTGTGAGCCAGTTGTGCACATCATTGTTTTGATATTCAAAACGATATGTTCATATTTTTTATGCATTTTGGCGCTTCGCTTCGAAGACTATCATAACATTAGTGAATAATGCATTTATTGCCTAGTCAATCGTAGGTTGTTATTTCAATATATTTGTTTGCTTGTAAGATTCGTATAATATATGTTGTAGATCTTTGCTATCTTGTAGCATGTTCTGTACTATCGTTCAGATTTAATGTTGAGCATGGACCTTATTTAAGTAACTAAAAATATACATATTTTTTCATATAACCGAAAGCTATAACGTTGCGATAACGCATTGTGATGATTCCGATAGTCAAATAGTAGTTACATAAAATAATGTTAATATAAATGGTGCGCATTCTAAGTTGTCCTAGTCACTGCCTTACTGCGTTGTTTACTATTAGGTATTTGTACAGTTGCAAGTTTGTTTGGTGTATTACGTTTACGAAGTTATGTGTTACTAGATTTATTTGTATTCGAAGAGCGAATATACAATAAACCTCTTGATCATTTGTTGAAACAGCTTTAAAACGTACTCTATTGCAACTATGTGTACGTCACTGGGTGCTTGCACAAATATTTAGTCGAAATATAAGCAGCATAAAAAATTATTACGTAAATCCATATTTTCATGTAAATATAGCTGTAAATAATCTTGAGTGTTTGTATAGAGAGTCAGGGAGTAATATTTTTATCAAAATATTTTTTTATACAATTTGATGACCGTTATAACTGATTTCGCGCGGATATTATCGTGTTTCGGTATAATACTGTTCATCTTACTGTTTGTCCATATAATACCGTATACTTAATCAACGTTATTATCAACAATTAGAGAATAGGTATAGAGTTATGAAGTTATGTATAGAAGACAGGCGATATGGAACCATTTAGTAATTATTTTCTTTACATATTCCATGTCTGTTTTAAGGCATTTAATATTAAGAAACATTAACCATTCCGTTATGAGCATTTATCATTAACTCGCATTTATTATTTTATGTTGTAACTGCATGAAACATCGTTCATTCCACTCCTTAATTATACACCAATTTAGAGTACGAGTACAAGTTACAGCATATGTTCCTAGTGTCCATGTCACTTCTCCTAGTCTGTGTGCACTTGAAATGCCGAAGAGTGATTGTCGCCTCATTGTGTTTAAGATACCGCAAATAAGCTATTCACATAATGATGTGATTGAACTGAATCGATATATAAGACAAACCCGCTGTTATTTGTAAGTAACTTAAACACACTTGGCGAAATCTTTAGTCTAGCAATTTGATCCGTGCAATATTTAGATATTCCTATTTTAAAATCACATTTTCTAGATTAAATTGCTTGAAAGAAGCGACGAAACGTAAATGTGGTTGACGTTTCCGTGATCGATGTAAGTACGATGTAGACGTAGTGCGAGGTCTTGTTACGCCTTACGCTTTTTAATTTTGAGTTATCATTTTATTCCGCACGTATCCCATTCATATTCATTCTGCCGAGGGTTGGCATTTTCTGAAAACATTCGGCCTAAGTACATGGAGTGGCGATGTATATGGATGGGTGCGTGCTGGAAGTTAGATAGCTCACATCTGTTCACAGGTAATAAGGCTCACCACACTAAACAAACTCGAATGTTTATATAGTGTAATTATAGGAGTGTAATATATTGCGTTTGAATCTACAGCCAAAGCGTGGAGAGGCGTGAACAGGCTCGTGCTGATCTCAAAGGTTTAGAAGATACTGTGGCCAAGGAGCTGCAGACATTGCACAACCTGCGCAAACTGTTCGTACAGGACTTACAGGCAAGTACCTAATATCTTGTAAATCCAATTTCTGTTGTTTGATATCTGCTGTTATATAATGCTCAATGTATTCGTTTAGGCCAGGATAAAGAAATCCAACAACTCAGAAGAGGGCGCCGAAGAGGAGGGCGGCTCACTGGCGCAGAAGCAGAAGATATCATTCCTGGAGAACAACTTGGAGCAGCTGACCAAGGTGCACAAGCAGTTGGTGCGCGACAACGCCGACCTGCGCTGCGAGGTGCCCAAGCTCGAGAAGCGTCTGCGAGCCACCATGGAGCGCGTCAAAGCTCTCGAGACTGCGCTCAAGGTACACATTAACTTAATGCTCTACCAAACGTGTGAAGGTAGAAGTATACCTTCATACTGTGGCGTTAAGAGTTCACCTTTATTTGGCTCTTTTACTACCGTTACCTGAATTAATTGCTGCGATTATTGGTGTTATATTATGGCGTAGTCCTTAAGATAAAATTCATATATTAAATTGTTTTGTATGATGTTGCAGGAAGCAAAGGATGGCGCTATGCGCGATCGCAAGAGATATCAATTTGAAGTTGATAGGATTAAGGAAGCTGTGCGTGCGAAAAATCTCGCCCGACGAGGCCCGCAGGCGCAAATCGGTAAGTCGACAACAATTTCTTATTATTTATACATCAACTATGGAGTCAAATAGACATTTTAACTCTATGACCTATTTCAGCGAAACCTATCCGAGCTGGAGGCGGACACTTGGTGGGTGGAGGAGCGCCGGGCGTCGTGCGACCCGCGCCCGCACAAGATATTAAACGAAAATCGATCATTGTTGGTGCACGAGGTTAGTTTACACGTACTTCTCACTATTCATAATATAATTTGTATCAAATCACTGGTCTGGTATAAACAAATCGGTTCTTGTTACAGATGAGAGTTGAAGAGATAGCTGTTACATCATAGAGAATTTAAATGAAACTTCATAGATGTACCTTACAGGAGCGACGAAAATAATTTCTTTTAAAATAATAACCATTATATAACTGTTTATGGAAAGCCTAATAATAAGTGCAACAAAAAAAAGAAAATATCGGTAGTATTCTCTTAGGCTTAATATTTTGAGCTACCTAATATAAACGTCTATAAGTGCACATGGATTTAGCAGTAAATAGCTTTCTGCGATATATATCAGGTTTCATATAAATTCGATATAATACCCGTTCTAAAAGTATTACGGTTTGAGCAGACTCGAAGCTTCTATTGTCTTTTAATGTTGCTATTTTAAATCAGATATAATATTTTTATGAAATGACAAAAAGTATTAATTTAGTTTCTCATTATGGATGCTTAAACTCGATTAAAATATACTATGAACTTAGAGATTATTACCCTTATGCGGAAGAAATGCGGTTGACTGAGTCGTGAGCAATCATCCAGTACAAAGAATACCGAGCCAGTTACCAAGTTGTGTGAAATTTATGGAGTTTATATGCCGACCATTTCTTCCTCATGCGGATACTAAGCAATGATTTCCAAGATGCAATATCTCGTTATCTTTAAGAATATGCTGTGAATTATTTGCAGACTTGCATATGCTGCCGCACAAATAAAATAAAAACAAAAAATAATAAAAAAATATAATAATTATGTATGTTACTGTCGGCCGCGTTATCAATTTCTAAGTGTGGTGGCAAATGCAGAACAGTGTGCATCTTCAATGTGTAGTTGTAGTTTAAGCTTCTTTAATATATATTTTTATATATTGTGATAAGCATTGATATATGCCGACATGCGAGCATTTATTTAGTTAACGAAACGAAACCCTCTGGTATATGTTCACAAGGTGTCATGGGTGATAACGAGGTTCACAATGATTCAAACCCACAATGCTTCAGGTATCCGCTCATAGCCGGTGAGTCAGTATTGGTCCCACGTGCGTGTGTGCCTGGACGACTTGCTGCAACAAGCAAGTTCACTGTCTTTAGGCACGGTCTGCGCCACTTTGATAAGCGATTCGATTTTAGTGGGGGATTTTTGTATTCAATATTGAATATAAAAATCTCTTCCAACTAATTACATTTTTGCTCCAGTGACAGAACACAGTAACAGTACATTTGATACTGCTAATGAAATACATAATTACATATAATAAATATAAACACATAGTTCTCTTGCATAACTGTAGGTTATCATTCATCGCACCTTTCGCTTAGTCCTTCATACTACGCGTCACCTTCACGTTAGCTTGTGAGCTGTGATGTTTTTTTAGCAAATATTTTACTTTTGTATCGTGTCTTTCTTGTAACTGTCTCACTAGTAATGTTAGTCACTAAGTTACAATACAATATCGGCTCTTATAATATAGTTGATAACTATTATGAAAGTATATTTTTAATGAAATGTATACTTCACCTTGAATCATCTTCTGACATCAATTTGAAAAGAGAAATGAAACTGCATACATCGGTGTTTAATAACAGTATGTTCGAATTGGTTGAAGTTCTCTATTTGCTTTAGGATGCATCCGCTTTGCAGTAGATCTGTAACTTACATAAGTACTTATGAATTAATCACGACGGAGCGCAGTCAGTTTAGGCTTGTTACATCTAGACTCGGAACCAGTGTAGTGTCCATGCTCTGGCTGCGTCCTTTGAGGAGTTATGGAACTATGGCCGACGCAACGTCCAGAAACCAAAGATGAATCACAATGTTTAGGTTTATTGATCGAGATTACACCAACGGAAATTTAATGTAAGCCCCGAATTACTGAATGGTTCCAAAGCTCCTTAGTGTGTTGCAATACATTTATATCGTTTAGATGTAAAGTTATAGTAAATTATTTCACACTTAATTTAGATACATGATTTTTATCATATTTTATTTATTGTATTTCATAAAACTAAATTATCTCGTTTTTGTTTTCACTTTTAAAGTGTAATAAAAATGCGCTTTTTATATACCTCTACTTACATTATTTTAAAATCATGATCAAATACATATACTTTGCATTCTAAATTAGAGATGCCTACAAAGATGCATTCCACGAGGAAAGCACACTGTATCTTTGTTAATCTGTAAGATTAGTTGTTTTGTTAAAATGTAGTTAAAGAGGCTATCCTCGGTTTCCACTCGCCTGTTGCATAACAGTTCTAGCCGGAGGTCGCCGCGACTGCGACGCGCCCGACGCTCGGGAGAACCACAAACCGACAGGCTTGCCTTTGCACCAAGTGATTTAGTTTGTATTGACATCTTTTGTATCATGTATTTTAATATATGGAAAATTCTCAGAAAGAGTGTTTTCTTGATTTTTTTATTTATTATGAAAATAAAATCATGAATTTATTTGCTAAAGTGCATTTTTATTTAGCTTTACCTAAAGGCCGATGATGGACGAAGGAATAAGTTCCGTTTCAAATCTTCAATCATCAAGATAAGATAATTTATTTGTGTAAACATGTGTATACATACAGAAATATAAATGCAGGAAAGATGTTACATGAAATATATAATGCATTCGATTTCTGTGTCGCGGGAGACTATATTAACATGCGATTAATATACACAAAGTACACCCACTGACCGCTTCCTCGCTACGCCATTCGTGCAGTGGATGTAATAAAGTAGTACCTACAGTTATTAACGAGATGAGTGTAAAAACCCAAGATTTAATCTCTTCGTCTTCATATGACCTTTTTCTGCTGGGGAAAAGCCTATCCCTTGGACTTCCATATCACTCTGTTGGTGGATATTCCCTGACCTTATGACCCCTATAAACTCGACCGAGGTATGACGCCAAGGTGTCTGCACACCAAGTTACAAGTCAATTGGTCCAGTGGTTCCGGCGCTATGCCTGTCACTAACAGACAGACCCACATAGTGTTTCCATTAACCTCTTCGAAGAAAACTCTGAGGTTAATAAATGGGACGTTAACACCCGGTTTTGGAAAAGCAGATACAACACAATTATATACCTAAATAAGTCAATGACCATAAGACTCACGCCCTTCCGACGATTCGACAACGAGAAACTCGACCCGCTCTATTTTTAACGGATCTTTGGTCTGCTAGGAGTACATAATACCTACGACGCGCAAATAACATAGGTATTTTTTTAACTTCGTTATCTCAGAGTATGCGCCTCCTTAGGGTGCGCTTCACCATCTGGCGGACAAATGGTCGCATATCTGGATCTGGATCTGGACGTTCTGCGCTTAATTAAAGTATCTCGTTTTTAGTCTGCGATAAGACTCCAGCAGACATTTGTCTCGCTTTTGCGCTTCACGGACAATAGACCAGACGTACAAGTATGTTACACATTCACATTTCGCCTGCTATATTATCAGAGCAGTTCAGTTGGTGTGCGTTACGATTGCTCCGCCAAGTTATTCAAGCAGAAAAAACTTCACTATAAGAAATCGTCGGAATTTGTCAAAATCGAAGGGAATAAACCGAAAATTTGTCAAAGTAGAAATAATAGTTCAAGGGATAAAAGTAAACTTGCTGTAACCAGATCGACAGTGCCGGCCTTAGGGGGGAGGGCGATCGGGACCGGCTGCCCGGGCCCCGGGACGCCAGGTACAACAGGGCGCCGCGCGCGTCACCCTACTTAACCACTTAATTTGAATACCTATTTTTATCGATCTAAAGGCAATCTACACTCAGCTTATTAACTTTTATAATATGTACTTTTCTCGTAGGAGTGAGTATGAGTCCTGTATGAGTATTCTATGTCTAACAATCACGACCTGTCATTTTATCACTTGTCGTATCTCTCACTAATTAATCTAGAACAAAATAGAGGCAACAGGCAAGAAATAGCAACTCTTTTTAGGGGAGCCTTTTGCACTATACATACTTTTCTTTCTTTGCTTTTTACATAGCTACTCGTAAGATTAAAAACAAATCAAAAACCCTTTTAAAAATCTGTACCATATCAATAACTTACCTACGAATTATTTATTTATTATTTGCGTGGTAGCTAAATTAGGATAATTGGTACCATTTACGCCCATTTAGTCTCGTTTGAAAATGTCTTTCCATTTTGTAGTCGGGAAAGTCGTGTGCGTTACGATTGCTCCGCCAAGTTATACAAGCAGGCAAAAATTTCACCAAAAAAAATGTCGGTATTTGTCAAAATCGAAGGAACCAAACTAAAAATTGTTCAAAGTAGAAATAGAGAAGTTATAAAGGTTTAATGTTGACCGCGTGAACGTAACGTGGAGGATTGCGCGGCCATGGAGATCTCAGCAACTACTTGGGTTAGAGAACTAATTCTTTTTGTCAATTGAAGACTGAATTTGTCGAAAAAGGAATTAAAAGCTTTAGATCAGAGGTACCCAGACCTTTTTCTCATAGACCACTTTCAAAATTTAGCAGATTCCGGTGGACCTCAGCAGCTACATTTCTACCATATTCCTTGGCATTCGTTGACTCGACTCGAGCCTCGACAGTGGTCTACGTTGGCGTGACAAAAATATGGAGGTCCACAATTCGTAAGCCAGTTTCCACGAAAATTTATTTTCTTTCGATAGCGAAGAACTAAAGTATGGTAGAAATGTAGCTGCAAGGGGTCCACCGGTACCTGCTAAATTTGAAAGTGGTCTATGAGAAACGAAGTCTGGGACCCTCTGATCTAAAGCTTATAATTCCTTTTCCAACAATTTTTGACAAATTCGGTCTTCAATTGACTAAAAGAATTAGTTCTCTAACCCAAGTAGTCGCTGTTATCTCTATGGCCGCGCAATCCTCCTCGTTACGTTCGCGCAGCTAACTTTAAACCCTTTTATCTTCTTTATTTCTACTTTGACAAATTTTTAGTTTGTTCCCTCTGATTTCGACAAATTCTGAAAATTTATTTGTGCAAGTTTTTCCTGTTTGCTTAACTTGGCAGAGCAATCGTAACGCACACGGGAAAGTCCCCATAGGTAGTGCGAATGAAACAAGCTATTGTAGCAGCAACAGCAACTGCATTAGCATCCTAACTTGATATGCAGCCATTTCCTAAACCACAAACACGCATCAAACGTAGACCGGGTTAAGAGGCTACTGATGAACCAATAAGTGATCGAAAAAGAAGTTTAAGGCCAAGATTTTTAATACTTTTTGGACACCGTGCTTATATCTATGGAAGAAAGATTTCAACAGATGTAAGACTTTTCTATCACATGGAATTTCTTGTTTGATATAAAAAATAATCAAAATAAAGAAGAACAGAAGAACTAATGTAACATTGTTCTTTATTGCAAGAAGAGTTAACGATCAATTTTAAATCTGATATTGATGGAGATTTATTGTGCGATAAAATTTTAGGTTTGCAACACTATCTCGAAGATAGTCAGGCAACTACTGTCGAAACAATAAACTTTATCAAAAAACACAATCTTCAAGAGTTATAACCCGACATTTGGATATCGCTGCATATTCTGTTGACGATACCAGTGGCTGTTGCAAGTGGCGAACGAAGTTATTCTATACTAAAATTTATAAAAACTTAATTGCGGTCTACAATGTCTCAAACAAGATTGACTAGTTTGGCCCCAGGCCCAGACCCCGTCAACTCTGTACGGGGCTAAGTTTATACCTACGGGGGCTGAATTTTATTATTTTTAAATATTGCAACACCAGAGTATCGACATCTTAAAAATGTTTTTATTTTAATTTATTACAAATACAATGTAAAAAACTTAGAAATAATAATGAATTATATTTTTGATAAATAAATAATAGAGCAAAGTATCACAATCGCAGTATAAAAAAAGATAATTCAATATATAAATATTAATTTACAATTAATTTCGTGTCATTTACTGGCAACACTACAAGAAAAATGTCTGCCACCGCTTGCGCACCGTTTATCTTGTAATTTCGGTTTATTTTCGATAAATAAACTATGTAGTTTTGATTTCTCCTGCATTAAAAACGTTGAGTCGAGCACTCTGTTCCTCCGTTGTAGTGTTTTGGTGAAATCAAGTGTTATTTTATGAGATATAGACCAAGTAATTGTGAGAAAGTGACTTACCTACATCGTTTTTGTTGTTTTACAATATGAGTTCCAATAAAACAGTCAACAGTCGGATATAGTATTTATGCACATGTACCTATATTCATAGTAAGATTTGTATGTATTGCTCTATTCACAAAATCACAAATAAGCCTTTTATAATAAAGTTATGTACATATTTTATTGAACTCTCTAAACTGTGTTTTCCAATTAAGTTTTCTTTGAATATGTAAACGCTGATTTTAATAACAACCAGATTTCTATAGAATAACATAACAAATCTAAATCGGCATACTCATTAACTTCAAGGAAAAATACAATGCTACCAATTTTGAACCTTATGACAAACAAAAAGATATACATAGGTACTCATATAATTATATACCTACACACTACCAATTTTGAATTTGCCGCGCTAACACAAACATGACATTTACGATAGTTTTGTGTAGGCTGCAGATAGATGGCGCAAGACGCTAAGGAAAACATTCCTCACAAATTTTGTATGAAGTTGTCATTCTTCTCTCTGAGTATAAGTGTTCTGTGGTTTGGCCGCGCTATCTAATTGCAGAAAATCTAGATGTTGCCAGTCTTATCAGAAAATTTGCTGACAAAAAGCTAGAAAAATAAGATATAATTTTTAATGGTGCCTGACGAGTCACATCACGAACCATTAAAAAATACAGATAGGTAAGGTGAAGGACAATATCGATAGGTAAGGTGTATTGTTTAGAGACTTAATGGTTAAAGTATGTTATTATTAATAATAATAAATACATGTGATGTTTGTAGTTTTCTATTAATTCCATAAAATATATGGTACAAATTCAATATAATTTTTTTTAATTGTAATGGAATAAGTAAGTATATCTAAAAGGGCGCCAAAGGCATGACTCGCCCGGGGCGCCTAGATGGCTAAGGTCGGCCTTGCAGATCGATATCTACTTTACTTTAAAAACATTGTCACAGCATGGTGATAAAGATTTATAATAAAATACCGAAAACATTACGAGAACTCCCTGTAAATTTGTATAGATATAGATTACAAAAATGGCTCGTGGAAAAGTGTTTTTATTCAATTAGCGAATTTATAACTTATAAGGACTTTTATTAATTATTATATTTATTTTATTAGTTTGACATTTTTAATGTGTACCTATTCAATAATTTTATTATAGTGATATGGGTTTGTGACATTGTAACAATTAAATTAATTAATGAATGATAAGTAAGAACATTGAATAATATTTACATGGCACCAGACAGGCGAAACATGATGTACATAATTATAACTACATTTGTAACAAAATTATGTTTTTGAAATTTGAATTTGTATAGAAGTTTTAAGGGTTTAAAGTTGGCCGCGCGAACGTAAAGGTACAAGTCCGAGATCGGCTGCAGACCGCAAACTGCAAGTGAAACCACTGGTTTCTATGAATCTCTATGAAATAGATTCCGAGCGCGGCAACACTGCGGACTGCAGCAAGTTTGGATTACTTTGGTGAACCAATCGTAACGCGCACAATCAATAATTGTAGTCTAGTATAATTATTATTAAAAATTCCTGACAGAAACTTTAATAGGTACTCATAAGTCTGACTCGGTACTTTACGATTAGTTCTAGTGTGTGTAAGGTATTTCATTAGATTCAAATCTCTTATAGCTCAGTAAATCCATGCTCGTCAATATTCTTGACTAATAATAAAAGTTGAAGAAATCGTTGGTTTTAACGCGCTAATCTCCGAACCAATATAGTTATTTTCGAAAATTCTTTTGCGTTTCATATTTTACTAAATTTTTCCCGCGGCTTCGCTCGCTTTAAAGTAGGTTATATCAATAAATTTCTATCTCTCAGGAACAGTAGGTACTTTTTCTGGATGAAAGGTAGGTACCCTATGTCCTTTTCAGTACCCCTGATGTGTATGTGATCGGTGTTCAATTTTATGATGATCGGTAGAGTAGTTATGGCGTGAAAGCGCATAAGTATAATATCTGCACTAGCAATGACTAAGAATAATTGTAATAATGATACTTATTGGATTATTGAGGGTAGGTACATATTTTTTTAACGCAAGAATCGCATTACTTACGCTGTTACCAGAGCCTAAACGATTAAACCGACACCTACATAACTAAGTATTTGCCTTTATTATTTTATCAGGCACTTTTCCTTGGGATAATTTAAATAATTACGACATCCTTTATTTAACATATGTTTGAAGTTACAACTAAATTAGATAAATGAAGTAAATATGTAGCAATTATTGACGCAATACATTTCGGGAAACTCTGCATGCTTGACTTTAAACTACGAGTTGACCAACCAACCAAACGTCAGGATTGCTGGTCAAAAAAATATTTTATTTCTAAATATATATCCTATGCAGCAATTATATATTATATGTAGCAAATATAAGCAATTATGTAGCAATTTTCGAATCAACTCTCATAGTCCAACGCTACAGACAACTAGCCATTCTGACGCACACGTAATATTCCGTGTCTGCAATAAACATTTCGTGGAAGCGCCGCAGCCGAGGAGTCAAAGAGTCGTATGCGGTTCGCGAGCCGCGGGTAGCCGACCACTGCGCTAGTCAAACGTTAGATAAACGCGCACGCTCGACACGCACCAGTGGAACTAACCCTTAAGACGCGGGACTTATAAAGTAACCCGTCTGTTTATAACTTTATACCTAACCAATGTTTACGGCTCATTCAATTTATTTACTTTGCAAGATACTGGCTGGCAAAAATATACTATCTCCAGTCGTGATATTTTATGTACATGTACATTCAGATGAACAGGACCAATCAGGAACATTCTCAATAATAAAGGATGACGACAACACAATTAAAACCATGCATACATTTTAAATAACCAGTTATCAAGCGTGTTTAATTTGATAAACGAAACCTACCTTATTGCAATATTTAACAATTTATTGGGGTGCAAGACTCGCATGATTAATATCAAATCTATAAATTTATACAAAATGTGGGCGCTTCTTTTAAAATAACAATATGACTATATTTTATAATAATGTTTGCCGGATATTCATACTGATCTGACTACGTTCTCTACATAAATTATAAAGTAAGTCCGGTGTCCGCTAGCTCAACATAATTAAATTTATATAACTTGGTCCTCTAGGTGGCGCAAGCCTGCTAGAGACGATCCGTTTGTTATTAATTATACTTTCGTGTAAATGTGCATCAGAGCTTCAACTTTATATTAGTTATACAACTTATAAACTGAATTAAATTATAACGTATGAGATATAATCACCATTAATTATAAAACAATAATAAATCAAACTTCACATATACAGGGCATATGCGGTGAATAAGACGAACGTTCCTAGCCTGTAATAGCTTGTCATCTTGCTAAAAATATTTTTAATGTGCGAGTTATAAACCTACTGGTCTTTAACTCGCTCTTTAAAGAGATTTTTGCTATTAGGTACTTGGTTAGTTTTTATCTATATACGTATGTATATAAAAATTTCGAGTCACGGTGATTTTGTTAGCACTCCTCCGAAACGGCTCGACTGATATTTATGATTTTAGAGTTCAAAAATACTCTTATACAACAGCTTTGTCCGTCAGTCCGTCCGTCTGTTATACAACTTTCAACTCAAGAACCGTAAGAGCAGATTCGCGGTCAACGCCATTAGACTCAGCATAGTAGATATAACCCCGAAATGGCTATGACATTTGACCTCTGACTTCAAGATCACGTGGTATCACGTGACCTTTACATATGACTTGACCCATTTTTTCGAACTCTTAAGATTTACGGCAATTCATTGCTAATTCTTACTTGTTTTTATGTATATTTAGATAGGTATGAGAATAGGTCGTAAACTATATTTCGTACCGCTAGGTTATTAGGGTGTATGGAATGAATTTATATGGCAGAACAGCGTTTGCCGGGTCAACCAGTAGGTATATGTGTGTATACTTATGACTCAAGTTAACTATTGGTGGAGGATTCAATGTACAGTGGGCTGCAAAAATGCATAGCCATGTCAAAACTAAAATGGTATAGGTATGTATGTATCTTATGTGGGGTCCAGTCAGTATAGACCAGCGACACTTCGACCCAGTGGGATCTTTTGTGTCGACACTCTCCCAATAACGACTGCCATAGATATTCATGGCAGCCGGGACCGACGGCTTAACGTGCTCTCCGAGGCACGGAGCAGGCGATAATTGTCAATCAATACGCACATAATTTCGAAAAGTCATATAACTTCCGAAAGTCAGATGTGCGCGACGTGGGTTCGAACCCGAGACCCTCATGGTATAGGTAAGCCGGTAATCGACACCATCGAACGGAAATCGATACAAGAACTGTTAAGTAGTTTATTTATGTATATCGTAATTAATGGCGGTGCACTACGATAAAATAAAAAGAAGTAGAGTAGCTTAATAACTCAATTTAGATAAATTTACTTTAAACAATTTATTAATCTCTATTCAGAATAATTTATTAAAAAAATAGAACACATTTCAGGGTAAAACAAAAAGCAAAGAATTACAAATGAATTTATAAAGGACATTCGGTTCTCATTTGCCCAAGAACAACAAGCATTTAACATAGATTAAAAAAAAATGTTTTAATGTACTTATTACCGCTTTACGTATCAAACGGACACTTAGCGTTCCTTATTTAATATTTAAAAGTACCGGAACAAAGAACGTCGAAGATGCCGCCATCTTCGACAATTTAGACACCGATTACATGATGGTTAGGGATGTCCATTCTTAATTTTTTATATATATTTTATATTTATTTAGTTGTATTAAAATTATTAATAACTTTTTCCATCTAAGAAAACCAACAGATATTTACAACAATAAGATGACAGTGTAATATCCTGATATAAATAAGTTTGAAAAAAATAATAAAAATATTTATGAAGTAATCATATTTTATTTTTACCGAATTTCGTATATCAGTATGTAATATAATCAAGCGAGTTGCCCAGCCATGCCTATTCAAAATCAAAATTACACCTAGGCACAAAAAAAGATTATTTACATAATTTTCTTATCAAATATATCGAGCGTCGCTCAATGCATTATTTTATTATTATTTACATATTCTTAACATCAACTTTAGTTGATATTGATATTTAAGCACCTACATAAATATTTTACCGTATCTCCATGCTTATCTAGTCACATACTTAGCTACAGACAGTTATTTAATCGTAGTAATTATATTAGTGAACAACAATATTTTCAGCACAACGGTAAAATTCAACTAATCAGTCAATTCAGCACACTGCAGTCCACTGCTGGATATAGGCCTCCCATTCTTTTGGTAGGATTACTTCTAAGTAATTGGTCAGGCAACAATAATAAAGTATACTACAATTTGTCAACTGCGCGCCGGCATTCGGCATGCCCGCGCCGCTTAAGAGAAATAACCTCAAAATCTTATTTTTAATTTTAAACAAATCTATTTTCCGAAGTGACCGTCATAAAATGTTGTTTTCATGAGCATATTGGAGTATTATAGAACACGTAAATATTTTTCTTGGAAATTGGTTCTGGGGCAAACGATTTATGGACGAGAAACAATCTTCTTTATAGTGGGTAGTTTATTTTAAAGATACTTTCGATGACTCGCTATTCTGTTCGTACTCAAACATTATTCTGTCCCTGTGTTCCGAGTGTCTTTTCGGTTGAGGTTATGATTTCTTATAAATTTCACCTATTTGCTAAAAAGAATACGCGGTTCAATATTTATAAAACAACGCCATCTAGTTCATTCATATTCTTTCTAATTTGAGTGTTCAGAGGATTTTGGACCATTTGTATCCATGCAATATTACAGGTGACTGTACTTAGTTACTTACATATTTTACATTCACTATTACACAAATAGGGTGGGCGGCCTGATGTGCATCTTCTTAGTACATGTTACCCATTCTTCTATACCATTTAGTTTTTATATCTTAGCTTTGCTCTTGCTCACTGGTTAGCCAATACCCACGGATAAACGATGACATGAAAAGGGTCTATAGTGAAAGTGACTGCCTTGTACACACATGAAGCGATCACCTCAAAAGTGTAGGCTCGCCATTAGCTGTTAATTAGAATTGCATAGAAGAGAGAGATGAGCACGTTTTCACGAAATAATACGCTAATTATTTTAAGCAATCACGCCAAGAAAGATAACATTAATGTGTTGGGTAACGGACACAAGTACCTACCTGAATAAGTATACAATCATTAAATACATTTCGTTTGGTGCATTACGGGAATCTTAACGGATTTATGCGGATTGTTTATTACTTATGTATATCTAATTATGACTGTTTTAATCTATAGCTATAGAATAAAGGCATACATAAATATTTAATAAATGCGAGTAATATGTTAACCCTGTTGCAATGTTTATTTGTTATTATTATCTAGAGGGAGTCTTATTAATTGATGCTTTTACGTATGGTTACTTTAAATCTAACAAATCACAATTACAATAAATAAAAATGTTCATTTGTCTATAAATTATGAAATATATTATGAATTTATGATTTACAATTATTATACAATATATTCATATAATTACAATCTTCATGGATTTGCGAGCATCCCTGTGTTGGAGTTTTGGAGTCTACGAGTTTGGTTATACCTAATAATTAATTAATTATTAATTACAAACAAAAGCTTTGTATAAACGAGTTAATTTTGCCTCACTTGTAGATTCAGGAACACGCCTCGTCCATATCTACCTCGAGTCTTAATGGTGCTTAACACTACTTACGAATAATTAATCGTCAGCTTGTATTCGCTTCAATACTGATTCTCTTATCGATTTCGTTTTTCTGTCTTGTTACCTCTAGAAACGCTTTTTCCAAATGCACAGAAACATGCTGTAGATCAAATGTGTATAGTTGGGTAAAGAGCTATAATAGCTGTTACGAAAACTGTTTCAGCGACGTGGCGCAACAGAACCTCCACAATCCCGAATACCTACGGTTTTGTTAGACATCTTCCAGTTCCCTGATCAGATCTTTGTCACCATATGCAATGAATATGATTTTGAAGCACAATTAATACAGTGAACGCAAAGAGACTAACATAGTTTAGTAAATAGTAGCCATCAACCATTACCAGACTATTTAAGAAGCGCTGTACCGACAGCAGATTACCCGTAAACAGGGTCCCGTGTGCCGAGAGCATTGTGACTCATTTTTAAAGGATTGGCACCGCGCCTTTTATTTTAATAATGTTGCAAAAGTCTGTAATTTCTTACTATATCTTTAGCTTTTGAAATAGTAATTGGAGCCACTTTTAAATAGTGTATTTACTATTATGGAGAACAACGTAAAAACAAGTTAGATTTTTAAATACAGTCAAAGATAAAGAAGACATTAGCCTTTTAAAACTGGCAATAGAGAGATTGTTGTCAAATGTCAGGCAAATGCAAGTGGAATAGAACTGTAACGCTTTCATGTTTATCGAGCCAAATATGTTTTAAATTAATTGCGCCTTCATTTTACAATTTATCATTAGCTTTTTCACAAAGAGATTCTTTTGAGTGGTAGTTGTTATTGCATGTTAATAACGGGCAAAAAAATTTTTGACCTACATACTCTATTCAATAAGTAGGTACAGAGATATATCTCGCATTAGCAGTGCTTGAACTTATTAGATCAGTAGATTGTGTTTAAATCACGCATATAGGCAACTACTTGCACATCGAAACGCAAAAACTCCAACTACAGTGCTCCGCCCCTTAATACTGCATGTAATATTTAATAATAATATTCAACTAGCAAATTATTTATACATAATTATATTATACGTTACCTACACAATTTATAGCAGAAAGGTGTGCCCATATTATAGTCATGTAAAGTAATGTTGAATAAATACTGAGAGTATTTCTTGTGCGCCAAAACGCTTAAGAAATATAAATATACGAATGTCTAAGTCTACTTTAATCCAAATTTTATACTTGGATTTTCCTAGTAAAATTTCTAAAAATAACTTTTGTTGCTTTTTTTAAGTCGCCTCTCTCACCAGGAATAATTCCTGTGTCGCGGGGGACTTTACAAACATCCAAACAACGGACACAAAGATCACCTAGCCTCGAAACAATCATAATCGAATCCTATTGCGCGGCGGCTGAAGCGGGGCGACCACTTAAACCACTACGCCATTTGTACAGACAACTGTTTTAATTATTTATTTTTCGGTGTTTATTAACAATATGGCCACAGCTCTCTTTACATAGCAACTCTTTTTAGAAATAAAACATAAAGTATATCACAATAAATTGTAAATATCGAGCATTTAGATGTATAGATTCCCGACAATGTACCTGTTCGGTTTATTAACCTCACAAGTTACCGCGTCAGCGACATACCGCGCACGTTACCGCGTCAGCGCATTACAATACTTATAATTTATTTGTTTAAGTTTTTACTTTACAATAAGTCAGTAGCAAGATAAACACATGTATCAAGAAAATAAATATATTATAAATCATCAAGGATTTTTCATTTAGCAAGATATAACAAGTGTGTCGCACGGCAGCATCAAGGCAACCGCACGACATTGTGGTCCTTCGAGCAAAGGTTTGTTGATCTTTTGCGATTTCGTGTGGTAGCGAATCGGTTTAATCGGCCTCCCACAAGCGGGTCCCACCGGTTGAATTGAGAAGGCGCACATATCACGCGAGAACACATCAGATCATTAAGCTATCAAGAACCAGCAAGTTTCAAGTTATCAAGAACCATCAAGAGCAAGTTTTATATTGTGGAAATTTTGTTGTGAAATACAAGTCCGCATTAACTACAAGATTGTGCACATCAGAAATATACAAACAGCAAGTAAGGTACCTTATTCTATCAAGTTTACATTTAGCGAGTTTATATACGTCAATTTTGTTTTCAAGTTTATATCAAGTTACATCAAGATGAATATGGATGATATACTCTATCAGCAATCTCTGTTATCAGAGGAGATCAAGAAAATTTTAATTACCTAACTTTAAAAAGGATGGTCCAACCCGTAGGACCGCAGAACAAGTTAAGAGGCGTCTCGAAGCTCTGGAAAGATGTTGGAATGAGTACAGAACGAACTATGCGAAGCTTTCGGAGTGTTTACCAGATGATCATGAATACTTACTCGGTGATTATTACCAGCAGACAAGGCAAGGTTACTTCGAGGCCAAACTTTACATTGAGAAGATGAGTATCAGTACCATTCCCAAATCACAGTCAGGACAACCTACTACGTCATATGAAACGCAGCACTCTAATCAAAAACCAATCAAGACTGGTCTTAGCGACACAGCATCCACATCTCAAGACGTAGAACAAGATGAAAAAATACCATTCGAAGACGCTGATCCTTTAGAAAAGAACGTTCAACCGAGGAGACAGGACTGGAATATCATGGCAAATACCTCAAACACGGGCAATCTTAGCAAGCTTGACGAGATGTACAGAAAACAGTTGAGCAATTTCAAGGCGTTTGCGAGAACAGTCTCTAACATCAAAGTAGACCTCATACAAGAACGATGGGAGTTCGAAGATACACTTAAGACTCTTCAGGTGCGCTGGAAGGCAATTGATTTACTCCATTAGGAGATAGACAGCGAAACAAACGGGTCTAACCTACAGTACGAAGCAAAGTTCACAGAGCACGAACAAAAATATCATGACATCAAGAGGGCCATAAATAGCAAGCTATGGTCCGTGTCACACCGTGAAAAATCAACACCTAAACTCGATATTCCTATCTTCAATGGCAATTACCAGCAGTGGGTGTCTTTTAAAGACCTTTTTAGTGAAGCTATACACAACAACCCAAGCTTGTCAAACGCGCAACGAATGCAATTCCTTAAGAGCAAGCTTAAGGGCGAAGCTGAGCGCTTAGTACAACACCTACAAATTAGCTCTGAAAATTATTTGACATGTTGGGAAATATTAAACCACAGGTATAATAACAAGAAGTTAATTTTTACAACTCACATAAGCACTATGATGAACTTACCTGTGACGCAGCAAGCAAATGTGAATCACATAAAACGCCTTCATGATGTCACCACAGAATGCTTAAACGCGATCAAAAACTTAGGCGTTAACATAGATACGTGGGATCCAATTTTGGTATACCTTTTAGTGCAAAAATTAGATGCTGAAACTCATAGTGACTATCTGGAATCAATAAAGGAGCCACGAGAATTACCAAATTTAGATGAATTTCTCAATTTCTTAGAAAACAAGTTCACTACAATGGAATCAGCCAGACGAAAACAAGAAAATTATCAACAAAGATCTATCTCATCGGTATCGGATAAACAAAATAAATCGTACCATTTCAAAAATGTCTCTAGCAACCAGGCTACGTCGCAATCAAATACAAGATATAAGTTATTATGCCCAATTTGTAGCAGCGCTGAACATGGGATCTATTTCTGCAAGCAATTCCTAGATATGTCGGCATCACAGAAAAGACAAGCAATTGCGAGACTAAATCTTTGTAATAATTGTCTGTACAATCATAATGGAAAAACATGTACTTCAAATAAACGATGCCGCGAGTGCAACGGATATCATAATACTTTGCTGCACTCAGCATTTGCGAAATGCAATGTGACATCGGCCGATGCGTCATCAATGCCTGCGGCAAACAATATGTCAATGAACCGACGAGTTGAGCAAGTAAATAATAACTCGCACGTGACCCAGCAATGTGACTTACCAGAAATTCTATTAGCTACAGCCTTGATAAAAGTACAGAAAGCAGATGGAGAGTACCTAACTATGCGGGCCCTCATAGATCAAGGCTCACAAGTGTCTCTCATCACGGCAAAAGCAGCTCAGCTTCTGTGCTTACCCCGTCAAAAATGTAGAGGCGTCATAACCGGTGTTGGCACCAAGGATAACATCTGCAATGGAATGACACAAATACACTGCAATTCGATGACCGAGGATTATGCCTTTACTACGAATGTTTACATTATGAAAGGTTTAACAAGAAACTTACCTAATATTTCATTCACACGTCCAACATGGGAGTTATTACAAGAAATAAAATTGGCAGATTCCGATTTCAATATTAGCAAGCCCATCGACATCTTATTCGGCGCCCATATCTATTCCAATATTATTATGGGCAGAATATACAGAATTGGTAACATGTCACCAATCGCACAAGAAACTCGTCTCGGATGGATTTTGTGCGGCAAGGTACAATCTCTTCAGTGCAACGTAGTTCTTAACAATCTTCAAGACATACAAAGGTTCTGGGAAATAGAAGATATATCGGCAAATGAGTTATATTCAACAGAAGAGACTCGATGTATTGATTTTTATAAATCTACGACAACTAGGTCGAACGATGGAAAATATATAGTTAGACTGCCCCTTAAGTCTAACATAGATGAATTGGGCCAATCTAAGCACCAGGCTATCGCCCAATTTTATCAGATAGAGAAAAAACTGAATAAAAATAGCGAGCTAAGAATAGCCTACAAGTTGTTTATACACGAATATCAGGCATTACAACATATGAAACATATCAACTACAACAATAGCATGCCCGGACTCGATTGCTATTTACCTCACCATTGCGTACTACGGGACGACTCTAGTACAACAAAACTACGAGTAGTCTTCAATGCATCGCAAAAAACATCCAGTGGGTTAAGTCTCAACGATTGCATGTATACGGGCCCAAACTTACAAAAGGATATTTTCACATTAATTTTAGGGTGGAGGCAATATAAAGTGGCCTTTACCGCTGACTGTGAAAAAATGTTTCGCACTATTTGGTTACACGAAGATGACCAGGCTCTTCAAAGAATAATATGGCGAGATAGCCCACAGAATCCGCTGCAGCATTTCCAGTTAACTACAGTTACTTACGGCACCAAGGCCGCGCCTTATCTCGCAATGATGACCCTACGTCAATTAGCAAGTGACGAAAAGGATAGATACCCGGAGGCCGCTCAAATAGTAGAAAATAATTTTTACATGGATGATTTGATTCTAGCAATGCCTTCATTAGAATCTGCCTTGAAAATAAAAGAAGATCTTATAAGTCTTATGAAAGAGGGGCGCTTTAATCTGAGAAAATGGAAGTCAAACTATCAAGAATTGTCAGACAATACAAGCCAACAAGGGCAGTGCAATTTTAATTTCAAGCTAACTGAATCTACCAAGACTCTCGGTTTACTCTGGAATCCTGAAAAAGATGTTTTCGTTTTTCAATGCAAAGTCGACAAGGACATTCAAGACACGAAAAGATCGCTGCTATCTGCTATTTCTCAACTATTTGACCCGCTCGGATGGTTAACTCCACTATCTACCAAAATGAAACTGCTATTTCAGCAAGTTTGGAAAACAAGCATGTCCTGGGATGACAAGCTCCCTAAGGATATATATCAAGAATGGCAAACAATAAAAACTGATATTATTGACATAAATAATATCGAAATACCACGATGGTTAGGCTGCGAGGTCACGTGTAAGCTCGAATTGCACGGTTTCTGCGACGCGTCGCAAAAGGCATTCGCTTGCGTTGTTTATAGCAAGATAATAAAATTGGGTCAACCATATATAAAATTAATTGTTGGAAAATCTAGACTCGTACCCTGCAATAAAGAAATTTCCTTGCCACGACTGGAGCTGAGTGGAGCCTTACTGCTTTCCAAGGTTATGATGAAAATCAAGCAAGCCCTATCACCAGACGTAGAAGTGAAGATTTATGGTTGGATTGATTCCATGGCGGTGCTTGGGTGGCTACAAGGAAATCCTGACCGCTGGAAGCCATTTGTTTCAAACAGAGTGCGCCAAATTGTTGAAATCATTCCGCCTGACTGCTGGCGTTATGTCAAATCCACAGAGAACCCTGCAGATTGCGCCAGCCGCGGACTCACAGCAAGTCAATTGAGGCAACATCCGTTATGGTGGCAGGTACAGGGTACTAAGGGGAACTAGCACAATTAAGAAATATATACGTCATTGTGTAACATGTAAAAAACAAAGGCCAAGCATGCAAGAGCAAATAATGGGGGACTTACCTGAAGCAAGAGTCTGTCCTTCTCGTCCTTTCAAGCATACGGGCGTAGATTTCACTGGGAATGTCCTTTTGAAAGCCAGCAAGGGTCGGGGTATAAAAACCACAAAAGGATATGTATCCGTATTTGTATGTATGGTAACCAAGGCCGTACACCTAGAATTGGTCTCCGATCTGACCACATCCTCATTTATTGCGGCTCTACGCAGGATGGCCGCACGAAGGGGTACGCCAAGCGATATTTATTGCGACAATGGGCGCAATTTTGTCGGTGCCTGTAGAGTTTTACAAGAAGAATACAAGGAAATTCTGCAAACTTTTCATGGCGAGCTACAGCAAGAAATAGCCGATATGGACATTACCTTTCACTTCAACGCACCCGCATGGCCATCAGCTGGGGGCTTATGGGAGGCGGCCGTGAAGAGTTAAAGTTTCACCTCAAGAGAGTGATAGGAGAACAAAAACTTACCTACGAGGAGTTCTCCACGCTGCTGATGCAGATCGAGGCGTGCTTAAATTCAAGGCCCTTGTGCGCTTTAACAGAAGATCCGGAGGATTTTGAGTACCTAACTCCATCCCACTTCCTGTCAAGTGGCCCATTATTGACGCTTATACCTAGTGAAAGAGATCTCAGAATACGCTGGTGTCTAACTCAAAAAATTACGCAAGACATTTGGAAGAGATGGCACACGGAATATCTGTCCCAGTTGACGTCAAGGTCAAAATGGAAATACCCAAAGGAAAATATCAAGGTGAATGATGTGGTTCTTGTTCATGAGGAAAACTTACCGCCTGGCAAGTGGATCATGGGCCGAGTGATGGAACTTCATCCTGGGAAAGATGGTTTTGTCCGCGTTGTCACACTAAAGACCAAGAGTGCCTATATGAAAAGACCGATTATCAAGTTGTCGAGACTGGTCAGACACGAACATAACACCGAAGCGACTTGTAATGTTAGCAATCTAAATAAGCAAGCGCAATCACCCAGAACGAAGTCTATAAAAATTCCCAAGATAAGTCTTTTTACTTCGTTGCTCATAACATTTATGTTATTTTTAACAAGCTCCTCTGCACATGTCAATATTACTCAATTTAGAGAAAATCAAGGCCTATACCTTGATAAATTATCAAACATGCTATTTATCAAGGATGAGTGGAAACTCGTTATTTACTATGACATGAACCCTTTTCTGCAAGGCAACAAGGCACTCGAATCGTATATACAAACGCTCGATACGTCATGCAAAACAATGCAAGGGCATGGTCAATGTAACACAATTATATTCCAGCTACGTCATGGATACGAAGAGCTCAAACACTACAATCAACTTCTAGCGAGTCAGCAATTCGATTCGACGCAGACATCGGCCAGACAACAACGTAACAAGAGAGGCCTTATAAATGGAGTCGGATATCTTGCTAACACTTTGTTCGGGGTATTAGACAACCGATTTGCCGAACAGTACAAAAAGGACATCGAGTTACTGCAACAAAATCAAAATCACATGATAAATCTCTGGAAAAATCAAACGACTATCATAGAAGCAGAAAATAATCTATTAAAACGTACTGAGAGTGCAATGAATCAACAACACAAAATTATAAATCACCATATGATAGCATTAGACAGAGCTATATACGAGTTGAAGAACACCGCTAAAACAAGTAGCATTCTAAATGATTTCACAATTGGGTCTTTAATAGCGACAAACGTACTGAACACTTTAAAAGATTTACAAAATACTATAATGGATACAATTATGGATGTTTATCAAGGCCGCATCAACTTACACCTAGTAACGCCAGATCAATTAATTAGTGAGTTGAACACGATCTCAAGCAAGCTTCCCAAGGATGTTTCGTTGCCTATCGATAACACCCACTCAGACATACGCAAGTTGTACAATCTCTTCAAGGTCAAAGCAAGGATGCTGGAACAGTATTTATTGTTTGAGATAAGAATACCTCTTACCAGTAGAGAAACGTTCGAGATCTTCAAATTGATACCCGTTCCTAAACATCATGAAAACAAAACCTACCTGATATCGCCGGTGTCAGATGACGTGGCTCTGAATATAAGAAAGGGCATTTTTATACCCATGAGTGAAGCAGATATCAAGGACTGTTTCGTACAAGAAGCATATTTTTGTCATAGTCAGAAGCCTGAATACCAGATGAAAAGTGACAAAAATCTGTGTGAAGAACAAAATCAAGAATGCATATTGAAGGAAATATTATGTAAGAATGTATGGCAAGACAGCTACATAATCAACACATACATATATACGTGTTGCGAACGGTGCAATGTACGAACAATGTGCGACGATCAGATTACCGCGCACCAGCTGACGGGCACCGGACTACTGAGTGTAGGTCACGGTTGTTTAATCAAGACGGAAGAATTTACGATATATCCTCACAAACCTCATACAAGCGAACTACGAATTTCACCCAACTTATACACACCTACTATTTCGCCAATTAATCACATAATCAACATTAGCATTCCTACATATAAAATATCTAACATGTCGCATTTGATGTTTAAAGAAACAGCCGAAGAAATTCGAAGCAAGATAGAGGCCATGGAAAATAGCGAAAGGTTTCAGCCAGAGACTGTAACTTTTCACGATATACACCATTACACGATGATTTATATCATATTTGGTATGTTACTGGTAATCGGTACTGTCATATTATTACGGCGCATTCCACATGATTGGTGCAAACAGAGACGACAAAATCGTAATACAAAAGCCAGTCCGACGATGTCAGGACAGGCGGCAATAGTCATGGCAGAGGCGATGGCAGCAGCTGCGGCGGCGGAGGGAGTGCAACACGAGCGGCAGACAAGCGACAACACCTCACCGGCCCCGGCACCCAGCGCGCGCACTTCAAGATTCCGGAATAGATCAACAAGTCCCGTTTTACGAAAATATAATGAAATGTTTGACAACCCTGTTTAAAAATTAATGATTTTCAAATATTTATACATTATTATGTTTGTTATATTTTGCTTAGCATCTCATCTTGTCTGGCCCGGGAATATGTTCGGTTTATTAACCTCACAAGTTACCGCGTCAGCGACATACCGCGCACGTTACCGCGTCAGCGCATTACAATACTTATAATTTATTTGTTTAAGTTTTTACTTTACAATAAGTCAGTAGCAAGATAAACACGTGTATCAAGAAAATAAATATATTATAAATCATCAAGGATTTTTCATTTAGCAAGATATAACAAGTGTGTCGCACGGCAGCATCAAGGCAACCGCACGACAGTACCAAACACAAAATAATTGCGAATAAAAATAATACAACATTGGTTTTAGTATACCATAGACCAGAATATAGTTTATTTTAGAATCTATTACAACAAAATGAAACAATATAATGTAAGCTTAGCATCTAAATCATACGCCGCATGTTTCAGAAACTACTAAATCATATTAAAAGATGGAGTAGTTAGTTATAAATCAAATATAATTAAAATTGATACAAGTTTTCGATAAGATTACAGGAGAAAACAAGCATTAAATATATTGAAAATATATATTTAGGTGACAATGCTAAATATATTTCTTAAAGGTAGGATCCTTTAGTGTGCGATTCAAACTCGCACATGATCTGTTTTATGCTACTGATTCTGAACAAACTATAGTAAAGTAGGTATACTAAAAACAACGCTGTGTGTGTTACGGCTAGGAAGCAATAGTCTGACAATACGCGTATTGACCAGTTAGCAGGCATGAATGGGTAATAAGCTTTTGACACAGTGGTGGCGACCATGCAGATCAATTTATTTGTGACCACAACCACGGCTTTCATTATATTTCTCATAGTCACATGACTATCAACATACAAGTCACATAACTCTGTATCTCAGAGAGCACGTAAAGTCGTTGGTCCTGTGTCGCTCAACCGTAGAATATCGTTATATGTTGCTGAGTTTTGATAGCAGTCAGTCCATTAAAACTGATATAAATCCGAACCTGGTTTGGACTAGGTACCCAACCTTAATGAAATTGGCAAGAATAAGGCTAGGATTAAAAAGAGACAGCCAAATCAGAAAACATGAAGTGTGGGTAACGTGAGTAAGGATGGCAGAGACTACGGTTCTCTTGCTACGATCCTGGCATATATCTCTTGCTTCATTCACACTATTTCACTATCTCATCACTATTATCTGGTTAGAAAACGATGTTGTTAGACAACTAAAATAGCAATAAAGCATATGGCTCTGCTGGTAATAAGCGGTGGACATGTGCATTCATTGTAGGCGATAGTCACCCATTGCTAACCCTTTGAAAAAGTGGATTAGATGGCAGTGCAAGAGTCAAGGATAATGGAAGGATGGGTTTATCACTCTTGATAACACAACCCCCTATAAGGTCTGCAGTCTGAAACCCTATTTCTCGCAGAAGCATATCGCGAGGTTGCTCCGCCACATTCTTCTGCAGCCTGACTACCACCACGTACGTACCAGCCCGATTGCCTCCAGTTTGACAAAGACAACAAACTTCATCTAGTCTGTGACAATATGTAATTTGTAAATAATTATTTAATGAACTGTATAACTTAATCCTAAAGTTTTTGTGATTGATAACCATCGCAAGAACCGTCTCATTAAAGTCGGTTTTAAAAAAAATATATTTTTATTTTCATAAACATAATAATCGTTTTAATTAAGGTCATTAACATGTTTTAACTCGATACTGATTCTACATATTAACACTTATGATTAGCGCATTTTATAAAATACTTGGTAACTATCTTTTAGCACGAATCCTTTAGTGACTTGTCTTACAGGCATTTTTATAGAAACTGCAGTTTTTGTTCTGTTCATGGCGCAAACGTTTTATAGAAAACTGGAATGTAATCAGATACAATTTGACAAATCTATAACGCGAATAATCAGGTAATACGCGTCTTATCTTAGCTCGGTATTAGCCGTAACAAACATCAGACACTCGACTGTTTACTCGTTGATTTGGAATTACCATTAGACTATACAAATCCGATATTCAGTAATATTTATACATAAAATAATTAATTATTTATATCTCGTTATTTATAAATACTTCATTCTAAGACTAAATAAAGTTTAGTATCTTTGCATATTCTGTACTATATAAAACGTCTACAATACTCGACTAACAATGTACTTATTTGTTGAGTAGCTAACGCCGGCGGCTTCGCTCGCGTGGCGTGTCCATAAAAGTACCTAGAGTTGTACTCTGGATACCGAGGTACCTCGTTGACCAATTTTAAAGTCAATAGATTTACTGCTCTAACCGTTTCAAAATCTTGGTAATCGTTGTCAAGTTACTATGTTCCCATATAGCATATAGTTTTTACGAACTCAGATCATAGTGCGTTGTAAGACGATATCGAATCATTGGATTCTTGACGATCTAACACGTGATTTATGCCATTTTCTTTAGTGGTAGACGAAGTTCTGAAATGAAAATACAAGTATTAAAAAAAATAACTATATAGGCTTCAATCTTCACGTCTCGTACTCGTCACGATACAAAACGGTATCCAGAAATATAATCTTAATCCAGACAGATCGATTCGATTACAAACTCGTTTGCACTATCGACTTGAGCGACGGATGACCACTCCTAAGGTTAAAATCGCATAGCAGGCCAACACTTGGTACCCGTACCCGTGCAGTACGTGTAACCCGTACATATGCAAGCGAAAATTTTTCTGCAATGGTCAGCCGTCGCTCAAGTCGATAGTACATACAGCAACACTGCTGTATGTGCATACGAGTTTGAAATCGAATCGATCTGTCATTAGAGAGTTTGTTGTGTGGCCACAAACACACGTTTGTGGCCACACAACAATCTCTCTAATTACAGCTGTACATTATCCTAAAATATTTTTAGTATAATATATATAATATAAGTTATACCATGAAGTCATGAAATAGATCGTAGTTAGAAATTCAGCATGCAGCGATAAGTGCCCCTTTCTAATATAGTATTAAAGTGATTTTAGGATAGCGAGACTTATGCGCACAAAGCATGCACGTACGCACGCTTTGTGCACCCGTATTGCACGATACACGCTCGGACATTCTAATGACCAGGACGCGCGTTTCGACTTAATGTTTCGGTACTTGGTAGGTACTTGTCATTTAGAGAATCTTTCTCTAAGTAGAGGCTTGCTATCCAAAAAAATAGATAAAAAAAGGAAGCTTCTCAATATAGCTATGTTCAGATGCAGCTGATATCAAGCCTATATTAAAATAACTGTAATAATGGTAACAAACCCAAAGAAAGGTAGTAAAGTGATAAGTTGCGCGCGGTTGGTGCAATCTCTCAGTTCGGGTAATACTAGTAAGATATGTCGCAGGTACGCTTGTAGTGCCAAGCGACGCTGTTCCACCAAATGCGCGTCCTGGAAATTAATAAAATATGTTTTATAACAATATTAGCCGTTAAATTATTTCAAACGCATGGTATACACGCAACAAAGTGTAGGGCAGCCTTATCTATCCTTAATCTGTCAAGTCTTAGAATACCAGACATAGGTAAGTATAAATCTATTGTGTCTGGTATTCTAAGACCGGTGTGCCGCTGCCACTCAATAATATTATAAATGCGGTAGTGTTTGTTGGTTTGTCTATCGTTCGTGCTTCAGCAACAGCGCTACGAAACATCGCAAGTATTTTTTTGCACATAGAAAGTTCATCGGTCTGAGAGTGGTGTAACGCTACTTTTTATCCTTGAAAAATACTTGTTTCCTGTTTAATAGATCTGTGGCGACTCCGCACAGACGAAGAAGTAAGTTCCGCCTACATCTAACAGATGGCGTTAAATACGATCAAATGACGTCACAATCCTGCATCGCGCAAGCGGAGTTTACACAGCGACTAACTATATATACAAGCTCCCGACATCAACCGTCGGGCCGCGGCCCGCCAGGCACGATCAACCAGCCTGGTCGGAGGATCCTCCCTTTGTGTTGGAGGGACATCACACCCTGTTCCTCCACAGATCTTTAAATTCAGGAAACGATACCAAAAGTAAACAAAGCCGAATTTGCTACCAAAAAGGTAGGATATGCACTTATTTTATTAATTTTAATTTAATATACATATCAGTTAATTGACGTGTCCAGGAATTGTTTATACATTTTTATGGAAATAAAGATTTTTAAATTGATTTAAAAACAATGCAGACGAAGTGTCTTATCGGATTAATAAAATGGTAAAAGACAGATGCATGTAATATTATAATCGTCTTTTGTTACTTACTCGTTTTCTTAGCGTCTTCTTAGGTGGAAACTTGTAAGTTGCTATGTCAGGGTGACATTTCTTTAGCTGCATATGTAATTCGTGAAACTTGGCGTATCTGTGGTATACATTCCACTCCTCCTGACCTATTTTTAAAAATATCTAAAAAGATAATACTTTTATTAGCACTATAAACTATTCAGATTAACGATCGTATGGGTGAAATCATGGTTTTTCTTGAAAAAAAAAAAAACAATTGTGGTCGACGTGAAGGTAATATGTATCGACATATTGGCAATTCAAAATAAAACTTACATCGCCGCATTATGAAGCGACACTTTTGCGCTACTCCGAACATTACATAATCCTAATTAATATTATAATTGCGAATGTGAGTTTATTTGTTTGTTACGCTTGACTCAACCGATCATCATGAAATTTCGCGTGTACGTTGTCAGGAGTACTGAAAAGGATATAGGGTACCTATCATCTAGCTATAAAAAAGTACTGTTGCCAAGGAATAGTATTTATTGACATAAGCACGGTAATGTTATCTAACAGTATTGTAACTTGGCTCTGTCCTTGAAATAATTAGCTACAGCCGCGCAGTACGCAAACACGCGAGAGGGCTGCCCACCTACAGTATTTTAATTTCATCTACCTACTTGAATTTCTTTCTAGTTTAGTGACTGTAAATATTATATGTTTTATTTAAAAATATGAAATTTCTTGTGAATGAAATAGGAAGTGTGCAATAAAAATCATGTTGTGTTTTTTGATTAGTAGATTTAATACAAAACTTCCTTATATATTTGAGACTGAACAATATTTACGTCTCAACTGAGACGTTTGAAAAGCTATATTTTTAAATTTAATAGTATAAAGAAATCCGCATTCGGATAAAAAGTTTAATTAAAAATACTTTTGTTTACAATTGCACTTTGCCATAATTATTATGTAAGTAGGTAGGTACTTGTGCCTAATTCAATAAAATATTAACAAATCGCAGGCTTATTGCTTACAAAACCATCACACCGTGCGTTCTTCACTGCGGCGCATTCGCGACACAGAACACTTATACTTGCGAACCAAGTGTATACCGACCTCAACGCGCGTAGATATGACTCGCTTTCCGAATTCTGACCATTTGTACAAAGATATAATACTGTTAGATAACATTACCGTGGCATAACCTACAATAACGCGAGCGATGCCGCGGGCAATATCTAGTCAAACTACAAAAAAGTATATACATTATGTATTAAGATTTAGTACTGCTGTCTGTAATTTTATCTTCGATCAAGAATGTAGCTTCATAGGTTTGAAGTATACAAATTTAATTATTACAATGCACTTTTGTCAAAACTTGGTGTGTTTACCTGATAAACATGATAGGACTGTGTCTTCTTGCCCACTAAAAATGCACTTGGTATATGCACTTTGACATTTGACTCTGGATAATCTAATACTTCTAGTGAGGATATACTTTCATATTCCTGGAGTTTCTGCTGCAAATACTGATTAAACTCCATAAGTTCTGCATGCATTTCTGCAACCTAATAACAAGTATATCTTTTTTTTATTAGTGTTATTATATAGTAATACATTAATATTCTATATACATGAACGATGCTAAGTTAATTGGCCACTTGATAAGAAACGACGATTTTTTATAACCATCTTAGAAGAAACATTTAGGGAAGAGGAAGACCGAGACATTCCTTTGTCCAGCAAGTGAAGGAAAAGGTGGACTTCCACCTTTTCAGTCGTATCAAGAAATTAAAAGGAAAGCAGAAGACAGAAATGTGTGACGATTGATCCACCGACAAAAATCGACCACTCTTAAATTAAAGAACTTACTTGAACTAATTTCTTTTCATACTGATCAATTTCTTCATTATCACCATTGTCATTTTTTAAAGCTTTACCAATTTCTACAGCTGACATGTAGTGCCTCAGCTGCTCTTTTAGTCGATCGTTTTCCCTGAAAACCGTTTTGTATACATTTATATAGGCATAATATGTAGTGGTCACAATCATATATAACATAGCGACATATTTATATAACTCCTGTCTTATAATAACTAGTATTATGCGCTATTACCAGTTATGTTCAAATATGGTATAATAATGGCCATGCCTATTTGTTGGGCTAGTCACAGTTGATCAATCCAGTCTAGTCTTCATTTATTTAATGACAAATAACATAATAAAAAAAACAAGTTTCTGATCCCAAACATGGACTACGAACGGCATTTGCGCTTATATTTACGTCAAAGAATCACCATGGTGGGAAATATGAATTACTCACTTTATATTTATTGGTTTACTTGTTATGGTTCTAAGTACTAATATACATTGATATGTCAAATATTTTGTTTTAAATATAAGCTTGTGAAGCGCATTAGGTTTCTAACAGTAATGTTTGATTAAATAAATCATAATTAAAAAAAACCTCACTTGCTCATATCTATAATTACTTTCTCCAGCTTTTTAATCTTCTCTTTGCTGCCTGTTTCTACTTGTGAGAGCTTAATCTGCAAATTTACTAATTCCTTTTCCTTAATTTCTAGAACAGAAGTGAGTGTTTTCTCTTCAGGTACACACTCGTCCTCTGTAAAGCACAGCTCCAAACAGGAAGTGCTACCGTCAATACTTCCAGCCATCTCCTCACTGTCACTCTCTGATATTTTTAAATTATTTACACTTAGTTCTGATATATCATCTTTATCCTTAGCAACATTATTTACATCTATACTATTGGAAGATGAAAATATTTCTTTAGCACACTCGGATAGTTTCGAGAGAATTTGTGAAGGACTGTCAATACCCTTCACACTGTCTGGAAAGAAGTGCCTCAGACTACTTTTACATTCTGAGCTACTGGGCTCGCTACTTGAAGCGGCTTGAGCCACTATTTTCGGGTCTGGTGAATTGAGACATGTGGCTGGCGCACTGTTCCACGACGAAGAGTCTGGATGCTCCGTTGCATTAGGCGATTTAATTTTATTCCCTAATACATTCTTCTGTTCATTTTTGTCAAATGATATAACTTGCCGAAGTGGTTTTCGTTTCATATTGCTTGACGATTTAACAGGCAAAGGCAATGGTATTACCAATTCAGCTTTATTAGGCTGAATAGCCTGTTGTGATTCATTTAATTCTGGTCTGTCAATTGATAACGCAAACAAAATAGATGATAAACCTGAAACCATATAGATAAAACAATGTATTTACATTACAGTGCAAACCATTAGCTAAATGATAATAATGACATAAGATAGATTAATTAATACTATACATCAATTTTCTCGTATTTTTTTGGGATATCAATGAATACAAGCACAGCTAGTTATGCACACCTAAGTAATTAACTGGTTGTTTATTTAAGTATTACATTGATGCATATATATTTTTCCTTGTTCTGTTTTTATAGATTATTCTGCTATATTGTAGTATAAATGTGTCATTTTAAATATTATCATGTTTATTATTGTTTGTTATCATGAAGTTTTGCACTAAAATGTATGTTTTCCTTATATCCTAGCATTTAAGTGATATCTGTATGTTAATTTTTTTTAAACAAATTGTCCAGGCACATGACTTGTAAAATAATACAAAGAACATTATAGTAAAATTGTTATGAACCATTTTTTGTTTCTTTTTTCTATGGGGAAATTCTCCTTATGTATACCCACTCGCCACAAGGGGAAGCGAGAGGGTTATGTCGGGAGCTCCCGAGACATCGGGACCTACCGACTGAAACCACCACGGTGTGCCAGCTCGCTGCTTTGTATGGTGGACCCATCCAGCAGTGCCCAATGCAAAGATGTTGTGTTTGCGGACGACGACTCCTGGACGATGCCCTGGCACAACAGAGGGCGTCGCTCCGACTCAACGGCTGGCCGGTGGGAGATCCCCGTTCTCCCACCCGCGGCCTTCACTACGGCGGCATAAGGTCGCCGCCCGGTTCGCAGGCGGCTCGGATCTGCAAGGATACTTTCCTCTCGGATCCGCTCCGCCACCGCCTTCTGCGAGATGATGTCCTCGCAGAAGGATGTGACTGCTACCCACTTCCTCTCGCTGTCGACAGCGTTCATTCGTGATCAAAGCCATGGTCGACCATGGCTTTGATCACGGCCGACAGCAAGAGGTCTCCTGCCACAACGTCCTGGAGTACGGCTCTGCAGCGCCCAAGCAGGACATTGCTCGAGCATGTGCTGCACCGTGTCTTCCTCATACCCGCAGTGGTGGCAGACGAGACTCGGTTCCTTCCTAGCGATACGGTTTCATTTTCTGGGGGAACTCTACTGATACGTCGATAGCATTTAAAGCTCAGAAAAGGTGTATCAGGTCAATGTTCAGACTTAAAACAACTGAAAGCTGTAAACCTTACTTCCAGAAATACAAAATACTAAACATTACCGAGCTTATATATTGTTACGTGCTGGGTTCGACGGATAAGAATACAAACAATATTACCGACTAAAACACGTTTTATTCAAACACACAATTAAATTTAAACACAACAATTAATACTATACTTCACTTTTGCACTGTAACTAGCTTTAAACTCCGTAGTATTTCCGCTTCCGTTCGCTTCGATGAACACTTGATCGCTTACGATTGTAAATTGACTCGGCGGTGCGCGTGCGCCCTATTTATACGCGGGTAAAGCGTTTCTAGAGTTTTCTAGTAACGCTATACCCGGTATGTAAACAGTACGATGATTGGAGAAAGTACCAGCGTTCCCTGTATGATTCTCGTACCGTACCTACTACGTAGTTCCGTAAGATGTCAATAGATGGCGGTGAAATAAATTATTAGACGGAACTGCCGAGTTTTTCCTACAATACCGAGAGATGTCACTGGGCGTAACAATATTCTGGATACTGCGATGTTCGTTAGAACAAATCCTAGCACATTTCCACGACTGGAGGACACAGTTTCGCGGACTTGATAACATTAGGTTGCGGTTACACATTGCTAAAACTGCACTTATACGTAGAAGTGTATTCTGTATGGCTCCAATCATTTATAACAATTTGCCAAAACAGTGGAAAGATATGAACAATAATGCATTCAAAAGACAGTTGAAGAGCTTTTTAGAGCATAAAGCATACCACAATGTAACTGAATTTCTCATTGATAAAATAATGTAAACTGGACTTAATTTTCTGTATTTCTTTTTATTTTCTGTTGTAGTATATTATTATATTTTTTATTATTATGTATTTTTTATAATTTGAAATATTTGATTCGCTAATGATTCCACTTAATTACTAATGACATATGCACGCCTGTGGGTGGAATGTGGCAGAACCTTTATATAATCTGTGACTACTACAATGTAAACCTATGTTCGCATTAATAAATTAATTTGAATTTGAATTTGACCTTGTGCAGGTAGTTGCCAAAGCAACCATGCCCTGACAACACCCGCACTAGCCGGAAGGAAAGGGTACCATGCTGCCGCCCTGTCCACCGCTCCAATATCGGCTGGAGGGCCCTAACAGTTCTGAAACCGGCCACGGGGGCTTCCAGCCACGCCTCACACTTTAAAATCATGCCTTGATGGTCTCGATTGAGCGCGCACTCAATCACTGCCGGGAGGGGACGACAACCTGTCTCCTCCCGCACCGCCTTACTCACTGCGAGCACTTCGGCGAGCACTTCAGCCTCTAAATGCCACGGGGGTGTACCGGCCAATGCGCATGCTGCCTCGGCCGATACCGTGCGATAGCCACGTACGACCCTGACCCCTATGACTCTCTGCGGTCTCCGCAAGAGAGTCCTGCACTGAGCGGTCAGGGCATCCACCTACACCGGTGCACCGTAAAGCGCCATTGACCTAATAACCCCCGCATAGAGTCGCCGGGAATCGACACTGGGTCCACCCAAATTTAGCAATAGCCGCCCAAGGGCGGACGCTGTGCCGAGAAGCTTCAGGGCGAGCTTTCTGAAACGCTCGTCGAAGTGCCACCTTCCGTCCAAGACCAGGCCCAGGTATCTCATGTGGTCCTGGACGGGAACACGCGTCGAGCCCACCATTATCGAGGCGCCGCGGGGTGGACTGCGACGGGGCCCATGAAAGCCCAGGGCCTCCGTTTTGCTAAGAGCCACCCGTAAACCCAGCGCCTCGATACACCCGACCACCTGGGAAACGCCCACGGTGGCCAAACGGGCCGCCTCCTCGAAGGTACCCCCACGGACTGTGACAAGGGTGTCGTCAGCGTAGCTGATGATGCTCAGCCCGGGGGGTAGGGCAGCACGTAGGGCCCAGTCGTACCACATCTCCCACAGGAGCGGACCACGTACCGATCCCTGCGGAACACCGCACGACATGGGCCGCCGCCAAACCTCGTCGCGAACTTCGAGGAGGACACTTCTGCCTCTCAAGTAGTCCGCCACCAGCCGCTCCAGGTAAAAAGGTACTCTGTATGGCAGACTGTTGAAAGCGTTGGCGATGTCTAAAGAGACCGCCGCCGGCGACCGCCTCCTCAGCCGCGTCCTTGAGGCGCATAATGGCCCCGACCGTCGATCGCCCTTCCCGGAATCTGAACTGAGCATCCGAGGTCGGGACCGACCGTGCTCAAGTGCCGGACGATGCGGGTGGCAAGAATTTTCTCCAGCATCTTCCCCACCTCGTTCAGCAGCACTATGGGCCTGTACGCCGCGGCCGACTCTGGAGGCCGTCCCGGCTTAGCTAACAGCACCAACTTCCCCTCCTTCCAGCACTCAGGGAATCGTCCCAACACCAGGGTCGTGTCGAAAAATTCCCTGAGGTGGACATCCAGGTGATAAAATTATTATGAACCTGAGGGATTGGCTCCAGTGGTCTAAGTTTTAGATTAGACTAGGTTTTCTTTAGATCTAATGTAAATAAAACTTAGTAGCATCTAGTATGCTCTAAAAAATTATAAAGATAATAGGTAAGATACAAACAAAATATAACATAGTATTTATTTCACCTGAAGCCAGGCTTGGAAGTTGAGTAGCAGTTTCAGCATCTCTGACCAAAGCACCTTCCTCATAATATTCCATAACCAAACCATGAGAAACCCAACTTTGCAGATATCTACAACATAAATATAGAAAATTAGTTAAAGTAAATAAGAGAAGTAATATAACTGTATTTATGGATCAACAGTCTCATTATGAGTGATAGATACTCTCAGTAGCAGTAGTCCTATCCATATGGGTGTAATAAGCCTTCAAACACAAACTAGGATATACATAGATTATCCATATAATTCTCTGTGGTCTGATGGGATGAGTTTATGTAACATGATGTTAATGTGTATATGTCGGGAACTTGGTTTAATGTCCAGGTCTGACAACACTGTCACTGCTGCAGATAACAGCCCAATAACACTATTGCACTGTTATCTGTAGCAATGTGGCATCCTGAAATATGACCAGTAGACAACATTAGGCATGCATCTTATTACATGAGACCTATGTGGTGGCATTGGACTGTAATACACATCTGCCTACTCCTTGAGGATATAGACATATTAATTTATTTCATAGATACTGACATTTAACCTGTCAGTTGTTAGAATGCCAGGCATAATTGAAAACCTATTGTGTCTGGTCACCAGTATGCTGCTGCCACTCAATAGTATGTATGTTATTACATACATACATAGATTCACACCTGTTTTCCAGAGAGGTAGCCAGAGACTACGGAGTATTATTAATATAATATTATACTAATATTATAAATTTATGAGTAATACTTAAAAAAATATAATATACCTTTCTAAAGATCTCTCATTTAAAGCAGCTCTGAAAAACGCTCTGAAGTACCCAAGAGGTGTATTGATATTTGAAAGAATCTTAAATCTTTCTTTTTCATGTTTAGTTAAATGTAGACAAGCATAACTCCAAAGAGAGTTACCTGAAACCAAACATATGACAAAGACATTAATATTTTAAATCTATAAGTAATTTAAAACTAGAATACTATAGAGTTTAATATGATAAAATAATTGCTCTATAATACAATGCATGATAATAATCTGCATGGGAAAAGAAAAATATATATAAAAAGTCTCATAGAATGTATGTAGTGCTTAAAATATTAAATGTTTGTTTTGTTGTCATTCCCAAAATCCATGGGTGTTGTTTCTATTTAAAATATTGATTTGTTCTTGCTATTCCTGACCTAACTATTACTAACTTATAATACTCCCACTGTGTGCTGACTGTGCTGAGGCACAATATTATTTTAATTTCAATGCTGTTGAAAGGTTGAAAGTTACTGATACACATAAAATAAAGTGCAAAATCAAATATAGGCAACTACCACATTCTTATTATTATTATCCTCTACAGCTTTTTAAAATTAGGTAATGCATTAAAGTACATGCTCATAAGTTCCATTTACAATATTTTTCTTCTTATTTTTCATTTCACATTATACAACAATTAACCGGTCGTATACCGCCGGCTCGCATACCAGCCGGCAGATTTGTACCCGTCGTAGGCCGGTGGCTCGCATGCGAGCCACCAAATTGGCGCCAAAACGCCGCGCGCCGCCTTCGCTTTAGCTTAAGCTAACGTAAAACCAATTTGGTGGCTCGCATGCGAGCCACCGGCCTACGACGGGTACAAATCTGCCGGCTGGTATGCGAGCCGGCGGTATACAACCGGTTAAGACTGTAAATTCTGAAATTTAGACAGCATTCATACCAATGCAAATATTCTTTAAAAGGCAACAGTATCTTACCAACATTAACAATATTAAAAGTGAAGTTTAAACCTGCTGTAACCAAATTCTGTATTGATGAGTTGGATAAATTAGTCCTAATTCCATGGCTAAGTACTTTCTCCCATTTTTCACACAGGTGTACTATTCTGAAATGAACACTCAGTTAAAGTTTATTTGTACTGTTTACAGTTAATATTGTTTAACTTATTTAAATTTAAAATTACCTTAAGTCATCTTCAGTAGCCAATTCAGATTTCCCTCCAAAGCGATTTTGACAATTTTTCACACAATTCTGAAGCTCGTGATGAAAGAGTTTACCACTTTCTAAGCGCTTTTTAAATTCCTCTTTATTATCTATAGCATTAGCTATTGTATTTAATATTTTGCTATTCTGAAATAGGCAGACATATTTTTAATTATGTTATTTGAATACTTTGAAGATAAATTGAGCTACCTACAATCGATAACATACTTGTAAATTACTAGAATTATATCTAATATGTAAAATAAAGATCTTGTTTACATGATAATAGCAGAAAGAATCGTCTCTCAAGCCAAAACGATAGTAGTTAAAGAATGTGCTTATAAAGTGCATACCAGAATTTTCATATTAATAACAGAAAGCCGACAAATATTTATTAGTCAACATTGCAAAAGTATCCGAAGGCTAGTTAAACATTGAACAGAAGATACAATATTCATGCATCACACTCATTATTTATCATGCACATAATAGTAGTAATCACATTTTTTAGCCTTGGCGTCTTACCATGATTTTAGAGAACCAAGCTTTAAATTTTTAATCACGAGTTATGTATGAGGCACACCATCATAGAAATTGAAAGTATTTCAATGAGCAATTAGCTATTTTATATTATTTATTTTGACTTTCGCAGATTTGGTGCTAGTAGTTTTGACTTCTGCTTTTGAATCATTTGATCAATCAAAATGACATAAATATATTAGTTCTGAATCATACTATTAATCGACTATAACCGTTAAGATCAACAAAACGAGTAAATAATAATATGTAGGTATGCAATATGTTATCATAAATACACATATTAAGCAATTAATACATAGCGTCATTATCGTTGCGCCGGAGCGGGTAAGACAAATAAGCACCTATTTATTTAATTGCACGTAGCATTTTATCGGCATAAAAAGTGGTTGATAGTTTAGTCTACTTAGAATATACATTTTCATTTTCATTCATTCTTTAATCTAAGATGGCATATTAACATGACAATACAAAAAATATTGCTGTTTTATGCGCGGCCACGCTATGCCTCTCTCTGTAAGTCTGTAAGATTTTTTTTACTGGCTGGTACTAAACTAAAGATCGTATATAATTGTAGAGTGGAATGATATAAATGAAATCAAAGAAAACATATTGACGGAACATTTAATTTGGGCCAAAGTCACTTTCCATTACAATTAAGTTTTTGGAGAGGGACCAAACGACTCCTTTTCAAATTCAAATTAAAACGAAATAAAAACCGATTCTAAACAAAATGGCGTTTCTTTCTTTGAGCGTGAGTGTATAGAATTCATTACAAACGTCGTGTTTTATTTGCAGTTCGTAATTTTGTTCATATATTATTAGATCTTGCAACTTGTTACTAAAGCTAGTGTTTATAGTGATTTCTAATATTGTAACTTGCTTATTTTCTACGTAACCTAAACCAACGGAGATTCCATTATGAGTAATTATGAGGATGATCAAAGTGAGGATGGCGAATTAGCGCGTAGCCCTGCTCAAGATGAAATGGATTTCAGGTGGGCTCATTTCCTTGTTAAATGAGATAATATGTTTAAAACAATCTATGTTTCTGTTGTTATTGTGGAGAAATAGTGTTCGACGTATTTAGGGAACGATGAACTTATTTGCTCATGTCTTTCCTTGAAAATTTTATATTGATTCGACACGTTTAATGATTTATATTCTATAATAGGTACGTATTACAAACATACGTTTTATTACTTGTACTGATATATTAGCGCCGTATAGTTGGTTGGGTTTTACCATTGTAATGTCTAATGAGTAAGAGGAAAATGGCTGTATTGCCGAATTTTTATTTGATCTTTTATTATAATATAACAGCAAATGGAATGATAATTACGCTCTTGGCGAGAACTTTACGCGTAATGTAACTTATTATTTTCTTCAAAGTATAAGGTTAATATTTTACATTTCTTTAGGGGAGCCCTATTTCAGTCAGTATGATTTTTTAGTAGTATAAATGTTTAGAGTTGTTTGGTGTTGTAATAATGTTTACCTATAGAAGTTATAGTAGAGTGCAACTTGTTGGTGTTATTGTTAATGAATTTATTCAATTATTTTAGTTTATCTGATGAAGACCGCGACAATGCAGATTCCTTAGTTATTAAGCCACCACAAGCAGTAATTCGGACTACCCATCGTGATAAACGAGCTCACAAAAGAGCTGTCAAGGATAGATATAAAGACAACAGTAGGAAAGAGAAGAAACATCTTTACAGGTAATTTTATTATGGTCTTTTATAGGAGTTCTTATGCATTAGGTACATAAATATATATCATGTAAAATATATATTTTATCTCTAATGTATTAGCTTTGGCTTTCCTTAGCATAGTTTTGCAATAATAGTTTGACATTCTACTAGTAAAACAGTTACTTTAATATATAGGTATTAATAAACTTTAAGTTCAGTTGATGCAGAATTTAAAGTCATATGGGCACTAATTCTTTGAATTTATACTTCTAGATTTCAATTTTAAATAAGAATCTTGATATTTTTCAGTCTCTTTATGTTCTTATATGTGTTGCTAACATTTTATATATCTAATATTATGTGCTTTAAGGTCTGTCATCCTACTGACATTGGGAATATTGTAGATCAATCATAAACCTTTTTCAACAGGGACCGTGATAAGTCTGACAAATCAAAAAGAGAGATAAATAAAAGTTCTGACCGTGAGGATATGGCCAAAGAGTACTATAGAGAAAAACAATATTATAGGGATAAAGACATGTATAGAGATAAAGAAACATTTAGAGACAAGGAAGCATATAGAGAAAAAGAGGCATACAGAGACAAGGAAATGTACAGAGATGGTAAAGAAATATACAGGGAGAAAGATATCAGAGAGAAAGTTATGTACCGTGATAGAGAAATGAGGGATAAAGAGATGTATAAAGACAAGGAAATGTACAGAGAAAAGGAGCTATACAAAGAAAGGGAACATTACAGGGAGAGAGAAATGTATAGAGATAACCCTTCTTTCAGAGATACTACTAGGTCTAGGGAAGTTTATAGAGAAAAAGACATTTACAAAGAGAGGGATATGCAAAGGGATGCCTATTTAGGTCGTGACAGGCAGTATAAATGTACAGACACAGAACAGAAACGTCCTGAGACAGAAAGAATAGAGTCAAGATTAAGATCATTAGCTGAAGAAGGCCATACAAACCATAACAATGAAAAAGAGAACAGAGACAGAGAGAGAACCTCAGCTGATAGAGAATTAGAAGATTTAAGAACCAGACTACTAAATAAAAGAATATCCAAAGAGTTACAAAGTCAAGATAGCAAGAAAGGATCTGATTATATGGAAAAAGAGTCCAAGTCAAGTACTCGCCACTCATCATTGGAGTCAAGCACAAGACACTCGTCACTTGACAAACATCAAGAACATAGAAAAAACAAAGTTCTGTTTGCAGGTATGGACTTATTATAAATACTTTTAAATAAGTATATCTACTTTATTCTTTGGTATTATCATAAACCAGATAATATAATAATTTATTTTTCTTTTTTTATGGAGTGTTTACTATTATTTTTATTTTTTTAATGTTAATTCCACACAGTATAAATAATCAAAACAAATCAATAATAATTGATTTCGGCAAATTAATAATAGCCTTATATTTTCATTTTAATGTAACATTTAGAGATGCACAGACCCATGCATGGTGTTCACTGAATGTGAATGATTGGCCAAACCTTCAAGAAACTTCAATTAAATATTTGGCATACTTCATTTAGATCTATATTGGTTAGTCTATTCTTGGTTAGTCTTATTGGGTAAAAAGCTACAATGGCACAAAATAATAACGCTATACTACTGTATAGCTTTATTATTATGTGTACTACTGTACAACATACTATGAAAACATTGCATCAATTAATCATGTTCAGTCTCATACAGCTCAATACAGTTAAAGTTGAATATAATTTATTTTTAACATTCGGTGATTTAGCCGAATATTCGGCCGAGTAAGCTTGCCAAATACGAGAATACCAAATACCGAATATGAAAAAACTATACTGGACTCATAAACTGCATCAACGTTCAAGACGCCTTTGAATTAAACATTTTAACTAAGTTTTCAAACTTTTTATTAAAGTTTAAATTGAAACCTATAGTTTGGTTCGTTAACTTCATAACAGCGTAGTACCATATCCTTTAGTGTATGTTTGCATGCAGGAAAGGACGATTAAATTTTGTTTGAACAAAAACTTTTAATCTAACTAAAATTTGGTATTTACAATTAAAAAAGTCAAAGCACAGATTTTTTCTTTCAATAAGGTGTATTGCCTCCACTTGCCCTAATTACAGATTCTAATCGGTTCCGCATAGATCTGATTAGGGTTATTAAACGGTCTTGCGCAATATTGTTCCATTCTTGTGAAATCTCTGTTCTTAGTGCTGCCACTGTTGTCGGCACAGGATTTCTCGCATATACAGCTTTTTTAAACTGTCCCAAACATGCTCAATGGGACAAAGATCCGGGCTGCGTGCTGGCCAATTCTTGGTACGTATCCCAACGTCTTCGCAATATTGTAGAACTTGTGCAGCGGCGTGGAATCGGGCATTAATTATCTTGCATTAGAGTAAAATTTTCGCCTATTAATCTCATGTAAGGTACTACGTGAGCTTCTAAAACCTCTGTTATATAGCGTTGTGCTGTCAAACCATCTCTTCTACCGTTTTGACGAACCATGTCGATGAACACAAGTTCCGTTCGCCCGATCATCGAAACGCCACCCCACGCCATACACGAACCGCCTTTAAAAGGAACACGCTCCTCAATGCAACTTTGAGCATATCTCTCCCCATGTCGACGACAGACTCTTCTGCGACCGTCTGCACCATTTAAACATGTCTTACACTCATCGGTGAACAATATGGAGGCCCATTGCTCTGCATTCCAATTAAGATGTTCACGCGCAAATATTAAACGAGCTTGTCTGTGAGCTGCAGACAGCTTTGGACCATTTGCTAGTCTAAGAGTGGTGATTGCCGCTTCCATAAGCCTCCTTCTTGAATGTTCGTCTACTCACGTTTACTCCACGCACTTCATTCAGCTCTGTTTTGATGTTTACTGACGTGAGGAAACGATTTCGTAAGGAAGTTCAAACAATAAATCGGTCGTCACGACGGGTGGTTGCTCGAGTTCTGCCGGTACCGGGTCTCCTTTTGTAAGAACCTGTCTCTACAAACCTTCAGTATGTATACTCTAGAAACCATAGAATAGTTTAAATTTAAATTTCTAGCGATCGTTCGTTGATCCAATCCTTCCCACACCAATGCCACAATTGGAGCGGTTTGTTCGGACGAAGTATCCATATTTATCGTTACGAACTTTTGTTGAGTTTAAAAGACTAATAATCAATACTATTGGTAAAAATAATTTAAATCGCAAATAAAAAATATACAGAAATAATTAATTTCAAACTTTACTCTAATAAAGTAATAACACACGAATTTGAAAATATGCATAAATTTTATTTTCCCGGCTATAATTTTATCTTTTACTTATCAATAATATTAATTCGAAAGTAATCTTGATCTTTGATGCAACTGCATCCGAGCCGGGGAAATAAAATTTATGCATATTTTCAAATTCGTGTGTTATTACTTTATTAGAGTAAAGTTTGAAATTAATTATTTCTGTATATTTTTTATTTGCGATTTAAATTATTGTTACCAATAGTATTGATTATTAGTCTTTTAAACTCGACAAAGTTAACTCGTGACGGACTCATAACTATGAGTCCGTCACCGTATTTGAGTTATCCCATCTTTTTTTAATATAGTAACATTTTGGTTTTAAAATATTTATGTAATATGTGTACATCATAAAAAGACGTCATTTTTATCGAAGACAAATGAAAATGTACCAAGCTGCTTATTATTAAAAAAAGTGTTTTATTATTAACAACACAACCAAATTCATTATTCAACAATAGGGTTTATAGTTTACAATAATTATATATGTTTTCGATTCGGCATGTTAGCAACAACATAACTTTAAAAAGTAGATTTTGTTGCAGATAAAGAAAGAGAAAAACGGAAACATGAGTCACGCAGCGAGTTGGAGGCGCGGCGGCTAGAGCACAGGCGACGCGGGAAGAAGCGCTCAGTGTCTCCAGATGAGGCTTCCTCAAAAAAGACGAAGACATCTAACTCTCCAAACTATGGTGACTCTGTTGTCACAGTATCAGACTCAAGTGACGTAGAGATGAAAAGTGACACACATTCAGAACCTGAAGATGGTAAGTCTATTATAAATTGAAATAAAAGCATTTTCTACTGACCTTTAAATATATATGTATGTATATTTTTGTTGTACATTACTAAGCAATCATATCTTTTTAGGTGAACATACAAACAGTGAAACAGAGGATGACAGTTCTAGCACAGACTCTGACTCAGCAGCAGATTCTAAATCTGAAGAAGAGGATGATCATAAAGATGAAGTTAAGTCAGATAAAGAGGAAAAGGAAAAAGAAAGAACAAATGATAAAACTAGACCTCCTTCAAAATCCAAATCCCCTAGCCCTCAGCTAAAAAATGATTCACCGTCATCTCATGAATCGCAACGGTAAGAGGAGTAGTTCTTTTAGAAACAATTTAATTTAAATGCTATTCTAAATAAATAAAATTATTTACTGTTATGTTCTGTTTATTATTTCAGATCACTGTCTCGATCAAAAAGTAGAAGTAGATCACATTCCTTTTCACCTCCACCTCCAGGAGAAAATGGAAAGAATATAGAAGAAGAAAAACCTGTAGATGATGAAGAAGAAGAAAGAATTAGAGAGGAAGCTATTAATGCTCTCCCACCCTACTACCCAGCACTGCAGGTATAATTCTTTTTAATGTATTGTTTCCTTGTGCTATTATTACACATCAATAATTTTATCTTTAAATAGAAAACCAATGATTTTTTGCAGGTAACATTGAAGATGTCACTATTTCTAAATGAAACCTATAGTTACCCCTTTTTACACATGTTCCTATCTGTATGTGTATTTAAAGTTGTTCAGACGAAATCTTATGTAGTCTTAGCTAATCATGTCTAGTATTTTAAATTAATATTGCATTTAATAATATTTTATAGGGTTGTCGATCCGTTGAGGAGTTCCAATGCCTCAATAGAATAGAGGAGGGAACGTACGGAGTTGTTTACAGAGCCCGCGACAAAACTACGGATGAAATAGTCGCTTTGAAACGACTCAAAATGGAAAAGGAGAAGGAAGGATTCCCCATCACCTCTTTAAGAGAGATTAATACATTACTTAAGGTAGGATCACAATCTTAATTTATTATACTGTAAGCTCACTTGAGCCATCACAATGCATCACTGCTCTTTATTTGAAGGTATTCTGTTTAAATTGTTTTGTTATACTCACGCTAGGTAGTGATTGAGCCGCGAGCTGTGAAGCACTCGATGGCTCTTGTGTTGAATTCATGTCATTAATGCCTTGTATTTTATTCCTACAGGCCCGGCACCTCTTACCTGCAAGAGGGTTTGATAGAGGTGTGACCCGATTGCAAGGGTAACAACTTCAATACACGGGCGGGCCTAAGTATCTTATAAGGAATTTATTCCAGGGGAAAACCCTCCAATGCTTTCTTCTTATTGCGTACCGACTTTGACGATGATCTACGAATTTGACGCTCTACAAAAAGTAATTTTCACTATACTATGCTTAGAATACGAACATCGAAGGTTAAGATAACGATGCAAGTGTTGATTGTGTATACGAATGTCAAGATCATCTCCGACAATCATGATAGCAACCTGTCATCAGAGTTTAGAGGTAAATTAGGGAATATCATTAAGTTTTCATCAACAGTGCTTGAATACTTTTGTATTTGCATATGACATTAACCAAGCAGCTGATTATTCAGGATTCTGTATTTTGTATTGATTTATCCTCAAGTCAGAAATTTAGTTACGTTATTTGTTTGTCCATTATGTGATTAATGATTCAAGAACTATTTATACCTTCAGTTATATTTAATATGACGTATCACAGATTAAGGCCCGCAGTTTGAGAAGCGTTTTGTCAACTAACCATACAAATATATTAGGAGATTTTATTTTCGGTCGTAAATAATTACCGAGTTATACCTATATCAATTTCAGCTTATTTTATATACACTTTGCTCGACGTTAAACGAATTCATGTTATCAAATCTTAGCATTATTATAAAGATGTTGCACTTACATTAAGTATGGCTCAGGCATTTAGTATTTTCTATGAATCAGTCGAGGACTTACAATATAGTAGGCAAGAATAGTAGCGATGTCCGATTCCTTCGGGAAATGGAAAAATGACATATTTAGAAAAAAATATACACATATTTTAATGTTGATCAATTTACTCGCACTCATTATTATTCGACTCATAATTAAACTACCGGAATGAAATGTAGTAGATTGATGATATTGACTAGACCATGATGAACGATTCGTCATGTCATGGTCATTCGTGCTTACGTTCTTTTTACGAATTGCTTTATGAAACGATCTATCAACATTAGTAAATGATGTATTAAATAATGTATTGTCGCATAATGATTAGAAATATTCGAATACGTAAATAAATCGAATGATTAACATTGCCAATCGATAATCTTACTTATTGAATAGTAAGTGAAATTCAGTGATATATTTAACGTAATATAATTTCAATGAGATTTCAGCATCTTAAATTTTAGTCTGTCAAGGTGTTTATAGATCAAGTAAATGACGTGATTTATAAACATAATTATGATCTATATACAACTCTAATACCGGAATAAACGAGACGCTTGCGATTTTACAGTCGGAACATAAAGTGTAAAATAGTATGGGCAACTACCCTTCAATCAAATTTACAATAAGGCATAAGTATGTGCTTATGCTTCTTGGGTTGTGCCCGAGTCAGTGGGTTTTATCTTTAAAAGTTGCGTAGCAGGAATAGTCGCAATTGTGGCAAGTAGACAGCAATAAGGCCACCCCATGCATAGCATTTAAAAATAGCTCAAATATAGCTACGTCGCCCCTTTTTTATTAAAATATAGTTATGGTTTTGGTAACGGTTCCCTATTTATTTGCATAAAATTATATGTCATAATTTAACATGGTATAATTTTACTTATCCTCATAGTTACGTACAATATTAATTTGGCATAACTGTCTAGGCACAATTTCTTTAAGCATAATTTCTATAAGCATAATTTCTGTAAGCATACTATTCTAAAGCATAAATTTGTTTACGCATAATGATAATATTTAAGCATAATATTTATATGATATTTAAGACTGCGCCGAGCGAAATGTGCCAAAACAAGGCGGTCACTGGTAAGTAAATAAAATCAACACTTTTTGTTTAATACAAATATAAAATATACATTTACCATAACAATGAATTTGTTTACAATTAATTCATGTAAAAAAAATTAAATAGTTAATATATTCGCCTACAAAATTACGTAAATTTGCACGAAAAACGCAAAAACGTAAGCTCGTGTTACGTGATTTTAGATTATAACAGTAGAAATCTATCCTATTTTACAGCTTAAACGAAACATAAATAGTTATATTACAATATGTCCGTCCCAAATATTTAAGTTATTGGTTGACAATAAAAATACATATTTATCAAAAAACCACTTCAAATCCTCCATACAATTTTACTATGGCGGCCGCGCGCCGATTTAAATATGCGCCGCACGAGCTCTGTCATTTATTTATTGTCTTACGCCCGGCGCAGTCTTAAGCATTAAACACTTTTCGTTTATAAAATAAACATGTTGGCAGCTTTGGGGTGGCCCAAGGGTCACCCCCGCCGCACCCTAACCTATTGTTACACTATGACCCAAGTTATATTGGATATAATACTTACTTTTTATTTTCCTGATAAAATAGCTATCAATAAAATAAAAAATGATGCATAGTCAAATCCTGATAAAAAACCAATACAAACTATAGCCGATTGTGAAACTATAACCTCAAAAATATGCCTTATAACTTTATGCCAATCAAAATTAGGGCAAAAAGCATTACCCTAAATGATATTTATGACTACTGAAATAGTATGCCAAAAACAATTATGTCAAAGTATTATTATGCCAACAAAAATATGCCTAACTGGTTATGCCAAATTAAATTAGGACAAAATTTCTTTGTCGAAACGAAGTGTTCCTTTTGGTAACATACGGTTTATGTGAAGTGACCGTATTATCAGCCATTTTAAGTCAGACGCCAGCCTTGAAAAGTACTTTGCAGAGAACTTGTGATACTGGATCGAGTATAATATAAAATATATAAAAAGTAACATATAATCTGAAACTCAGTATCATGTTCATTTAGATACACAGTGTTTTAGCTCTGTAGGATAATGGCAATTCCCACGTCTACTTCTCTCACCACTTTAACACACACACACTACTCACACGTAAAACACAACATTGTTAAATGAGACTAGGTAAATAAATTTCTGACTAATAACGGCAATAGTTAATACAGCTGCTATATTCTGAATATAATGGTATTCTGTAATTCTATCATCGATAGATATTAAGTTGTAGGAATATAGAATTTGTACACAAATATACCTACTACCAGTATACGTTTATGGGACCTTTTAAATCCAAGTTAATTGTCGACACTAACTTGTGGCTTCTCAGTATAATAAAAATGAATGGGGTGGTCCTAATAACCCATAATTTGGTGTGTAGCAAAGTAAATTCCATTTTGGAATATGAAAGCTTTTGGAAAATAGTAATTTATTTGATTATGAACTGATTGAGGGGCCTGAAATGCCGACTGCGCCGCGTTTTAGACGGTAGTTGGTGCAAATGGGAAACTTTAATTAGATTTAAAAAAAATCAAATTTAAGTTTGATTTTTATATGAGGGTACTAACCGTCCATTCCTCCATCCATTATAATATTGTTTTAGAAACAATATTATAATGAAGTTTAGTAAGTTATCATTGTAACTAGACAATGATAACTTACTAAACTTCATTATAATATTAATTGTAAAAGTAATAAGGCAGAGAAAAATTATAAGATTTTGAATTTGAATTACATCAACTAATGATGTAAAATTATCTGAGCCAAATTTACTTCAGATTATAACTTACTAAATAAAAATAAACATTTTGATTTATCAGAGTTGTGAAGTGATCTGAAGTAGTCGTCGCCCAAACTGGGCGGGTTCACTCAGTGTAATAGGTTTATGTAACCGTTCTAATTCATTAAAAAAATAACTTATAAATTGACGTTATGGGTTAACCTAAGAAGTCACAATTAGAGGTTTATGGTCCCGCAAAAATTTGTGTTATTTTTATACGTATGTGGTTGGTATGTTTAATTATGAGTGTGATTTACATGGATGAATATAGCTAATCTGTAGTTTTGTTATTTTTTCGATAATTTTATAAAAATATTATTGTTTTAATCAAAAATCTAGGTTGACACTCGTAACTAATTTAAACGCTGTTACGAGGCTATGACTATTTCGTATGTAGTCCTTGGTGGTTTTCTGACGAAAGCTTTTGTACTGAAGTGTGTAGCCTATTGTTCTGTGCAAGGCTCCTAACGGGTCACGCGTCACTGAGATGACAAGATAATATGACGATGTAACAATGTCTAGAGCGATTAATTTCAGTATTTTTCAGATGTTAACTGCTCATAACGACTAGTACATGTTTTCGCTACAATGCAGATCGACGGCGTAAGGTACTCGTCAGACAACAGAGAGGCGTTTCTTTCGAAGAATCATCTACACAGCTTTCAATAATCACTACTTGGTCAATCCTTAAAAACATTGAATCAAGGTTATAAAAAATCGGAAGTGGCAATTCATTAATTTTCACACAATACATTTGTATGATAAGTGTCAATTGGATTTTTGCAAAAACACTAATAGTTTGTAAATTATTGAAAAATAATATTGCGTTTTAGGTGTGGCGGGTTAGATGGTATACTTCTTGCCACTCACGGGCTTTATTTGTAGTTGAACGTGTACATCCACAGTGCGGTAGCATGTGTTTGACAGAGCGCGCGCGCGGTCACTTGCGAGCGACACTTGCACACACACATACATATACGCGTTTACCACAAATAAAGCCCGCTAGCCTTCGTGAGTTGCAAGAACTGTAGTGGTTGATATTTTCTTCAATTCATATGATCTAGCACCGTCTCGTTTTTTACTAACGATATCAATTTCACACCTGCTTTAAATAATTTTATCTCAAATGTTCTTGTAATAAGGACTTATTCCAATTCTTGCTTCGAAAATAATTGACTTAAATAACTAGATTAGAAATTGCCTTTGTAATATGTAGCGATTATAGCCGTGTATGTGTGCCATACATTGTCAGTTTTAAATAATAACAGTATGTTGAATGTATAATCGCAATTTTAATAGTCTTTCCACACACGACAGTGTAGTGTCCGTGATTTGACCGGGGCGTGTTCAATAAGGGGTTCAATGTATCGGTGCGTACATTTTATATGATCTTGTTCACAGATGTCAGGTATGCTTAGTGGTAAAATCTTTTCTGAGAGGCAGAATCTAGTTCTATTTAGATATACCGAGGCACTTTAAATATTACGACATTTGAAACTGACAGTGGTACACGGTTAAAACAGCTTTTAAGATATTGAATGCTCCATATTTATGTATTTGTCCACGTTTGTGGCTTAACTGATAAGTGATAACCAACGACTAAAGAGTCAAGAAGCAACCATAATCGTTAGGCTCTAGAAAGATTTCCCAATAGTTTTATAATTTGACAGTTACCATTTGGATAGGCGTTTCATAAATCCGCCAAAATAAAAAGTAGATATTTCTAGTAATAATAATAATCAGCTCTGAACATATATAACTGTTTTGTACATATTACAATGTTTTATGAGTTATAGAGCTTTCTATTGCAGGCTGATCTTGCAAACAACTTGCTGCTTTGCGTCACGGAACAGAAAAAATCAAGTAGGTGTGATTTTAAACCATTCTATATACTGGTTACTCTATGTAAGCTCGTATATAGAGTGGTAAGTTGTAAAGTAATTGTAATCTTTTTCTGTTCACACTAGAAAGAAGTGATTGTAGTAAAGCGAATCTATTAGTAAGTAAAAAAAGGATCAAGAAAGTTCAGCACCTCTGATCTACCCTTTTTTTCTGTTCCGTAAATCGCATATTTATTTATTTTCGATTGCCTATTATACGATCCTCAAATATTTGCTAGCTGTAATAGTAGTAGCAGTACTACTGGGATACTATTTTGTTATTTAGGTATAAATATTACACATTTGTAGTCTCCTCGTTTCCCAAGAGACCATAGAAACATTGCTCTTGGCTAGTTGCTCAGAAGTCGTGGTTTGTATAGCGTCGCGATAGCTTTCGGGATATAAATATGAATATTTGCGATATGTGTAGTTACTGCGCGTGCAATGTTGGTGACAAGCTTTATAGTAGGGTAGCCCAAGAGGGTAATTAGGAATTTACTCGAGCGTCGTGGGGACCTATTAGATTGTAAAGATTAGATGCTAAAAAGATAAAAGGCTGCGAAATATACACTTTCACAAATTTTCAAAAATGTAAAAAAAAACAGTCATTGATATACTCGAACGCTTCAGATATTAATAGCGTATGCGCCCCACGTCTTTCTGATAGAGGAAAAATATTAATCTGCCGGTTTGCATGGTGCGGGTGGCCGTACGACAGGATAGAAAAGAGGAAGAAGAAAAAAATTCGAGCGTGTCAAACATTGATAAGGGATGTTAAGTTAACCCTCCAGTAGCTCCTATTCAGAAGATTGACGATTTGGACGCCAACAAAAGTTATAGACGAATTTCGAAACTGCAAAAAAGATCGTGGCCTTGAAATACTCTGGCGCGTCAGATTATACAGACACTTCATCTTGATGTCTTTGTCGTACTGACCCATAATCTGACAATTATGTAGAGAAATTTCCATAATGTGACGGTTTGAAAAACAATAATTTTTTATTCTATATTTTTTTATATTCTAAATCGCTCTTGTCTCGTCTTTTTAATGTTTCCTACGTAAATTTTATTATTTTTCAAATGTTTTCCACCTCAAAATACACAATTCGACTTATTGTCACTCATTGTTGTAACATATACTAAACTTACTTACTTCGGTTTGTGCAAATCGGTAGATTATAACATTTCCGTGAACCGTTATAAAATTCCTTCAAAATAAAAAGAAATTAAGCCGCGCTCGAGAATTTTCAGGTGTTTTTGTTTTGCAACTTTGTTACTCCCATTTCCTCATGTCACGCTCAAATTGTCAGATTATTGAAATGCACACTTTTCTGCATGTAACTAACTTTACCTTATTCTGACGCGCTTGAGTTTTTCTAACGATCGATAATCTGATCGGCTGCCATAGACGTTTGACCCTATGTAAAGGGCTCAGGTATGGTGGGAGTACTTCACAAGGTACAAGGTTGAGGTTGAGGTTATGTTTTCTGCCGCGCTCGAGTAAATCCCGAAATCCCCGCTTGGGCTCCTTCCCTACTATTATATTCTTCATTATTATTAGTGATAATAGCTATGGCGCAATTAACTTTACCTATGCATAGCAGTGAAGTTACAAAACCGCTCGTTTAAAATGACAATCAAATGATTATAGTTTGAACAAAATCGCTGTACCGCGCCTTATGCATGTGCGCAGCGAGACGGGGAGGATTGCCGTGAGCGTTGACGAGTGACAGCGGCCTGTTATCCTGAGCCCCCTTCTCGCCGCGCACATACCTAAGACGCGGTACAGCGGTTTCGGTCAAACTATAATAATGATAAGATTATTACAGTCCGTCCATCAGCGTGAGTTTTGAATTTTGAGTTGCTATAGAATTCGACGTAGGTACACATCAAGTTAGACACCATATATACGCATAACTACGCTGCACACAAAATAGAGAATTGTCGGAAAGGGACAGTGCATAGTGGTGTAGATCCATCATGCACTAGCGCGTGCGGCGACGCCCGCGGCCCGTTCAGCGTGAATGAGACAAAATAACAAAAATATAACGTACTCTCTCGCACGATTCGCAGCGTTCAACTTCTAATAGTTCAAAGTCCAAATAGTCTAGGTTGATGAGTCGCTGTGTGTACGTGCCCCGTGGTTGTAGTGTACTAGACTGTGTAAAATGGATAGAACAATTTGATCCTCCTTACTCTATCAATCAGTGTAGGGACTGTTCACAGTTATACTAAGTGTGTCTAATAGTGTATCTAATAAACTCTAAGTATACGTATGTTGTATGTTTTTTGTGCTTGGTCGGACTGGATTCTGGTTATAAAGAAAAAAACTTGCGAGATGCACATCGTCTCTATATGCTATAACATTATTTATATTATAATTAAGTGTTTGAAAAGAAAGTATCAATTAGGTCAAATGATGAAATCAATTATAAAATTTACTTTTACGACTCGCTTATTGTATGATGGTTCTCAATTTGTCGACCATTATGTGCAATGTACGGCAGAATTTATAGAAATATTATTAAACAATATATATCGTACACTTGTACACTTCGTCCAGTCGAAATCTTATACTCATTTTATTAATACAACTTCGTGAACACAAAGGCAAATTCAGTACATTGCATCGATCACGACACGTGCCGTGTGCGATGAAGCTACTACAGTGTTATGTCTAAATGAGATATTTTATTCTAATGTATCGTTATTTTATAAGGGTTGTTGAGTATTAACTTTCGATGTTCGTATGCATTTCATTTTATGTGATAAATTCTCATGAGATATTCTTAAATAGTCAAAGCCTCCCTCAACGTACAGTTGTTTTTATTGCATGAGGTACAATAATTAGAAAAGAGAGATGGTATAGCAACACCGCGGCCTCTGGAATTGTTTACTTTTATCTTTGTTTATAACGTAAAGTGTGAAAATTGTAACATTTTAATCGCCGCAGATAGCTAATCAGAAAAATGTGGCTCACAAAACTTCGTTTTTTGGATTTATGTCTCACAACCATAACTTTCGACAAGGTTGTAACGAATATGTGAAATGATCGAATTATTATTAATACATGTATTGGCTGATCATATGTTATGCAGATTTTAGTGGGAAACATAGCATTTCATTTATGTCATGTTACTCACGAAGATTTTCATAAATTTCATTTTAAGTATACAAATGTACATAATTTAAGATACGCTTTTTTCAATTATCTAAAGCCACACAGCTATATAGCATATATTGGATATGTGTATAGTATATATACAAGTATATATAGTTTATATATCAGATCAACTAAAATATGCTGGATGGTTTTAGCTGTTGAAAATTACATTTCCATGGTTTAATTAAATGAAATATGTTCAGTTTATAAAGTACTTAGTTTATTTAATGAATATATATTTGTATTTAATTGACCTGTGGATGTGGCTATCACTTTGGCTTAGACATTATATTCTCGACTTGTTTTGTTACTAGAATTTGCAATACTTTGTATTTTTCAGTTGAAGAAGTAATTTTGTCAACATTGATATTTATAGTGCGTTGTTGATTTGCGTGAAATATACTATACTGTTTATATAATTTCACAAGAGGCCTAATGACAAATATTAATGTAATAATGGGGTGCTGTAACAGGACAATAGAGACAATATAGTCTAAACAATATTTTACAGCTCACTTAATTGAGAACATAATGTAAAAAAGCACTGGGAATATCGTAGAAATTGTGTCAATCAGCCAAGGAACCAGTTTGTGACTTGGGTAAAATTGCGGTTTTACTTTAATATACAACGTGATAATTAAATAACGCAAAAAGCCTGATAATAGTTAGATCAGTATCGGGAGCACAATATGTACATATTTATGTAAGTTATTTTTGCCTAAATATATTTTTATGATATAACCATACTGCGAGTGACTTCATCATTCTAATAAATACGAGTATAGACAACTTAGCCAGTTTTTGGAGCGATGAATAAAATGATGAACAGTGTTCTTGCGTGTGAGGTAAATGAAGGCGGTGCGTGCGACATAGGTACGGCGCATACGTCATTGATATGATTTGAAAGAAGAAGAATTTAGAATCACAATTTACAATTTAAGAAAATAAAATATTTTCTGTTTATATTATCATATTACGTAACAAAATCTGTTGGACTGTCGGCAGTTTTGCATATTTATTAACACGTTGTATATGACGCATTTTCAATTTTGCGCAGGAATATTTCCTTTTATTGAATATATTTGATCTGGCCAATTGTTGACTAGTCGGAATGTGACGTGATTACCTGGCGAAGTCGGCAACTAATCAACAGATTAGTCGCTCTTCTAGACACGCGAATTAAAATTCACTATATTATTTTACAATTTGTTCTCAATGGCTGTTTATAATCATGTCGCATCTCAATATCTGAAAATGTTTTCTTCACAATATGTAATAGAATATGTATTACTAGTGACCCTGTAACATGTTTTAGGTTTGATATGAATTTGCCATTATTTTAAAGCAATTATTTTATTAATTTTGATCAATTTCTTTTGAACGTTATGACGTATTGGCAAGTCATCTCAAACGACGGGTTTATTGGTTGATCCTTTGCATGAGACATCCTTGTTTCCATACACCAAACAAATTAATACTTATCTAATTTTATGAAAAATAGTAAGTAGTTAATATAAGTTTGGTTCAGTTTTAGTTATTCTTGAATTAATTTATATTTCTTGTGATAACCATGTTTTATTTTTGTAACTAAATCATTTTATTTGAGACCAGTGATAAGCAAAACATGCAGATGTATGTGGTCGTGTATGTAGATGTTTGGGTACATTTTCTGGATACTATTTTTATTAATAATACGTTAGTATTATTAATGCCGTTTGCATAACAATAATTAAATATCAGATCATATAAAGCAATACAAAATCATATTTTATGTCATAACGAAAATATGACAACAAAATTAGTTGTTCTTCTTTTTGTTTAATTTAAGAGCGTGAGTAGCTCTTGTACGAGGAGTAAATAGTTGTTACTTATAAAATATTCGACGTTATTGTAAAAATGATATGAATAAACAGTAACATTTATTTGACAGGACAATAATCCTAATAAAATAGTTAAGCGGTTACCTGAATACTGATTAATTTTCATACGTCATAAAATATGTGTTTACGCCTTGTTTGTAATGGTAGCATTTCTTAGTATGCAAATTACATAACAGAAGATACGTTATATATTTTCAAAATAAACATGCTTAACGAAAAGCAATAGCTAGGGGCTAACCAAGAGAATAATTTTTCATACATGGTGCGTATTGCTATGATCGGATATTGATTGTGTTACTTGCTTGCCGATGGTCAGTATCAATATTGCTTTTTAACATTTTTCTTGAAAAAGTAATTTATATGTAATGTGCCCGAACTGTCGCACAAATACAAGAGCTTTTCATAAAATGCAGACTCACTTCACTTGGTACTATGAAATATAGAGAATTCATAATATTGTTGAAGTGCATTTGTATTTTACGACAGGCTAATACAGTCTTTAAAGATTTTGTATTATGTGATCAAATATTGTGAAGTATTCATTTTCAGATACATTTATTTATAATTTGAGTACAGCAGGCAACATGCGACATCGCATTTTATAAGAGGTAGAATGTCGGGCCCTTGCTATAGTACTAACGAGTCGCACAATCTGCTTGGTTGTTGCAGGGCCAGCATCCGAACATCGTGACGGTCCGCGAGATCGTGGTAGGCTCCAACATGGACAAGATATTTATTGTCATGGATTACGTAGAGCACGACCTCAAGAGTCTTATGGAGACTATGCGCGGCAAGAAACAAGTGTTTCTACCTGGTAATTCTATCGCTTATCTGTCATTCCGATAGTTGGGTGTTGAAATAACATACCTAAATATAAACATTTTGACCATGAACCTGATTCAAACAATTTGTCTAGTAATTTAATAAAATTATATCATAATTTTGTGTGTAAGTTCAATATTGTCATAAATGTGTACGTTTAATATAATTGTCATTTACAGGTGAAGTGAAGTGTCTAATGACGCAACTGCTCAAAGCTGTGCATCATCTTCACGATAACTGGATTCTACACAGGGATCTTAAAACTAGCAACCTACTATTATCACACAAAGGAGTTTTAAAGGTGGGTCTACCATTAATATATTTATTTAAATCTGTAGATACAGAATAACTATATGAATGATAATATAATTATGTATAATGAAGTATAATATAAAATATAATGATGTTAAAACATCATACGGCAATTGTTATAGGTGGGCGATTTCGGATTAGCAAGAGAGTATGGATCCCCACTACGCCAGTATACACCAGTCGTGGTGACGTTATGGTACCGGGCACCAGAACTGCTCCTGTGTTGTAAAGAGTACTCCACGCCTATTGACATGTGGAGCGTCGGTTGTATATTTGCAGAGTTCATCGCTATGAAGCCATTGTTTCCAGGCAAATCTGAAGTAGACCAGCTAAACAGAATATTCAAGGTATGTATAGTTTAAAGTCGTGACGTAATTGGTTCTTTTATCGAATCATGTATTCTTATAGAATATTTTTACATAGTGCAAGTGTCTAATTATGTTACAGGATTTGGGTACTCCATCAGAGACGATCTGGCCTGGCTACAATGATTTGCCGGCCGTACAAAAGATGACGTTCGCCGAGCACCCACCGGGCGGCCTGAGGCAACGTATAGGTGCCGACCTTTTATCAGAAACTGGATTGTCGCTGCTGAATGGTTTCCTTACCTACAACCCAGAAAAAAGATTACCAGCTGATGCTGCATTGGACCACGCTTACTTCAAGGTAAATGAATGAGGAATTCGGTATTTAATTAATGTTTTGTTGGATAACATAACTTTTTGTATAACATATGTTTTTTAATTATTTGGTAGAAAGGTAATTGACTAATGACGTTGAGAAAGTAAGGTGCGAAACTATCATGTAGCCTTTTCTCATACCAAATTCTAAACATTAATTGTGTCTTTATTTTGCAACATTTTAACCTTTTCGACGCCCATGTCTATAATACGCAATGTTTCGCCCAGCGCCACGCTTCAAATGTATAACTACGTACAGCTAAAACGTAGGATTGAGATACTTTTCTATCGATAAAAAATAATTACATGTTGAAATTGAAGTTTATTCGTCAATTAACGAAGACAAATATAAACTGATATGGTATTTTCATAACTTGTATGATTTTATAAAAAAATTAGTAAGAAAACTTAAAATATGTTGTCAGTACTAAAGGAAAAGAGTCAGATTTATTAGAGGTATGTTATATAGAGTACATCCCTATTTGTTTCTCAATGTAATATTATATCCCTATTTATAGTATACGTAATAATTCGTCTGAACTATAATATTGGCCACTCATTTTGCACTGTGAGGACACGTGCATCTACGTACAACTACAACGCTGCACTACACAAGTCACTTTGACCTTGAAAACTCGTGGCGTTGAGGGCACTAACAATTCGCCATTTTGTAGAGATAGGTGTTTCAAACGGAGTTTCATTATCGACAATAGTTAAGTGAGATAAAACGTACTCATAAATATTGATTCAGAGAGAAAATCTAGTTAACATTTTGCAGTTTATTATATGAATGTTATTTATTGAGCTTATATTTTTCAATATTTTAGTATTTATAAACTTTTCGAAGAGATGAATCATAACGTGGTAACTATTGTGTGAATTGTGTCACATCACTAGCCTACTTTATATCAAGCGCTTGGCACTAGGGGCATTAAAAAAATTCGAGGCGATTTTGTTTTAGTTAATATAAAAAAAACTAGAGCTTGTTCGGAGTGAAAATAAAAAAATACATCTGGGGAAAGGGAGATTAAAAAAACAACAAAGGAACCTTTAAATATCGTGAATTTTTTATTGTAGTAGTTACTTCGGATAAAGTCGTGGCGCTGAGGGCACGAAAATCTCTTACTCCTATACAAGTAGTTGGTGTTGAAAAGGTTAAATGCCCTTTGCTGTCGTAATTAAAACGATGTAAACATGTAAGCACGTTAGGATGGTTATTGAACCATCGCAATGATTATTTATAATATATTAAATATTTCCGTTCCCCCATTATTATTATTCAATAATTATGTAAAATTTTTCAATAGTTAGTAATTACCGTTACATTGTATTGCAATATATCGCGCATAAGTTGTAAAGAGTGTATGTGACGTGTGCAGGAGCAGCCGGTGGCGATCGAGCCGGCGATGTTCCCGACGTGGCCCGCCAAGTCGGAGGGCAACCGGCGCAGCACGCACTCGCCGCGCCCGCCCGCCGGCGGCGCCGCCTACGCGCAGTTCGCGCGCGCCGACTCGGACGAGGCGCTGGGCTTCCAGCTGCAGCAGCGCTCGCTCAACGTGGCGCCCGGCTTCTCGCTCAAGTTCTAGCGCCGCGCGCGCCGACTCGGACGAGGCGCTGGGCTTCCAGCTGCAGCAGCGCTCGCTCAACGTGGCGCCCGGCTTCTCGCTCAAGTTCTAGCGCCGCGCGCGCCGACTCGGACGAGGCGCTGGGCTTCCAGCTGCAGCAGCGCTCGCTCAACGTGGCGCCCGGCTTCTCGCTCAAGTTCTAGCGCCGCGCGCGCCGACTCGGACGAGGCGCTGGGCTTCCAGCTGCAGCAGCGCTCGCTCAACGTGGCGCCCGGCTTCTCGCTCAAGTTCTAGCGCCGCGCGCGCCGACTCGGACGAGGCGCTGGGCTTCCAGCTGCAGCAGCGCTCGCTCAACGTGGCGCCCGGCTTCTCGCTCAAGTTCTAGCGCCGCGCGCGCCGACTCGGACGAGGCGCTGGGCTTCCAGCTGCAGCAGCGCTCGCTCAACGTGGCGCCCGGCTTCTCGCTCAAGTTCTAGCGCCGCGCGCGCCGACTCGGACGAGGCGCTGGGCTTCCAGCTGCAGCAGCGCTCGCTCAACGTGGCGCCCGGCTTCTCGCTCAAGTTCTAGCGCCGCGCGCGCCGACTCGGACGAGGCGCTGGGCTTCCAGCTGCAGCAGCGCTCGCTCAACGTGGCGCCCGGCTTCTCGCTCAAGTTCTAGCGCCGCGCGCGCCGACTCGGACGAGGCGCTGGGCTTCCAGCTGCAGCAGCGCTCGCTCAACGTGGCGCCCGGCTTCTCGCTCAAGTTCTAGCGCCGCGCGCGCCGACTCGGACGAGGCGCTGGGCTTCCAGCTGCAGCAGCGCTCGCTCAACGTGGCGCCCGGCTTCTCGCTCAAGTTCTAGCGCCGCGCGCGCCGACTCGGACGAGGCGCTGGGCTTCCAGCTGCAGCAGCGCTCGCTCAACGTGGCGCCCGGCTTCTCGCTCAAGTTCTAGCGCCGCGCGCGCCGACTCGGACGAGGCGCTGGGCTTCCAGCTGCAGCAGCGCTCGCTCAACGTGGCGCCCGGCTTCTCGCTCAAGTTCTAGCGCCGCGCGCGCCGACTCGGACGAGGCGCTGGGCTTCCAGCTGCAGCAGCGCTCGCTCAACGTGGCGCCCGGCTTCTCGCTCAAGTTCTAGCGCCGCGCGCGCCGACTCGGACGAGGCGCTGGGCTTCCAGCTGCAGCAGCGCTCGCTCAACGTGGCGCCCGGCTTCTCGCTCAAGTTCTAGCGCCGCGCCCGCCGCGACCGCCGCCCTGCGCGCCCCGAGCGCCTCTATCGCTCGCCCGCGCTGCGTTCCGAAACCGTTCTCCGTTCTGTATCTTATTCTCGAGTAACTTCGTTTGGCATAATTTCGTAATGGTCAGCGTGTACTCTATTGTTTGAATATAATATTGAAGATACCTTTATGAGTATCGAATTATAATCCGCCCGATATCGCGGCGATAATTGAGTATAAACAGCTGCGACCGAGTCGCCTTGTTCGTCTGTTATAGAGCGCAGCACGGGGCCAGCCCGCTCGCCGCGTCGTGGTGTAAGTTGAAATCCATACGATTGCACATATTGAAGTGAAAGGAAACTGCCATTTTTTTATAAGTATTCTGTATATTGCAATAATCATGCCTTATGACATTTACAAAACAGGAGCAGTTCTTCTATAAAAAACGAACTATTATATGTATAAATGTTTTGTTATTTAATGTACTTATGGAACACATACATATAGTTAATTAAATACTTAAATATTTCATTGTAACATTTGCCATTTTTAAATTGTTAATATACATGTAAAATAAAATTGTAGCATAAAGTAATATTTTTTCATTGTATGTAATTATATTCAATGAATGGGAGTCCTCCGCTCAAAAGATTCGATGGGATCATTTTGAGTCAACGTCTTTGTCGGCTATTTGAATGTTGAATGTACGTCGTTGTAATAATATACTATTCAACAAATCGTGTAGTTACATTATGTAAATACCTCTTATTTTTAGTGGTGATCCTCACTGAAGGTAAAATTAGATTGTAGAAAAAAAAAGTGGTACAATAAAATTATATGTTTTGAAACAAAACTGTATTATATATTTCTTTCCCTTTTAAAAGTTTATAACACAACTTTTCTCTTAGTACTTATGAAATAATACAACTTAGAACTATACAGTAAGCTTAAAAATCTCTAAAGTAAGAAGTAGTAAGTAAAGGTATATGACATTAGGAACTTGTCCAACCGCAATAGTAAACACCAATGAGAAGAGTTCTCGTTTATAAAATCTATAAATTGCAGTTCATGTAAATGGAAGAGATTACTTACACAAGAGATACGTACAGAGTCATCATTAGGAAAACGCGTTCGTCGCGAAGAGCCATCAAATCTAAAGGAAAATAATCGGGTATGTGTTACCGCAGCAAAATGTAATAAAATATGCTTTAGAGAGTTGGGAGTATAACAAATAATAAGTTCATCGTAAAGAGTAATTTGATCACTAATAGCAGAATGTGTTCAAGTTGTAGTTGTAAAGTTATTCGAGAAAAACTGATTTTGAAACATTACCCTGGCAAAACTTTTTTTATATAATCTTTTCATAGATCGCTTTTGTTGCGTATTAAATGTTTGTGAACGGCAAAATTTGTGTGTTGTTCTAAAGTTATTTAACCGGTCGTATACCGCCGGCTCGCATACCAGCCGGCAGATTTGTACCCGTCGTAGGCCGGTGGCTCGCATGCGAGCCACCAAATTGGTTTTACGTTAGCTTAAGCTAAAGCGAAGGCGGCGCGCGGCGTTTTGGCGCCAATTTGGTGGCTCGCATGCGAGCCACCGGCCTACGACGGGTACAAATCTGCCGGCTGGTATGCGAGCCGGCGGTATACGACCGGTTAAGATTTTGCTGCGGTAACGTTTTGGGATTGCCCAGATCTCAAAAACAGCTCAACTACAACAAGCTTTGCAAGTAAACCGGTACACTTACAATCAAATAAAAAGCTGTATCATGTACCCTTGGTACACCTTTGTAAATACAGTAAAGGGGCATGCCAGTATAAGGCCCAAAGGTGCACAAGAAATTGGCTATACTAAAAAAATATATTAATATTTATTCTAGTTTTTCCGTGTATTTATTATTCTGTACAAGTTGGTAATATTTTCTAAAAGTATTAAACGAGAAAACGACTAAACTATGTAATGGCACTTGCAAGCAAGTAGGTACATTAACGTAACGATGTTGCCTTTACACAAAATATGTTGACAGGTAATCGAAATAGTAATTTACCATTGCTATATTATATAATTATTATTTTAATTGTTCATTTCATTTTTTATACAAAAATAATTAAACTAAAATTATTGTTTTATTATTTTTATCTTTGCAAAATTGCTTTTTAACTTAACCGGTCGTATACCGCCGGCTCGCATACCAGCCGGCAGATTTGTACCCGTCGTACGCCGTACGACGTCGTACGTCGTACGTCGAACGCCGCGCGCCGCCTTCGCTTAAGCGAAGGCGGCGCGCGGCGTTTTGGCGCCAATTTGGTGGCTCGCATGCGAGCCACCGGCCTACGACGGGTACAAATCTGCCGGCTGGTATGCGAGCCGGCGGTATACGACCGGTTAATGTCTATTATCGATGTATCGAGGTTTTGTGTTTATTATGGCAACACCATAATCATTTAACTTGTGACGCCGGAAAACGTAAATGTCAATATCATTGCTTGTTTTGCAACTTCATTGTGACGGTTAGTGTTTATTTATTGCGGTTAATATCGACGACTTTTACTTATAAGCTATAAAACTGCAATGTATTCTGTTTTATTTCATTCCTAAAATATTGTACCTACTTATAAATAAATTAAAATAATGTATAAAATGTTATTGCACATATTTAATATAAATTGTATTGATGAGATATACGAAGATTTGATAACTTTAAAATGCCCAGTTTTTTGTAAATCACTTCTTATGCTAATTAATTATTGGCATTGTGATAGAATAATAGCCAAAACCAAAGAATACTTAGTTTTATTCAACATAAAAACGTGCATATTATAGGTGACAATTAGCAATGACAGAATGAGATGACAATAAGTTTCATATTTATGGTACTATATGAGAATGAGGTGTCTATAGAGGTATCAAAAGAAGGAGGTAATTATTATACTACAATCACGCGCCCTTGAATCAAGGCGATATACTGAAGTTGATGAGCAATTTATTAGAGAAGAAATATCGAATCTGTTAAGGGATGACGTGATTGAACCAAGTACTTCTGCATGGCGAGCGCAAGTACTTGTAACTGGAGGCACGACGCACCGAAAACGACTTGTCATTGACTATTCCTTAACTAAAAATAAGTTTACCGAACTTGATGCATATCCATTACCGATCAAATCTAAGTCCACTCTGAGGTTAACACGAGTAATGAGCCACAAGTGTCAGCACAGTCTGTAGAAACTGAAGATGTGCAAGATGAAAATGGTACAGAAATAGAGGCAGCTTATGAACTTCGCCGCTCTACTCGTGAAAGACGCCCTCCATCATATCTTCGTGATTATATTGGAACTTCAAGGGCGGGTGATTGTAGTATAATTACCTCCTTTTGATACCTCTATACACACGTCATTCTCATGTACCATATATATGAAACATGTTGTCATCTCATTCTGTCATTGCTAATTGTCACTTATAATATGCACGCTTTAGCAATTCCTGATTTCAAAACTTCAAAACAATTTATAGCGTCTTGACTCAGTGGAAACCGCGTATTGCCAATCAATGGCTTAATTTGTTCTGAAAAATTGTAAATCCACTTTGAATAGTGGACTAACATACCCAGTGCACGTTTTAGGGATGCTAAATCAATTGAAATAGGTAGATCTAGAAGAGGTTTCAATGTTTCTTTATCAGGCTTGATGACATTATTTTTAATTGAATATCCTAGAAGATTAATACTTTCTGATCCATAAATGCATTTTGATTCGTTTAACGTAAGATTATATTTATTACAGCGATCATGAAATATTGCAAGTTTTTGTCATGATCTTCCATATTTCATCCGCACACGGTCACATCATCGAGATAACAGACCGTGCCTCTTAAATTTTCAGTTTGATTGATATGTTGTATTGTTTTTTGAAATGCAGCTACTCCATTAGTGACACCAAACGGAATTGGGTCTGGTTGTCAATACCTACAATGCAAAAAACCTTAGTAGTAAATAATCCACATCTCATGTTCTCTACTTTGCATTATGACTAAATCGCATGAAAACATAGTAGCAAAATGCCTACTTTTTCAAAATAGGTACAGTTGTATACGCAACTATTTACACAAAGTACATAAGGAAAATCTGTCTGGCTGGTTATCAAATACATACGACATACTGTCATGTTGATGTATATATTTTATAATGTTCTAATAGCACAATACAGTGAAAATGGATAATAATCTTAAGTTTATTACAAACCAAAAGGGAAACCCGGCTCTTCTTTATGATGGCCATCGTTATAATATTGCAAAAAATAATAAAAACGGGAGCCTATGGAGGTGTATCAACAAGCATGAATGTTCGGCGACTGTGACTATAGATAAAAATAAAGAGAAGATTATCAGACAAAGTTCTCACATTTGTGCAGCACATCAGGAGGATAACGATATAGCTCTGATGATGGATTCTTGTCGGCAAGAAGTATGCAGCAATATGGAACCGGTCAAAAAAATATTTGAAAAGTATGTTTTAAAGCATCAAACAAACAATTTGTTAGTGCCATCATATTACGAAAAAAAGGATAGCTTGTATAGAGCTCGGCGTAAAAAATTGGGTCTGAAAAATACTGAATTTAATAAATTAGAAGATGTGCTTATACCAAAAATGTTAGCATCTGATTTCTTAGTTGCAGATGATGGCGAAGATGAAAAAATATTGTTATTTAGTTCCAAAATTGCAAGAAAATCAGCACAGTCTTGGGGGAATAAGTGTTTTTTTGGTGATGGAACCTTTAAAAGATGTCCAAAACCATTTTATCAATTTTTTCAATTCACGTGGATTTAAATAGTTCTCCAAAGTACACAAATATTGTGCCCGCCATATACGCCTTGCTGCCAAATAAAACGGAAGCCACATACCGAAGACTCTTTTCTTTGATTAGAGACAAACTCAATATCACTATTTGTAAATTCAAATGTGACTTTGAACCAGCTCTTATGAATGCATTTAAAATAGTATTCCCACAAGCAGTCGTAACTGGATGTTATTACCATTATAACAGGGCTGTATGGAAGAAGGGCCGTGATCTGAATGTAAAAAATGAAATTATCAGATTAACTTCAAATTTGCCTTTATTGCCTATTAATTTCATAGAAACTGGTTGGACATCCATAATAGAACAAACTGTAAAAGATGGGGCCACCAAAAAGTTCATTGATTATTTTGAACGACAGTGGGTGAAGTCCTTTTCACTTATCTGTTGTGCCTCTGAAAGGCACCGGACCAACAACGGTATGGAGAGCTGGCATAGACGCCTTAACTGTCGAATTCCTCATAAGGCTACATTAATTTTATTTTTATATTTATTACGAAAAGAAGCACGGCTTAAAGATATTGCCATTAAAAATTCTTATTTCAACCAATCACGTAGACTGCGACGTCATATACAGTTCGATAAATTATATAACAATGAAGTTGCTTCTCTGAACCAACAAAATATTACATTTTTACAGTTTTTAAAGAATATCATAAGGATACGGAAGCAAATTCTTCACCAATCGTGAATTAATTACTATCAGTGTGTTTTGCATGAATACATGCAGTTCTAGCACGTTTTAGGAGGTTCTTATTTGTTTTATTTGGTACATAGTATATGTTGATTTTAAGTTTAATAAATAAAGAAATTTCATCTGACCAAGTGGTTTTTTTCTCAGCTGTACCTTTGAAAAAGTAGGCATTTTGCTACTATGTTTTCATGCGATTTAGTCATAATGCAAAGTAGAGAACATGAGATGTGGATTATTTACTACTAAGGTTTTTTGCATTGTAGGTATTGACAACCGGACCCACGGAATTCTAGTAAATTGGTAAAGGGAGCCACATGCTTCGAAAGCTGTATATTTGCGCTCTGTTTTTAAAATTGGTACTTGATATAAGCGCTTTTTAAATCAATTTGACTGAAATAGTAGTATTTTGCAACGTTAGACAACAATGATTCAATATTAGGTAATGGATATGCATCAAGTTCGGTAAACTTATTTATAGGAATAGTCAATGACAAGTCGTTTTCGGTGCGTCGTGCCTCCTGTTACAAGTAGTTGGCGCTCGCCATGCAGAAGTACTTGGTTTAATCACGTCATCCCTTAACAGATTCGATATTTCTTCTCTAATAAATTGCTCATCAACTTCAGTATATCGCCTTGATTTAATTGCAATAGGTTTTATGTCAGAAGAAAGATTAGTGAACAGCGACACAGGAGGAACTGATGCCAACATGATACATATTTTCAAAGTATCCCTTGAACCACCAAAGTTGAGTTCTAGGCTCTTTGGTATTTCAGTAAGTCATGTCCCATGATAACATCAGCGCATAAATTATTGACAATTAATAGACGTTGTTGGAAATACGTATGCTTGTTCAATCTAATAGTGGCATTAATACCTTAATACCTTCTACGAAAGAAATGTGACTTAGAGAAGCCAAAGATAAAGCTTGCTTGTAAGGTCTTATCTTGAGTCTCATATCTTGTACCAATTTCTTGTTTATGAAACTGAACTTCCCGTGTCGATCAGAGATTCAGCTTGAAATTCATTGATACTGATAGAAATAGTTGCTTTACTTAAGCTCAACGGAGATGCAGCCGTAACGTGTTTTGTTTCATTCGCGTGAGCAGTATTGTCTTCTGTTTCAATAGCATTTAAAGTCTGTCCTCGACTTTTGCAGACAGAAGCAAAGTGGCCTTTCTTAGAATACAATTGACAAATTGCATTAAACGCTGGGCATTTAATTCGTTGATGCAAGCTCTTACACCCACAGAAGAAACAACGCCGACCCTTGCTGTGATTCGCTGCAGCTGTAACATCTTCAGTTTCGTTAACGCAATTTTTGGTAGTATTTGTTACTGCGTGTAACTGCATTTCAGAATTACTGTTACGCATATAAGCAGAAGAGTTATTTTCTGCAGTTTCTAGAGATATGGCTTGATTTTGCGGTCGTACGTAGCGTTTATAATTTGGTCGGCTTATAGAGGAATTGCTGACACATTCTTTTTGTTGATATAACTTTCATAATAATCGTAATTTAAAGCTGAAATTAACAGGATTGTTTATTGATGGCACATTTTAATTAGTTTATAGTATTCCATGTTTCCTTGTTTTATGGGAACTGCGTATTCGATCATTTAAATCAGACCATATAAAATGTAATTAAATTTCTTTGTATCTCCATATTGCGTAGAGTCACATAATCTAAATTTACTGTATTTATAAAGGTGTACCAAGGGTACATGATACAGCTTTTTACTTGATTGTAAGTGTACTGGTTTATTTGCAAATCCATTTCTTTCTGAATTTCGACACCAAATTACATTGGTGTTCATCAAACAAATTAAAAACGAATGTTTGAACAAATTTGAACTAATTTAAGGTCTATTATTGGTATTTTTTTCAAACTTCTACGTTGAGCCGTTTTTGAGATCTGGGCAATCGCAAAACGTTACCGCAGCAAAATCTTAAATAACTTTAGAACCACAGCACACACAAATTTTGCTGTTCACAAACATTTAATACGCAACAAAAGCTATCTATTCATGCATTTATATTTGGGATGAAAACATTTTATAAAAAAAAAATTGCCACGTTAATTTTCAAACGTTACTGCAGCAAAATCTGTTTTCTCGAATAACTTTACAACTACAACTTGATCAAATTTTGCTATTAGTGAACAAATTACTCTTCACGATGAACTAATTATTTGTTATACCTACTTTCAACTCTCTAAAGCACACCATTTTATTACATTTTGCTTCAGTAACGCACACAAGTAATCGTTATTTATAGACGTGATATGTAGAAAGTTAGGTATTCTATACAAAATCTTGAAAATGTATTTCAATAGCGTGTAAATAACTTGACAACAGTTACTCTACTTTTCTCGTCTTATATACACCGACCTGTTACGAAAACATAATTATAGTCCAACGACTACTTATTGACTAAACAATGAACACTTATTTTTTCAGTATATATATGTAGGTATTAGGCAACTAGCTATCTATACTAACTACGAATTTTGCTCTAGGACAAAAATAAAATTAAATAAGTCTTCGAATTGGTTGCTATAATGATTATAAATAATAGGCTCATATAAAAACTCTTATATCATTATAAATATTTGACTAGCGGCCAGCATCATTCATGCCTTTAGGTAGTGCTAGTATAGAATTGATCAAGTCTCCGTTGCGTTTCTCCGTCTTGTACTTAGTATCTATCAAAGCATTGGTTTCGATAATCATCCTTCCTTCTAATTCGTTGGCTTTGTAAGCGTTGAACAGCGAATGAATCTGACGAATATGCTGCGAACAAAAATAATAAGTATTTAAACAAAAACATAACAAAATTGTTACGACTGGATTATTCCTTTCTTCCTTGAGTTACCATGGTTTCTAAAATAAATACCTATGTGTCTTTACATACTTCAGTCTACTTCACTTGAAGTCCACAGAGCACTGAACATGCGCGCCGAGTATCTACGCATCGCTTCTATTGCGAGCGTACCTAATTCAGTTCCGTGCTTTGGTGGAATCTCATTAACGTATCATATCTATTAAGTTTTTTAATTTTCAACAGTACTTAGTATAAGAATGGAGTAGTATTGTTGGATACTTCCTATACTAATATAGTTGCGTTAGAAATGTTACTGGCTACGCACAAGAGCGCCGACTATAAAAATATTTGGGGTTAGCTCCCCAAATATTTCGGTGGTGAAAAATTCAAGTTACAGTTTACAAGTCGTCACTGTTAATACACTTAGTGTTAATTACCCAAGGACCTAGACCAAGGAGGCTAGAAATATTGAGGAGCTCAGCCCCTACGATCATTACGTTGAGGAGGATCGGCCACTCACAGGCCCAATAGAGTCCTCGCTTGTGCCTACGCATTATGAATCACTATCGATGCGTTTACCAATGAAAAGTTATGATGACTAATATCTAGATCTACCTATATATAAGGTACTAATAACCGTCACCCACACGCTAATGAACCTGTACCTAATCAAAACTATGGTAATCTAGCAACGTAAGGTTTTTATTATTTGGCTTACGTGCTACCCACCTCCGTTATAAAATTATACAACCCTAACACGCAGCAATTATAAATGTAGGTATGTACATTTATATGCCTTTTTATATCTATGATTAATTGATTACCTACTTTGGTTTTTGGACTAATTTATGTGTCGCGGAATCTTTATAAACTTTTAAACAACGGACACAAATAACAGCCAGACTTGGCACAAATATTTGTAGATTACATTGTCCAGTGTGAGGATCGAACTTATAATAGTATGTATGTATCTTATGTGGAGGCCAGTCAGTACAGACCGGCGACACTTCGACCCAGTGGGATCTTTTGTGTCGACACTCTCCCAATAACAACTGCCATAGATGTTCATGGCAGCCGGGACCGACGGCTTAACGTGCAGCACGGAGCAAGCGATAATTGTCAATCAATACGCACATAATTTCGAAAAGTCATATAACTTCCGAAAGTCAGAGGTGCGCGACGTGGGTTCGAACCCGAGACCCTCTGCATTGCAGTCTATTGGTCTTCCCACTGAGCTATCGCTTCTTTTTTTTACTTATAATAGAAACTTCGCGTACCTAGTGTACCGTGGCAAGGCGACCACTTAAACCGCTATGCCATACGAGCAGTAAAAAATATTAGGTAGGTAAAAGTAATTAGATAGGTATTAAAACCGGTATCCTAACTTAATATTATAAATGCGAATGTGAGTTTGTTTATTTGTTACGCTTTGAGGCCTTAACTACATGGCCGATCATCACACAATTTCGCAGACACGTTGTCAGGGGTACAGAATAGGACATAAAGAAAATTAGTTTTGGCAGTGGGCTTGAAATTGATTGTCAAAATGTAGATTAACGCGAGCGATGCTGCGGGCAAAATGTAGTTAAAAATATTTGTAATTCAGTTAGTGCCTTGTTGGTAGGTACTGTTACATACATACGTTTGCGCCTATGTATGTTTAGGGTGAGTTCTTGAGAATTGTAAGTGTTTCCGGACGACTTGGCCGATCAACAATCGTTACTGAGCTTTTCATTAATACACTTTTCAACGTGGTACATACCTACCTATTTACTGTATCGGTAGACGCTAAATATTACCTACGTTGTATTGTTACTATACCTGCTTATTACTGCCTGATTATGAATATACTAGAACAAATGCTATGGCCCAGTGCTTTTAGAGGTAGAGGCAACATTTAAGTAGGCACTTATCCGATGATATTTTGTTTCTAGTCGTGTTATTTTATTTAACTAAAAGGGGCTTCTCGGTGTGATTTGATACAAGTTTGGTAAATTGCCTATATAGTACTAATTTTAGAAAAACAACTTTGTGTGTAATGCACAGAAATATATCTGTGTAAATAACCCGATTGAGGCAAAATTACAGTACCCAATAACAGGACAGTAAGATCAAGCTTGTTTAAAAAAATTTAAATTACGAAATGTACGAAATGTCTATAATTCTTTTTGATTATTATGTCTGACTCTTGTCAGTCTCTATTTAGCAGCCATATGATTAAACGAGGTCACGGTAATCACACTATTCACATTGTTTACTCGATAGCACTTTTTTGCTATCGTCGTGATATAATAAGTCTCATCCCTCATCTATCCGTTGCTGCTTGCACACAATCAGTGTAGGTACATCCAATATCCATCGATACATAGATTGCTTCGTCCAAAATGGTTGGGATTTCCTGATACTCATGGATTTCCGAGTTGAGAGCATACCAGGGCGCCGAGGAGAGTACCCTTAGTATTCTAAGGGTCAATATAGCTTTGGGCTCTCTTCAGGCACATAATGTTGGGTTTGCTGGCTGACGACCACAGTTGGATTCCATATGTCCAAATCAGTTTTATTATGGAACAATATATCCTAAGGTTGTTGCAGAATCCAGAGATCATGAGTCCCATTTGCATTTGGAGACATTTTCACTAATCTCTGTTTGAGCGATTCATTTGCAGTATAAGCCAGGACATCTTTGAGTTCTTAAGTTGCTCGATTTAATCTAGCTTTATCGGCGCTCTTATGGGTCGTCTCCCAAATTCCGCGAAGGAGTCGTTTTCCAGCGATTTTTCCTTGACTGCAATAGGGACTGGTCCCCGTTGCCCTACGCGATGAATCCTTTAGCTCGGGAGTACTAGACCCAGCCGCCACTTGGATCAGATTTGTGATATAAAGACACGCATGGTCAACTTCCTCCTTGGTTTTGAATGGGACATTAAGTATTATTGTCTTCTATTTACGCGAATATTATTCATTGAAATTAAACTGCTATATACGATACAATAGTAGTAGTAGTGTAAAAATTTTCAAAATTTTGTTATAAAGTGTCAAATAAACAACGCGATAAAATCCGTATATAGCAGTTTAATTTCAATGGGACATTAAGGTTGGTATTTGATTCCAGGAATTCTTGAAAATACTGCCATTCCGTTTTGTGATTGTGGAGATAGTCTGTATGAGTGACATTGGGTATGGCCACTGGACTAACCATTAGTAATACAGCGGTGGACAGTATATCGCAGAGAGATTAAAGGACCCTGATCGATCGTCCACCCTTAGAGTTGTGGCTTGGAGGTGAGGGGCCGTAGTAGGTTCCAAGAGGCAATGCTTTACACTGATCTTGATGATTATTGTGGTGCCAGCATGGGCTCTACCATCGGGATGACAAGACAAGTGTGATACACGGAAAATCCTGGGATGCATATTCGGCTTCTTGGAGTAGTGTGCGATTCAGAAATAAGGCAAACGTCAAGCTTGTTGGATTTGATGAGCATCTCTAGTTCGTTTTTATTAGGGGCAAGGCCATTGATGTTCCAGGTGGCAATGTGTAGAGAAGTCATTTTGTAAGTTTAGAGACGAGAGTAGTGATGAAACTTACTAGCGAGCCTATTTGTTGTATTAGGAGATCCATTTTCTCGCTTTGTTTCAGTAGGATACTTTCCAGTTTGTTGTAGGATTGTTGATTTGATTGGGCATTCTTCCTATCGGTAACTTCAGCGTATGTACGTTGGTGAGTGGGTCTTACTGTTCTTTCGGTTGTTGTCGAGGTGGAACAGATTGGGTTAATTGGCAGTGCCTTGGTGGTTGAGGTGGGTTGAGTTTCTCGTGAGGTTAAATTTTTGTTTCTTCGGTAAAGGATTTCTTTGTATATTTCACAACCTTTGTAGTTAGCCGAGTGATCACAGGAGCAGGGAGCGCATTTAGCCGGTGTGGCTCTATCTTTCTTTTTACACTCCGAGGTTTTGTGGCCTTCTCCGCATTTGACACACCTAAATGGTCTCATACAGTTATTCTTTGAGTGACTGTAGCGCTGGTAACGTTGGCATTGAACGATACTTTTTGAATTCCGACGATCCTCTATCTTGACCTGTTGGTTATTCTACCAACAGGTTGCTGACCCTGCAGTGTTGCAGGGTTGTTAACACTGTGCTCAATGTTCACAAAGTAGGTCGATGTGGGTTTCTTGTCTGGACCGTATCGTGCATTGATGATTTCGCCTTTAATTTTATTGTTGGTTGCCTCAATGGCTTCTGATATCGCATCACGGGGAGTGCTATAGTGAAGATCTTTTATGACAATGCGATAGCATTTGCTGTCTTTAGGGGTAAATGTATGCCTTAATAGAGCGTTTGCTCTTTTAACCGCTATGATTTTCTTATACTCCTCAGCAGTGTTGACAAGGATGTGGAGTAGGTTTTTGTTAATTAACTTGAATTTGAAATCTTATTTGCTGCTAACGGTTTGAAATAGCTTCAATAGTTCAGTAACATCCTCTATGCCGTTAAGAACGATAGGTGAGGGTTTACTGGGTCAGTGTAGGGTGATGAATCGTGCACTACCCCACTGGTAGTGCACGATTCATCCTTTGGGTCTAAAGGCAAGGTGCTAAAACGGTTTTTCGTAGTAGTGCTCTGGGCCTCTGATGGAGAATTGCAATATTTTCTTTTCTTAATGCTTCTGCTATTGGGTGAATTTAGTAACTTGTACAGAATTAAGGAGGTATAATGCTCTACTTAGGTAATTCATTTTATGAAATGAATTGCCGTGCCGATTTTCCAATGTAGAAGTATGCTTCTACAGAAAAAAACTCGTGGAAGATCGGCACTCGGATCACTTTGTTATAAGCGATTACTGTAACAGCTTTTGGACATGCCAGGACTTTACGATCGAACGCAAACAAGCTCAAACTTATGGCACGAAACCAACGTAGCTGTTCAGTTTAAAATGAATAAAGTATATCCTCAATTATTTATATTTAGGCCAAAGGAAATGTTGACACTAATAGTCGAAATCAACTGATTAGCAGCCGATCGCAAAAGATAGATAAAATTACTATGTATCGATCGTACCTTTACATTAATTACATCCGCACCTACACTCAAATAAAATACATATATAGTATCTAGAGATACACACACGCATGTTTCCTGGAGGGGAAAACAGAACAACGTGCTACATACTAATACATACCTCTTGGTTTGCTATGTAAGGTGCGAATGCGGCCAGTTCGTCTTCAGTGTACACTCCGATTTCAGGATTAGCGATATAATGGCTTGATATAGCTTCGCATACAAACATCCATGTCACCAACAGAAAAACCGTACAACGCATCGTAGTAACCATTCTGTTTACTATAACTATAAAAAAACACAAACGATTAGGCAATACCCATTTTCCCCTATCCAATAACAGAGAAAGTAAGTTACTATTTAAACTGTTAAATAATTATTGCGGCATCTGTGATTTACATTAGAGTGAATGGGTAACTCATCTTTGGATCATAATATTGTACCGTAAGAAAACTGATAAGACCTAGTTTTCTATAACTTAACAGCCATTATGTAAACTGAAAACCAATTATCGTGATATAATATTTCGAAACTAGAGATCCGATCTAATCTAAACTGTTAACTGAAATCCGTTGAATGAATAAGTAGTAAGTACTTATTTATTATATGCTGAAATTCAATATTAATAACTGCACGGGTAGCGTAGTGGTTGTCTTGCCACTGCCATTGCGCTGAGTGTTGTGGGTTCGATATCCACACGGGACAAAAAATTGTGTGACTCACATACAGTGTGTGGCGTAAATAAAGGATAACCCTGAAACTGTCGACTGGCCAGATTATCATCTATCATTTATCCCACTTATATCACCATATAAGAACATGTTAAAATTTGACTATTTCATTTAACATTTGTTTTATTTTGAAGACCATTAGTGATGGATATGAATTCATGACACTGAGACTTGATCAGTACTCTATTTTGAACAGGGATTATTACAAGAATTGACCCTCGTAACTGACCAAGACTTTTAGTATGATATTATTTTAATCTCTCGGCAGTAGTATCTACCTAATTTTAGTTCTTATAAGTTAGTGCGTAACAAACTAAAGAGGTAAATATGCAAATTATGCAGACAAGTCTTTGTATTTGATATTTTTACTTCAAATTGGTCATCTAGTAACTAGGCTAATAGGAATATCGGAATAATTGAAATACAGCAAGAAAAGTGGCAACATACATACATCAGCAAGTTAAAAAAGTAGGTGAATAATTTTATCTTTGCCTGGCTAGACAATAGTGTTGATATAAACATGGAAAAAAAAACATCTACTACTACTTTGACAACTAGCCGCAGAGACCTTTAAGCTTAAATTATGATAAGATAGATTAACCATATCACTATCGGTAAGCTTAGTTTATATAGGCATTTGACTGACTAAACCCTCTCGTAAAAGTGAAGCTGCATGTAGGTGGTTGTAATGTTTACTACAAGTCGCTTTGTAAATAATGCATTGTATAATATTTTATATATTATTTATAACATATTCCACTATTTACAAAATAGCTAGTAGAGAGCTCTACAAGTTGCCTATATTTACAAAAAATAATATAATTACATATATATCACTATTATACTTTAACACTTACCTTAAGTTTAAGTAGTGGTTTCTTCAGTAGTAACGGTACATTAAATAATAAACACAGTAGGTATGTATGTAAGATAGAAGGTGTTACGGTCACAAATAGCTCGAAGTTAATGTTAGACGCTAACAGTGTGAATTGTATTTATCGAGACCCGAAACCCGGTTGTTCCTTTGGATGGCAATGCTGAAGTGTGTAGCGGCGACGGATAAATGGGCAAGCATGGTGGGCGGTCGGGGGTGCAGCATCGTTGTTTTTCCTCACAGGGAGCGCACTCGAGCGGAAGCGGAGCGACGGCCCACGGTGCGGTGCAGGAGACAGCCGACTGTCCGCGCGCCGCGACCCTACCAACCTTTCACCATCGTTACACTTGTCAACCTGCTAACTTACGTCATGTTTTATTTTTACATTTCCAATAAAATGTTTAATCGAGTCACCTCTTTATTCAACTCATCTTTTATGTACACGAGACACGACAAGCAACAGATAGATAGTTTTGTAATTCATTCGATATTACTGCTATTCAATTGTATATCTTTAAGGTACTTACACATTATAAAAACTATTACTCAAAGGCTTGATACGTTCAGTAGTTAAAATACTCAAGAGGTAACTTTACGTAAATGTTATTTGTTATTTATAGAGGTTTTGTAAATCTACAGGGTATTTATCTAAACATTGATGCTGTAGACTGCTAACTTGAATTTATTTAAACTGAAAGTTCAGGTCAAAAATTTGCATATATATAAGCTATAAAATCTAAAATTAAATTAAATATAAAGTCAAAAATTTGCATGTATATATATATATATATAAGCTAATATATATAAGCTAGGACCGATAATTTTTCGCAACACTATTTTGTAGTATAGAACCTACATAGGCCTTGACGGGCACGATCCCATTACGTATGTATCTTATGTGGGGGCCAGTCAGTGCAGACCGGCGACACTTCGACCCAGTGGGATCTTTTGTGTGGACACTCTCCCAATAATGACTGCCATAGATGTTCATGGCAGCCGGGACCGACGGCTTAACGTGCTCTCCGAGGCACGGAGCATGCGATAATTGTCAATTAATACGCACATAAGTTCGAAAAGTCATATAACTTCCGAAAGTCAGAGGTGCGCGACATGGGTTCGAACCCGAGACCCACTGCATTGCAGTCTGTTGGTCTCCCCACTGAGCTATCACTGCTTATCCCATTACGTAAGTAGGTAAGTATATTATTTGTACATTATATTTAATATTGTCTTACATTTATGCGAATATTATTGGAAATTGAAGTAAAACTACTTTATACGGTGAAGTGTAATGGCACTTCAAAATATTGATACAACCACCATCTTAGTCTCCTCGTGAACATGGCTGAAGCAACCGAAACGTTGGGGAAAGTGTGAACTTAAATCTTAATAGTTTTAATAATTTAAATATGTAGCTAGTAACGTTTAATAGTAGTAGATTAATAGTTTTAAAATATTGTAATAAAGGTGTTCTAAATCAAACAACGCGATTAAAGCATATTTTAAATTTAATGTATACTTATCTATTATTTTTAAACTCTACTATCTACGGTCATCAACTCTACTCTAACGATAATAACCAAACCCACAGATATGCAGATACTAAAACTAATGGGTCGTCTAAACTGTCGGTTTTATATGTGGCTGCCTGAGTATAATATAGGTAATAGTTACGGTTTTCAAAGGAGTACTCCGAAGTTTACCGTCGTACTGTACCTGTCAGTTCCGCTCAGAGTAGCTTCCCTGGTACTTGGGAATGGCATCGAGCGGGCACAATCTGTTGCTATCCCCTCTAGGTAGCAAGATACTTAGTTACTAGGTACGATAATCTAGAAGGTTAAGTAGTGTTATGATTATTATACAATTCATCGCTGACTATCGAACTCATATAACCGTTTCCTATATTCAAGAAACGAGTCGTTTTACCTACGTAAAGGATTTTTTTCAACACCTATTGTATGAAAAATATGTCCAGATTTACTGTCCGTAGCTATAGAAATCGAAACAGTGCCTTAATTTGCAGAGTTCCGCTTGCCACATCTTCTTTCTTTTTTTTACGTCGGGATTGCTTCGACGCATACCCCTCCGCGGGGACAGGCGGAGGGGCTATGTCGGGCTCACCGGGGTAAAAGAGATATGGTAATGATGATAAGAATGGACCTCCCGGTAATACCGACTAAACCTACCACGGTGTTCCTCGATAGAACCGCAATCGGCGGGGCCGCACGAATCATTTTCACATGTAGTCGCGACCGAGGCAGGCCACTACACGATAAGACCTACCCTTTGGACACCACTACTTTTAAAATCCCTACTGCCCATTTTTACTATTGAGCAATGTTTTAACAAGCAAAATTACCGAGTTTATGCTTAATGCTGTATAAAAGCTTCCCAATTAGTCAGCAGAGTACAACGTGGACATTACGCGACTTATATAACCAAACCATCAGTTTGGTGGGGTGTTAGCTATCAAGGAGTGACTGAGCCATATTTTTGTGAAAAAGGTGTCAAAACATCGGCACAAACACTTGTGCAGATGTTTATGATACACATTAAGATACGTTTCTTGAGAAGGTGGTCAAGCCTCTTAACATCACCATGTTTCATAACCAACAATGGTCCTTTCAGCAAGACTCAGCACCGGGTCATAAAGCTCGATCCACCCAAACGTGGTTGGAAACGAACGTTTCGGATTTCATCAGAGCTGAAGACTAGCCATCAACTAGTCTCGATCTTAATCCGAAAAACAATCCATAAGATTGGCAGTGAAGAATTTTCCCATTAAGAGAGTGCGTGTTTCTTTTGCTAACTGGCCTCAACGTTTAAAGGACTGTATTAGCAAATGAAGATCATTTAAAATGAGCTTCATATATTTTTAATGTTATTATTTTAATGTATAACGATTGATAAATTTGACGACTCGATGGCGTAGTGGTTAGTGTAACCGACTGCCACGCCTGAGGTCGCGGGTTCGATCCCGTACAAGTCAAACATTTGTGTGCATGAACATGAATGTTTGTCTTGGTCTGGGTGTTTCTATGTATAATATGTATGTATTTACAAAAAATAAAGTATATATGTATGTTTATCCATTGTCTAGTACCCATAGTACAAGCTCTGCTTAGTTTGGGCTAGATGGTGTTGTGTGTATGTGATAGAATATTATATTATTATTATAGATAATACACATTTATTACTGTAATGTGTTATGCAAAAGGAATAAAAAGAATTTTCCTTGTAATAATATTTATGGCAAGACTAGGTATAATTATATTAATGAGTGATCATTGTCTCGACAACAATGTGATGTTGTCTACACGGATGGCGTGGTGGTTTAAGTGGTCTCGTCGCCACTGTCACTGCGCTGAGTGTTGTAGTTGATGTCGACCCCAACAAGGGGGAAAAATGTAATCCACGTATAGCTGTCCCGAGTCTGGGTGTTCTTTGTGTTCGTTGTTTGAATGTTTCTTATAAATCCCCTGGGAATCAGAAAATAAGATTAGAGCGGCAGTTCTTTTAAAAATATACATACATCTGCGCTGAGAACTGCTAAAAAATTTTGCTTAGCGAGTTTCATTTATCGGCTACCAGTCAACATAATCACTGGGAGTACATTAGGTACACAAACAGTAAGGGCAGATGGTGACCGGTGCGAGTTATTGCCCGACATACATCCACAGTCTCTCCCGACACGGCGACAACATTATTTTAAAACCAACTCCGCCTTGGCTAAATTTGCTTAGATATTATTTTTCTGCTTTTCAGTGATTTTCAAGTTTATATTTTTGACTAGTTTTCTGCGCGATTGTGCCTGCCTTAAGCTCTCTCCATGGCAAACAGCGTGATCTGGGCTTATTATTATATTTCGATGCTATCAGTTAAATGGGTTATATTTTCGAGATCAGTATAAGTTCTAGAAATACTTATTCAAAAATATACAATATAGTTATTTTATTTTTAGGGTCCGTACCCCAAAAGAAAAACAAACCCTTTTCGGATCATTTCGTTGTCCGCCTGTCTGTCGACTTAGAATCTATTAAATAATTTTTGTCAAGAACGCGTGGAGGTATCTATTAATATAAGTCTTTAAAATCCTAAGCACGGTAAAAATAAAACTTCTAAAGTATGTTGCGTTAATCATAAGATACGGCCGTTTATGCGGCATGTTTTGACATTCGCAAAGGAATCAAAACCTATAGGATAGTTTCAGTTGAGCTTAAGTCATAAAGGTGACAAGAATCAATTATATTTAATATATTATATTATTATATACAAATTATTGCACAAGTGAAGGAAAAGTGAGATAAACTCACATTTCTAGTACACCACAAAAACAAATTTTGCAGGGCACCCTCGGTGCGCGAGTCTGACTTAGTTTGCACGGTCTACAAGTGACAAGTTCTCGTAAGTAAGTCACAGACTTTTAATAGACTCACGCCTTAATATCTTGGAAAGTGTATTAGACGCATATTAATGTTTTAGGTACCACGTAATACGAGGCTATTGCTGTCGACCGAGCTTAGCGGTTAGCCTAACCGTTAGATCTGAGAATTTCTTATCATAAAATCTCTTTAATACTATGCCTAACCCAGCAATCGATGCCGGGTCGCACCTAAAAATGAGCGCAATATTAAACAACTGGATCAAGGACGCCATTATAAGACCATCGAGGTAGGCTATGCCATACATAGAATGGTCTTAATATTTGTACGCAGTCCTCGAGAACGTCTCTACGTGACGATCTAAACGAGTAGGTGACGATCTGTACGAGGTCCAAATGTAAGATCTAGAAATACCCACATTCAGGTATTTTGCAGCTTATACCTCGTACACATAATTATCCTAAATATGGTTTCATAAAGTGGTAGGTGTGGTGTAGTGTTCTTTATAAGTTATTTTTTTTTGCTTTTAACAACATGTCGCTTGAGGTACATTACTTATCTAATTGGTCTAAGTACCGTTCCAATTGAGCTACGTGGCGCATAGTTGTTATAACGGCTTAGTGGATGATTCACCCAAATTTAACTCGCTAGAAAAGGGCGAAAGGACAACTTTAAAAAAAAATCTGTTAGCGACTCCCACAAATTGTATTTTATGCAATGAAAAGTACAGTCGAGTAAAATATATCTAGCTGTATTAAACTAAGGGTAGTACTTAACAGCAAATCAAAATATCTTACTTTTGCATTAAAAAAAAATCCGTATCCTAATCAAAAATACTGATTGCACAGCAAAATAGTTATCTCAAAATATTATAACCTTAACATCGATTTCAGTTCGTGACGCATTACTATTTATTTAAAAGTGGAGCTTCAATTGTTGTAATGACGGGGGAATATCAGGAGGAAGGATGAGGTAATTTTGTTTGTGTCAATAAATTGTTTCTAGCACTCGCCGGCCGCTGCCGCAGCAAGCACGCTTCGCTTGCTCGGCTCTTGGGTTGTATGGTCGTAGTTCTAACCTAACTTAACCCACTATTTACTTTTGGGTAGTATGTTGAGAAAGTTTTAAAATGCTTATTGGAAACATGTTGCAAGAAGGAGTTATATTGTTATAAATGGGTGTGAGTATGTCAAAATATATTACCCATGTCATTTCTGTACTTGACTGTATTTTTCTTAACTTCACAGCAAGAAATACAATTCGTGCGAGTCGCCTACAGAAAAATAACATTTTTAAAAGTGTCGTTTCGCCCGATTCGGCCAAGTTAAATTTGGGCGAATCGTCCACTAAGCTGTTATAACTGTTATTTTTTTTCAAATATTTTATGGAAGGTTATTAATACAAACGTTGATTAAGATAGGCCCAGGTGCGATCCCTGCGAAACGCCGCCGAATATCACTTCACACGGCTTAGACCTAAATCCATTAATTACTAAATAAAAGCTACGTCGGCTTAGATAACATCCTAATCATTATAGCAGAGTACAACAATAATGCGTGGGACACTTTGTCAAAGGCTTTGCCGCAGTCTGTGCTGCAGATAACATCAATATCAACAAATTAGCGCCTGTTACATAACTTGTCATAATGGCGGGGAAAGCATAAGGATTTGATAATGGCTGGAATATTGCTTTTAGGACGTCTTAAGAGAGAATTGAAAGCATTGAATACGGAGTAAAATTTTTGTTGTTCATAAGATTATATTGCTTATTAACACTTTTTTTTATACAACTATGGTGGCAAACAACCATACGACCCTCGGCCCACCTGATGGTCAGTGGTCACCGTAGCCTATGGACGCCTGTAACACCAAAGGCATTACTTGCGCGTTGACGAACCTTTAAGAAAGGAAGAAGAGAAAAAGGAAGTGGGAAGGAAAAGGAGTGGGAAGGGAAAAATAAGGTGATTGGGCCTCCGGCACTCGCACTGACCGAACGAAACACAACAGTATGATTTGCGTTGTTAGCCAAATAATGGATTATGGTAGGCCAGTCACAAAAATAAAAATAAAGTAGAAGTCCTCACATTCAGTCATCCGCAACTGCATACACTTCGCGGAGTTCTTTCTAAGAACAGCTAGGTCGTCGCAACCGTCGCGTCGCGCGTCGTTCTTATTCTAAAAGACTGTAATTGCTAAAAATTACTGTAGTTAAGAAAAAGTAGAGCAAAAACAGGCTTTATTATTAAATACATGCCTATGTATCTAATAGGTACTTATACATAATTATAATGGTATCGTAGTTTCAGCAACAATGATTTTGATAAAGGTTTTGTATTCTCGTATGCAACTCATTATATTTGTTAAAAGTGTTTACGCCTTGAGGCCTGTCCCGAGTGGCAGCGCGGCGCTGCACATTAGTGACACATTTTAAGAATTTATTTAATTTATATGGCATTTATTTTATGTATGTTGGCAGCTCTATAAAGACTAAGGTAAAAGTGTATCATGAATGGAACATAAATATAATATTAGTCCTTTTACTAGGCACATTGCGCATTGAACACTTTTAACGCAATATTTGCAAATTAATATAACATCTCTATAAAATTCGAAGAATGTACCAAAGATTCATTAAGGTTTTAATTATGTTTGCATAATGCATAGACATAAATTACCGAAAGGTACTATTACCCTTACAAAACTATTAAGACATATTGATATACAAACTTGTAAGCTTTTTGTTAAGTTGTTGTTTGTTATTTACTGTCATTCTATATTAGTTTCCAGCCTGTAAAAATATTTAAATGTGAGAATACGTCGCCTCTTCTAGGTTTTTAAAAATATAGTTAGTATATTAATCATAAAATATTCATACAATTACATTAAGAATGAGGTTGGTTAACTAGTGTAATGTAAAACAAAATATCTATAAAAACGTGTATAAATAACACCAAAACCCATAAATACGTACTTACCTACAAATCTGTTATTGTTTTATTAAAATTTAATTATTTATCTACGTAATAATGTTCAGTGCTAATTATCTATGCGTATATATGTACACAGGTCATGTGATTGGGACCAAATCTTATTTCAATAACGTGTGACATCACGTCTGCTTTGTTTGAAGGCCCACGCTGAGAATTTAATCAATATATAATCATCTTACATTTACGTGACTAACAGACATGTGATTATTACTTTCTGTTATCTTGTTTCGACGACAAATACCTGCTGACTTAAAGGAGGGCGGTGAACATTTTGCTAACGCGCATGCGCGTATTTCACAGTTCCGATGTTTCGATCATAGTCATCATAGATTTTGTGTACTTATAACTTATACAATATAAGTATTTTAGCAAACTTACCGAATCCAGCTAAGTTCTCGTTCTACGAGCGGCTTTGTGGCAATAATTTAAGCGGTATGGGTGTTAGCACTACTGCCACCCAAGCGGAGATTAATCCGGAATTTGATTACAAGGCTGGCATATATTATTTAGTTACATGATACTTTCTTATATATACTACAACTTTCTTAATATTTAGTATAAGAAAATTATAGGACGTTCATAATAAAAATCGTATAATCTATATAATAATCGTATTTATTTACATGACATGGTGCTGAGAACATAAGGTCTCAAGTTTGACTGTTAAGATGTTATTCTGCTAACAGTCTCTTCTGAAAGTATCGACACTGAGCCAGTCAGTTAGTATGTCCAATTGCTGTAACACCGCGCTTCTTGCAGTACCTCCTACACTCGTGTACTGTTCAACACTCGCTTCCCATGAGAAAATATGCTCAAGCTCTTCTTCACTACCAAATTCAGGACTGTAATTAATAAATACAACGATTAAATTAAAAAAAACAATAAATATCTGCTTGGCCATATAGTAACATACATATATCTCAGAATCCGATAATTATTGATCCGTCATGGGGATCGTAGTTGGTGAAGAAATGAGAACCAGACTCGCCTCAAAAGCGTGTCTACTTCTAAGAGAAAATTTATTATATTTATTAAGTTTATTATTACCAATAACTTACCATATGTTATGATATTCATGGTAAGGTAAGTTCTGAAGATCTACACTTAGTGTTGAGGCGCGTCGTAGTACAGTTCCAACTAAATGATGAGCACGACGGAATGGTACTCCGCGGCGGACTAAAGCATGAGCTAGATCTGTCGCCAGCATGCCGGGATCTAAAGACTTTAACGCTCTGTTACTGTTCACCTGAAAGTCGGCAAATAACGTTGTATTAATCATTCTACCTTATACTTCACTCAAAATTAGCACGTGCCTAATATAGGAACAATACTCACTTCCATTGTTGCAATAGTGCCAATAGCCACTTTTAAGCAATCGTTCAGTCGGTCAAAAGATCTAAATAAAAGCTCCTTATCCGACTGCAAATCTTTGTTGTATGTACTAGGTAAACCTTTGAGCACGCAGCTAAATCCCATTGCGTCTCCAAGCAAAATTCCAGCAGCACCACGTATGAGTTCCAAGCCATCTGGATTCCGTTTTTGGGGCATCAAACTCGATCCAGTAGAGAATTGATCCGAGATCCGGACGTAGCCGAACTCTTGAGAGCTATATATTATTAGATCTTCGGCCATTTTACTAAGATGCAAGCCGCATAGTGACGACCAGTTGAAGAATTCCACTGAAATACAAAAACAATTTGAAATGAATCATGTTAAGTTACTTAGTTTGTTTGTACTGCATTAATAGGTAAATAAATTAGCAACAAATTACACACAGCTCAAATACAAACCTTTAACAGTGTTACTGACATGACTGTAGTACTAAACATCCTAACTAATATTATAAATGCGACTATGAGTTTGTTAGTTTATTTGATAGTTTGTTACGCTTTCACGCTTTCACTATTCGACCGATCATCATGAAATTTTGCATACACGTTGTCAAGGGTACAGAAGAAGAAATAGGGTTTCATCGAGAAAAAAAGTGCTGTACCTACCCGAGGGATAGAAATTTATTGACATAACCTACATAAACGCAAGCAAAGCTGCGGGCAAAAGCTTGTATTGAATGAATCAATATATATGTTATCATAACTGGGCAAGATAATCTATGTGGCAAGAGCTTTTACTAAGTATTGTGTGTACTTACCTAAATGATCTCTGGAAGTAACGGCAAACATAGAATTGGGTGTAACATCTATGAATCCTAAATTATGGGCGAGTCTCATTCTATCAATTGGCAAAGCACATCCAGCTATTGCTCCACTACCCAGTGGGCAGCGTGACAGTCTGCTGTTTTGTTCATCTAGTCTAATAACATCGTCACGTAAGGCCCAGGCGTGACTGAAACATTAAAATATACTTATCAGACTGTTGATTGATTTTGTATGTTTATAAGTTTATTGTGATAGAAACCTTAGAAGAAAGTGGCTCCAACGTATGGGCTGGGCGCGTTGAAGATGCGTATAACCTGGCGCGATGATGTTTATTTCATTTTTGGCTCGGTTGACAAGAACCTACAAACATAAGGATACGGCTGTTTAATATAAACCTTAGACAAGTTATACTTTTAAGTACAATTTATAGTAGGTATTACTTGCCGTAATAAGCTCTTTCAGGCTATTCTGTAAAAGCGGCAAAGACTTAAGCATCCAAAGCCTTGTATCAGTGGCAGATTGATCGTTGCGACTTCGTGCGGTGTGTAGACGCAGAGCTGCATCACCTGCATACTTGAATAGACGCTTTTCAACAACCGCGTGGATGTCTTCCTCAGAATCTTTTAATCGTCCATTTTGAGCAATTTCCTCTGCAATCTCCATTTCAACCTATAAATAAATCACCTAAAACTGACTTACCTACAACTAATGGTTTTAAAGGAAACTATCTCGTAAAGAATTTGTTTAATTAAACAAATCTAATAATATTGTAGCTAAACCTTATTCATAAAGTGTGCTATCGCGTATTAGTCATCGAGAAGAATTCTTAGTCAAGTCAGCCGCATAATCGCTTGATTAGATGGTAATTTTGGATTTACATTAGATCAAATATACTCATATAATGATGTCATACGTCTCCGCTACCTAACTACAATTTTATTTTCAGATATAATATAATTGCCATAGTTTATTTGTGTCTTTTTCATCCTATGTTTTCACGACTAAACCGCTAGACCGATTGTATTGCAATAAGGCACAAACTAGATGACAGTTATTAAGCTAATAACTTATAAAAAGAAAATATAATTCAGATAATATTTACTAATACCTATTATTTAAATGATATTGATTGCACGACTAGTTTGTACAACATTATTATTTTCCTTCAAGTAATTACCTTTTCGAGTCCACTTTGAATAGCATTGTGATCATCATCACAAAGGAGTCCACTTGTATTTTGCTCGGCAGCCCAGGCTCGACTTCCTTGGATGTCTTCACGAAACAATCGAACATCTACCGGCAAGGAGTCATTTAACCTGCGTAACACAGTTGAGGATTCCTCATCGAAACAGCCTCCCCATAATTGATACATGTTTTATAATTACATAATAAAACTACTTAGATGTAAATTTTATTGCTTACACTTTTGTACACAATCTCAATTGTGTGCCACGTAGTAAATACAATTTTTTTATGAAATATTTTCTGTACTAACAGTAGACGTTATCTTGTAACACTCATTGTTTGTTTAAGATACGTAAGACAGTTTAATGTGCTCTCATATCGTGTAATAGGTTAAAAGGTTATAATTAATAGAAAATATATTATATACTGTTCTATTTAAATTGTGTTTTCCTTGTATTCAGAACGTCTATCATTAAGTTGTCTGTATAATATCTATTGCTGAACGTAACCTTCTTATACGAGGGTAGGTGAACAGGATAACCATCAAGTTACCTAATCTTTTAGGTGTAAAGATTGAACTGAGATTTGTACCAACTAAGTAAATCCCGACTGACAGACATAATCAGTAGGACTACGGGTAACTACGGGATATTCTCAGGAATAAATGTACCAAAGTACTCCGACTCTCAGCCTATAACGCTACTGCTTCCTCAAGCTGGGGTCGGCCCATGTTTGTCATCTCGTCTGGTTTGCACAAACAGTACATACCAGTTAACTCGACCGTTCTACCCAGATTGCTATATGCTCACGCACTTCTTACTAGTACTTTTTAAGACCCGTCTAGAAATGTGCCCGGTAGGTGACAGAAGGCTCACTTTCTATAAAGTGGGATCTAGTGAAATGTGCCATGAGTCCTTGTACAGAAATTGCGGTTGTGATATGTTTACGGGATCGAATCTCGGGCGGCAACGGCAAAGCAAAGTGCTATTGGGTGATTCTGTTATGACGTTTTCAGTAGCAGCAAGCAGTAGAAGCTTCTTTACCTATAAGTTAAAAGCATAATTGGCAAAAAACATAGTGAGAGTGTCACAACTAGTAAAGTGAACACTATCACTACGCTGAATGTTGTAGGTTCAAATCCCAATCCACAAGGTACAAAAGAATGGTGTGATCCACAAATAGTTGTTCCAAGTCTGGGTGTTCTTTGGGTAAATGTCCGTAAAGCCCCCCGCGTCACAGGAATCCTTCTCAGTGCGGGAGTTGTCCTTTTAAAAAAAGAAGGAAAGAACTTATTATAAACTATATTTTGCCCGCGGCTTCGATCGCGTAAATTTCGGTTAGTTTAGATTAGTGACAGTATGTCCTTTTCTGTTCTCCTAAAAACGTGTATGCAAAATTAAATGATGATGAGTCGAGTAGTTAAGTCGTGCAAGCGTAACGGCCGGGTCCGAGAGGGCAACCAATCCGACTGAGGCGATCAACTCACGGCGCTGCGATGCCAAGGCGGGGCAATCTGCTAAATGTGTAGCGCCGTGACCTTAACAATATCGTGGTAGTCGCTGCAGTGGTGACAACCGAGCGTCTCTTGCCGGCCTATGCGACACAGGATCTAGCCAAAGCAACCGAGGCCAGACATTACCTGTGTCATCCAGAAGGTGAGGGCGCCTTGCCTCATCTCTAGCCACTCCTCAGAATCAGGTCTTACCGCCACAATTGTGGCGTTCCCGAAATGTACCTATATGTGTAATTCTATCCTAACTAATATTATAAATGCGAATGTGAGATTGTTTGTTTCAGGGGTACAGAAAAGGACATAGGGTACTTTTCACCCAGAAAGTACTGTTCCTGAAGGATAGAAATTTATTGACATAAACTACATTAGCGAAGCCGCGGGCGAAATCTAGTCAATTTATAAGTGAATCTAAGAATAGTTTAGAATATTAAAACGCGGAGACAGAAATCTGCCAAATATTGTATTTCGTTGCTTCGGTCAGTCGCCAGTAACTACAATTACCCATATGAGTTCGCATACATAGGTATAATAAGCTGCTCATACATGTAAATCCATACGCAGATCTTGTTGGCTTTGGCGTACGGTGCTTTAATGATATATACGTATTATTTACAATATTTACCCTGTGGTTTTGCTCAGGTAGATGTAGATTAGGTAAGTTTATAAACCCTATTTACCTTATACCGTATAAGGTATACGTCATACGTCTACAAACCTTTGCTCTTAACCTTTGAAACGTTCATGACTTCTACGATGGAGTCAAGAAAATCGAGTTTTCTTGACTTCCCCGTAGGGGTCACGGACGCGCAACGCTAGCGTTTTACTTGACTCCACGGTATGAGTCATGGACATTTTAGAGGAGAGTAAAATATAACCTTCTCTAATGATCGACACAAGTTAGTGCTTTACAAAGCGTTGGAGTACATTTCGGCTGTTTCGCACGTTTCTAAACATTTTATAACGTTTAGTAACTGTCTCATCGTATTTGACATTGACATTAATTTGACATACATGACGTAAATAAAAGCAATACAAAGAGTATAACCTAAAATAAAATAAACTAAGTAGAGTATTTCCGCTAATAAATAATAATAATATATGAAATAAAGTGTATTAAGTTTCCCAAAAAGGTTCTTAGTTATAATGATTATATTGTTGTACTAACTGCTATTCAAGAATTATATTCACGTGCAAAGTTTAAACTGAAAGGGGTTATGTACAGTATTTCAATGTATTAATTAGATTGAACACTAAAGCATTGTAACAAAGCACTAGAAATGGATGAAGATATAGATAATTCTGCAACAGTTGATAGAAATGAAGACAATGAAGTTGACGGTGCTAATTTTCCTCAATACACCTTGTTTGATATCAAGATTGATACTGGGCTGAAAGATAATGAAGGTAATGACTTGCCAAGACCCTTTACTAAGAATCAAATGCGTAAATGGTTAAAAAAGGTTAAATGGGAAAATCGTAAAGCAGAAAAGCGTAAAGTTGAGAAAGCACGAGCTAAGGAGCGGAGACGAGAGGCACGTGAAGCCAACATAGACTTAGGACCAAACAGAAAAGCATTAAAGAAAATGAAACTCGAAAAACAGAAAAGAAGTACTTCCATAGTAATAGACCTTAGTTTTGATCATTTAATGATTGAAAAAGATAGATTTAAAGTAATAAAACAAATACTCCGCTGTTACTCTATAAATAGGAGAGCAAATACACCGGTTCAGTTCCATATTACCAGCTTTGGAGAACAATCTAAAAATGACATGTCAAGACATAATGGTTATGAGAATTGGGATGTGAGTTAGATTCTACTTTTTTTTCCATAGAAAAGCAAAGGTGTAGAAGTCTTCACTGCTCCATCAACCATATTTTTAGGTGAATACTTCTATACTTGTGTTTAATGTTAATGCTATTAAAATATTGTTGTAACAGTTATCTGAACACATAAACATCAACATTTCTATTTTGACACCATATCATAAACATCAATGTCTTTATAAGACTGCTATATAGTATGTTTTAACAGAAAATTTAACATTTTGCAGATAATTTTTCATGAAGAACCATATCTAGATTTGTTTCCCAAAGACAAGATAGTATATCTAACTAGTGAATCAGAGAATGTAATTGAGCAATTTGAAGATGATACTGCTTACATAATTGGAGGCCTAGTGGATCATAATCAATACAAGGTAGTTATATCAAATATGAAAAATCATTTAAGTATTCATAATACTAGTCTTATGGCCAGTCCCACAACTAACAAGTAAAAGTTATCTGAAATATAAATCATATATATATAATATCACTCTCGTTAGGTTAAAGAAGAGAGATGGCGAGACTTTTATCTTATAGATAAATTCTATTTGGAGGTGGTGCGACAAGCCCTTAATGGTATAAATGTTTTAGATCCTATGTAGGGGCAGCTATTGTTGTTATTTGAGCTAACTTGGTGTGTCTACAGACTATTTGCATACAGCATGATTCAAACCTGGTTGGTATCTTAAGAATGGCAATAATTGTAAATGCCATCTTATGACACTTTTTAAAGCCGCGCTGAAACTTTTTAAAAGTTACCTCTCGAATAGGACCCAGAGAGTTAAAGTGGGAGAATGTACCAGTGGCGAAGCAGACGTCTGTTTCGGTATTCCCCAGGGAAGTGTGATTGGCCCGACGTTGTTTCTGCTCTACATTAACGACCTCTGTAACCTTGAAGTCAATAACGCAAAAATCTTTTCCTATGCAGACGACACTGCAGTGGTTTTCACTGGAAATAGCTGGCGTGATGTTGCTTGTAGTGCTGAGGAAGGCTTGACCCTAATAGCTAAATGGTTGCAAAGTAATATACTGACCCTAAACACCAATAAATCAAATTACATGTGTTTCAGCATAACTACGCGTACTCAACCAAAAACTGACCTAAACATTAAAGTGCACAACTGTAATTATACAAATAATCAATGTACATGTCCTACTTTAGATAAAGTCTCACAAACCAAATACTTAGGAGTGGTCGTTGATGATAAGCTTACCTGGTATCCCCATCTTGAGCTTGTGACAAAGAGGATCAGAAAGTTAAGCTGGATTTTTAAATCGCTGAGACACGTTGTACCAAAAAATTCAATTACCAACATTAAGGCCCCCAGGAACCTCCTAAATGAAATATATATAGCGTTGGTGCAATCTGTCATAGCTTATTGCATCCCAATCTGGGGAGGTGCGGCGAAATCCAGTTTTATTGACCTAGAACGTGGACAACGCGCTCTAATCAAGTTAATGTACTTCAAAGCAAGAAGATTTCCAACTCATGACCTTTATCAAATCAGCGACTTACTCTCGGTCAGAAAACTATACGTAATAAAATCTATTTTGAAGAAACACAAGGCATTGCCTTACGTTCACGACTTAACACTGAAAAGAAGAAAAGACCTAATAGCAGAAGTCCCACACACCAAAACCAAGTTTGCAAACAGACAATATAAAAAGCGTTCTGCTAAGTTATATAATTTAGTAAATATACACATTTATATATATAAACAAAAACTCCATGACTGCACAAAGACCATAACTAATTGGATAAAACCACTTACCTATGATGAGACCGAAGCATTGTTAGACTAACTCTTGCTATTACCTATAGAAACAACACTCACTCACACACTCATCCACAAACACACACACATATACATTCACACACACACATACACACACACACCTAAGCATATATTCCTCTTTTTATATTCTATCCTTTGTGGATCAATAATTTTCTATATTGTGTAGCTATAATTTTAAATGAATCTGTTTTGGAAGAGTGGAGTCTCCTACTACAGGCTTTATTTGCTTAAAAGGAGGCTCCAACCACTACTTGAAACTACTGTATTTATAATACAATAAACAATTTTTTCATTTTCATTTCATTTTCATGACATTAGCTATTGAGGCATCAAAGCGAAATCTTATTAATAATGAACAATTCAGATAGAGCATTTTGATCATAACTTTGTCTAGAAATATACCATGGTTACCTAATTTCTACCATTAGCATAACTCTAGTTTAGGATTAAGTGGCTCTTTGATTATTGTAAAAATATGTCTTGTTGTAAAAAGATGTAATGTTCGATACAATAAAATGTTTACTATCATTAAACACTTGCAACTAGTAATTTGTGAAATACTACATAATTTTTTTTCTGAAAATACTAGAGTGTTCTTGGCATATTGGTCAGAAATGATCTACTTGGCATATTGATCTATATATTAGGGAATTATCAAAGGCAAGGGAAACACTGTTTATGGCTTAACTTTGTTTTTCAGGGTCTCTGTCATAAAATAGCAGTAGAGCAGGGTATAAGACATGGCCAGTTGCCATTAGATAAATACATCAATATGAAAACTAGGAAAGTTTTGACAATTGATCATGGTAAGTTAATTAAATTTAATGAAGAATTTGTATGAATACATTATAAAAAAAAAAGTTTTAGTTACAACAAGGTCACTGCCTTGTTTATTTGGTTTATTCTTCTATTGATAGATATTAATAACTATCTCCTAAATATGTACAAAATATTTCCATACTGATAAGAAATTTCAAGTCTTCTTCAATCAGTAGGAACCTATTTACATTAAGGAGTTTTCATACCAAGAGTAATGTAGTTATTTTGGTCTTTAACATATACAGGGTGTCCCGTAATTAATGGGTAACCTTGAAATATCTTGTAGTAGAACTGACGGCCGTTCCTGTATATATATTAAGATAATAATTTGTGTGATCCACGACACAAATTATTATCACACAACATTACATTATATCACACAACAGTGTAATACAAGAAAAGTCCATTTTTAATAAAATTTATAAGATGGCCTAAAGATATCCACTTCTGTACTTTTACTTCTATCATCCTTGCCTGTCAAAAATATTCTACTCTGTCATTACATTCAATGTAATGACTATTGGTCTTAAATAATATAATACAATACAGCATGAAATTTTAATAACATATACTAAACAGCAATTGTTATATAAGTGTCATACTCAATAATATCGAATTTATGTTACAGTATTTGAGATAGTCCTGAGGGTGTGTGATGGAATGCCGTGGCAAGATACATTACTCAAAGTTCTTCCAATGAGGAAAGGAGCTCACATTTGTGATAATGTTAATAGTTCTAACTCAAGTATAGACACATTATGTAATAATGAAGTTTCAAGTTAAATTATTATTTTAATAAATATCTATTTTTATTATATTATATCTTTTAATTCACTATTTTTATACTGATCCTTCCTGGATTGAAAAGTTTGCAGCCTTGCATACAAAATCGTCAGTAACAAATAAAAGAAACATTATGATAAATAATAAATATCTGGCAGCACATATTATAAACTCATATTATAGGTATATATTTATGCTATCACAGAATTTCAAATACATTTATCTGTTTGAATGGAAACAATTCATCTCGAATCAAATCTTTGCCTTCAATTCTCAAAAGTTATCGCTGGGCGCCAAGATTGCTTTCAGTTTAACAAAAGCAAATTAAACTCACAATATAATAAGCTAAATTCTGGTGAATAGAACCTAAAGAAAACAAAGCGAACCCTGTCAGTAGGACAGATTATGGCCCAAGATTTATAGTTGTAGTATTATATTATCTGTGCTAAGGGTATCATTAGTAGCCTGTCGTCCGAACGCGAAGAATTATTTCCAGAGAAATACTACACACTTTTGTGTAGCTTGTTAAGAAATTAACAAGAAACGTCCAAGATTATTAATAAGCTTATGCCTCAATTTCGTAATTGTGGCTTAGGAATTGCTGCCTCACTCTTCTCACTCACCTTAATCTACTACTTTTAAACCATTTCGTAGGTACAGTAATTATTTCAAAACTAAATATCACCTCAGTGGCCTGAAAATTTCATCAAATGAAGAGGTCAAAGCGCATTAAATCAATATAAGAATTTTAGAACTACTACCTATAGAACTTTGGAAAACTGTTAAAAGGAGTCCACACAGTTTTCAAAACAAAAATAAATATAAAAATTCGGTTCATATATTTTATTTTCTTGATCAGGCCACAAACTTTTCAATTCGTCTCCTATAAAACAAGTGAGAATCGTCAATGAATTGCCGTAAATCTTAGAGTTCGAAAAATGGTTCAAGTAATATGCAAATAATAAATAAACCTTGAGGTTAGAGGTCAAAGGTCATAGTCATTTTGGGGTATATCGACTATGCTGGGTCGAATGGCGTTGACCGCGAGTCTCTAGCTCTTACAGTTCTTGAGTTGAAAGTTGTATAACAAACAGACAGACGGATGGACGGACAGACAAAGCTGTTGTATAAGAGTTTTTCGAACTCTAAAATTCATGTTCCTATGCATAATATCAATAAAAAGTTGTACTTATAATTAGATACAATACCTATAGACGTAAAACTGTAAGTAATCTGTGTAACTTGTAAGTAATATAATATATATAATGTGTACCTAACACATTAGCCAACTATAATTGCGACTAGTAATATCTATCACAAATGAGTAATTTTCTATTATTTAATAAATATCTTATACAGTTACACCGTATACTTAAACTAAAATTTGTGCACTATATAATTATAATATCATTACATTCATTACACAGTTTATTGTAGGTAACCTACTTAGAACAGCAGCGTATGCATGTTTATGTCGTAGGGGAATTGGACAAATCGAATCTTCGCGTAAATCCTAGTGACAGATGACAAATGATAGACCTTTGGAATCTAAGATAGATTGCAATCATCAGACCAATTTCACATCATTTATAAAGTTATAATCTATCTTAGACGCCAAAACCCTAGTACGATTGCAACGAATCGGCTTTTGCAATATGGGACTATTGCAAAAGCCGATTCGTTGCAATGCTTACAGACACAAAGATTCGGTTTTTCGATTTTATACTGGTCATTGCGTAATGGGTGTACTATACCCAATCGAAAGCAAAATTTTAAAATATCAATTGATCGACCACTATAAGTCGATCGTCTAAATACTCGAACGTTCATAATACCGAACGGATAACAAATCGAACATTTAGTGTTCAAAATATCGAATGTTTGTTTGATCGAGCGTTCAACGCATGACATATTCATTCTGTCCAAATATCATCAATTCATCATACATTGACAGTTCAAAACTCAGTGATAATGTATTATTAATAGTATGTACTTGTTTATTACCATTCTTGGTTTGGAACGCAAACGAAGAAAATAATCTGGAATGGGCTGTTTTTAAGTTCATCTCCAACCGATCTAGGATCTGCCACGGCGACTATCGTAAGGTCAACGTCAATCAACAATACCCGATCAAATTAAAAACGTTTATAGCTTGTTGTCATACTTTTGTAGGAAATTCAAAATCAAAGGTGCTAGCAATTCAGGATTATTTAAATGCACGTGATGTGTTCCAGGAACAAAATGCAGTTCATAATGTTCATTATTTTTCTCAACAATATCTCGCATTTCTACAGAATACTTGTCCGCTGAATACGGCGAGTCTATAGCCTTGATGTACAATGTTGGACATTTCAGTCGTCTTACGAGACCCTCAACGAATTGTTTGTTTTCAGGGTTGAACAATGTATATTTTAGTCTCGAGTCCCGTGAGATATAATATTTTGTGGGGTCAATCTGTGACTGCTTAATACCTCTTTCCATTAGATAGTGTACAGTTTCTAGAGCGACAGATTTATTCGTTCCACGATGCCATAATTGTTTTATTTCTTCTTTGGTGTATAATGGTGGTTCTTTGTCTAAGCGTGATTGTGCAAGCAATCCTTTTTCAATATATTTAGGATATCTCTCTATTACTAAGTTTAAATCATAGTCGTCGTATATCAGGCTGTCTACAGCTATGAAGAAATCGACGTCATTGGGAAATAAACACGAGTAACGCATTCCAGCGATGGCGCCCATGGAATGACATAAAAGTGATACTTTGTCCCACTGGAAATACTGTTTTAGAAACAAAATGATTCGCGGCAATTCCCACTGGTAGTACATCATACCTGGAAAATAAAATATCGTGGAATTATATTCGTAGTCATCATTGTAAAATATGCATATCGTATTAATTTGTCATGTACCTATGTCCGTATATAGGTAACTAACTAGATTAAAGAACTAAAGCTAATTAATGGTATTGCTTAAGTATCGACAATTGTCTACGACGACATTGAAGCTTTGACCACCTCGAATTATAACTTTGATAGGTCTCTATTACTACCTATATAAGTTACCATCTGTTTTTTAAATGACTATAACTAAGTAGGTAAGTGTTCGTCAGCGATGAGGAGATACGTCATACTGAGACAGCAAATAGATAAGTAGTTAAATTACCGGGTGGTAACCACGACGATAATCCATGTCCAGGAAAATCAATAGCCAAAATAGATCTATTTTTCATTATCATTGGTGCCAAAGGGTCCCAGGTGCCGGCATTGTCTTGCCAACCATGTAAGGCTAGTATTGGCCGATTTTCACTGCTGCCCCATAATTTTGCTGAGATGTGGCCAAATTTCACTGGGATCTGAATTTCCTTGGTCGGAACCTGTAAACATAATTATATAAATAAAATAGATAGTAAGTATATGTTTGTAATCACGAATCTTTAGTTAGAATAACAAAGTAGTTTCTGTTGTTTTTGGACGCAGCAATTATATTTTTAACGGGTTTATTTACCACAAAATAATTTTAACAGCTCATCTTCTTCTTCCTAGCGATTATTAATCCCAGCTTATGCCAGGGTCCGCTTTTTAACGCTTTTAACAGCTCATATGCCATAATATTGTAGCACTATGATACCTAATATAATTGTATTTAGGATCAAGGTTGTAGACAGAAAGAACAGTTCATTACAGATTTGAATATAAAATTCGTTCTAACGCCATCTCTTAAAGCTATTTGCGTTTATGTCTAAGCATTTAGTAACCTTAAAATATAGCAGATGGAGCTTTTACCAAATAAACAGAAAAATACAATTTTTCAGTTCTTGCTTCAGTAAATTATACATTTCATTGTAACTTTAGTTATAATTTATAATTAGTTAAAATGTATTAAAGCGTTATAAATTATATATTTTTATTGTTATAAATTGTAACACTCTGCTAATCTTTTTTTTATGTAGATGTAGCTACGAGTCTGTATTTTATATTTTCTTACAATGTGGACTGCTTACAGTCCTTTCATAATTTTATTTTGTAGTAAATCTACGTTTTGTCCTTCGATGTATTCTAACAGCTGATCTGCGTTGAGCCAGGTTTTTACGCTTCTCTTGTGAATTTTATTCTATGATATGATCGTAGTTTTATGCTCGAGGACGTGGACGTTGCCCATCCAAGACGATATGGGACTTTATATTTTAATATAAAAACCGACATTAAAACTTCTTTAAATATATTACTACACTTCACTTACCTTAGTGTGTAGTTTTTTATGGAGAACTGGTAAAATCGACTTTAACTTGTGTGTGTTAGAATCGAAAATCAAATGCGAAATTAATCGTTTAGCCATATTTATTAATTATGTTGATATTATTTATATTAAATACTCGATTTAAAGAATATCACAAAATAACTTCCTGTTTTTCGTATCCGCTTTCGTAACCGTTATGTAGCAATTATTAACAGTTTCACGAAGAGGTTAGGTATTTAACGTTAGTCCTTTGGTGTTAAATATAACGTTTCGTAACACAATCACAATTTAATTATTGTAAATACTTAAAAACACTTTAAATATTTTTCAGTTTTATGTCACTACGATACAAATTAAACGCAAACGAATGAAATATTACATAAATATGTCTACGCTAACCTAACGCAGTGACGCACCGTGCCAGAATAACATTGCCAAGGCCATGCGTGTTCTGTTTTATTGAATGTATATCTATCTTCATACTGTTTTGCCTTTTTACTGTATGGACTTAGGACTATACTAGGTACATTAACCAAGTCTTTGTACCTACAACAAGAAATAATATGTTGAATATATATACCTACATTTTATTTTAGGTACCTATACATAGGTAGGTACATTAAACTGGTGTAAATAAAATTATGGAAATAAAATAGTATAATAAATATTGGCATCAATGCAGTCGTAAACTAGTAGATATTATAGCTAATCTATCTATAGATTAGGTACATAGGTTCTTAAGACTGCGCCGAGCGTAAGACGCGGTTGGACAGAATGACAGAGCTCGATATTCAAATCGGCGCGCGGTATAGTAAAATTGTATGGAGGATTTGAAGTGCTTTTTTGATAAATATGTATCTTTATTGTAAACAAATAACTTAAATATTTGGGACGGACAAATTGTAATGTAACTATTAATGTTTCGTTTAAGCTGTAAAATAGGATAGATTTCTACTGGTATAATCTAAAAATCACATAACACGAGCTTACGTTTTTGCATTTTTCGTGCAAATTTACGTAATTTTGTAGGCGAAAATATTAATTATTTTAAGTTTTTTACACGGAGTAATTGTAAACACATTTATTGTTATAGTAAATGTATATTTTATATTTGTATTAAACAAAAAGTGTTGATTTTATCAACTTAACTGTGATCGCCTGTTTTGGCACATTTCGCTCGGCGCAGTCTTAATGAGTTTTCCTCTTATAGGTAAAGGTGGTACCTAAAGGTTGATAAGAAATTCACTGACAGCTGTATATGTCTGATTAATTATCTGCTTACTCAAAAACTCCTTTAGGCGTAGAAATCGTCTGATAGATAAGAAATTTATCCACCCATACGTCATTTATTAATGTATTCCGCGTTTATGTAAGAAGTATGTAATCATTTTTACATAATTTCATCTTGACATACTAATGCTGTCATTTCTTATGTACTTATATATTTTAATATTTCTAGCTCTGTTTTTAGCAGGTATTTAAGGGTCAAATAAGATCGACCCTGCTACGTGTCATAGGTAGGTACCTAGTTAAACTATTGCAACCGCGAAAACTATTTTATTTTCTGGCTAGACACTACACACATTATTTGATTCAACCTATTTATTCCAAGTACGGCGTTCAGTTGTCTTGTTCCTGGGTTTGGGCATTTTAAAGATCTGTTACAATTTAATGTTTGTTTCTCGATTACTGTACCTACTACACCGCGTATAGACAGGGATAAATGAAATGAAAACATAAGTGATGCTATTATTGGCCTTTAGTGGCAAAAACTAGGACGCTTTTTTCTTTAGCTTTTTGGCTCAATTGGATGTCTTTGGGACAGATCAGGATTAAAAAATAATATGTGTTTATATTCGGCTTCAAAGTGAACATTACGTGAGCTAGTCCGGAACTAGTGCATTTATTAAAACTGTTAATCTTGATCTCAATAACAGTTAAATAATTATTTGGCCTTCGCGAAATATGTATATTTCTAATATAAGATAATTACACTGCATATATCTACTAAATTGCCTAGACCGTTATGTTCTACCTAATTATATTATGTGCACCTCATTCACTAATATCCATATCAGTTGCAGAGATATAAACGGTACCTACCTGTTTGTAATTTAATTAGATACAGAATAAAAAATATATATTCTAACGTTAACGTATGTATAAACAGTCCCACTGCTGGGTACGGGCCTCGTCTCAGTGTGAGAAGGGATATGCCATTGTCCATCACGCTAGCCCGGTGCGTGTTCACAAACCTCACATATTATATTCGAGAACATTATGGTTAACACTCCAGACATGCAGGTTTCCTCCTGACGTTTTTTTACCGTAATTGCGACCAGCCAGTGCCACCAGTCCTACTCAAGAAAATTACATGAAACGTGGCTTGATTTTAAGTTAATAAATAGCCAAGAAACACACACTGACAGGCATATAGACAAAACGACTAAGACCATTGTTTTGGATTCAGAGTTCAGACCGAACTAAATAGTCAATTCTACAAAATTTGTTTTTATATACATTAGACCGCAAAGAAAAAGGGTCGGTTAGAAAATCTTTAATATCTTCAAAAGTACCTGACCTAGCTTTATGAAATAAAGACTAAATTAAAGAATATTTAATGCCACATGAAATAATTTATGAAACCTTTTTTTTATTTTTAATAGTTGTATAAAAAACTGAATATGTAAAATAATGGTCATTTTTCAATTTAGTACTAAAAAATTCAAATCAATTGTTTTGCATTTGTTTTAGTTTTGCAATAAAAATGTTATAAATATGGTGTCTCTGTCTTATAAATTTTATTATTCTGAAGTCATCATGTCGTTAACTCCTGAAGAATATACCAGGATCCTGACAATGCTTGAAGATGGGCTCAGTCAGCGAAATACAGCGAGAACTGTTGGTGTGACTCTTTCTACAGTTCAGCGAGTACTTCAGCGTTTCCATGAAACTGGATCCAATCTTCGAAGACCAGGAACAGGCCAAACAAGGGGCGCGGGAGGATCGCTATATGGTGTCAACAATTTTGAGAATCGTTTTCTTACGGCGGTTGAAGTAAAGAATCATCATTTACGAGCTGGAAGAAACAATCTGAGTACGGATACAGTAAAGCGGCGTCTGGCTGAAGCAAATTTAGTAAGATAAAGTCATTAAGACCTGCAAATGGCCCAAAACTAGAAAGACACCACAGAAACTCAAGGTTGAGTTATGGTAGAGAACACGAGAATTGGACTCTGAATGGCTGGTCATAAGTTATTTTTTCAGACGAGTCTAGATTCTGTTTATACAAGCACGACGGGAGGAAAACAGTGTACAGAAGACCGAGAGAGCGCTATAACTAAGCCTGTATAGATGAAAAAGTACCATACGGCGGAGGCTCTGTTCACGTGTGGGCTGGGATTTCTTCCGAAAGCCGCACTGAGCTAGTGGTGACAGAAAATGGAACTTTAACTGCAGAAAGATATGTCACTGAAATTCTGAATAACTACGTTGGTTCATTTTTAGTGGACATGGGCGAGAATGCCGTTTTTATGCAAGACAATGCCCCGCCCGCATACAGCTTGGATAGTGTTTGCCTATTTTCAAGAAGTCGGTATCACACACATGGAGTAGCCAGCACGCAGCTCTGACTTGAGCATGCATGGGACGAACTGGGACGACGTGTACGTCAGCGGAATCCGCCGCCAATCACGCTACGTGAAATGAAAGAAGTTCTAATAGAGGAATGGCAGAATATTCCGCAGCATCGCCTCAAAAACCTTGCCAAATCGCATAACAGCAGTATTGCGAGTTTGTGGAGCCAACACAAAGTACTAAAATGAGTGAAAACGGCACATCTGTAACAAATCTACATTTACGAAAATACTGAAAAAGCTACGCATATTTATTTATTTTACATTTATTAAACATAAAAAGATAAAATTCATTTTTTTTAATTTTTATTTAAACTCATTAAACTATTCTTAAATTTAGTCTTCATTTCATAAAGCTAGGTCAGGTATTTTTGAAGATATTGAAGATTTTCTAACCGACCCTTTATCTTTGCGGTCCAGTATATTTGCGATGGACCGACAGGCTCGATACAGTTCTACAAAAGTATATAGTTTTCAATCATACCATTATCTTATTCATCTGCCTTGTATGCGGGTGGTATACATCCATACCACCCGCATTAGAATGGAATTTATTAGACGAATAGGTATAATACACAATGACCAGTGTGACGTACTAATTATATTGTTTAAGACGAAGTTTTTATTAATTAGCATCATCATGCATGTCTTTCTAAGAATATGCTCTTCAGCATGTCACAACTATGTTTGATATCAGTCATATCAAACATGGCTACATATCTCTAATACGTAGGTAACGCTGAACTTATAATTTTCTATTTATAATAGAATTTTGACTGACTATCTTATCATCATGTCTTACTTATCATAAATGCTTAAAATTACTACCATTGATGACGACGCTGATAGATGATGTAAGTACTATGGACTATTGTTGGTTATTGGACTTTGGACTCGCTAAAATATAACTGACTCGATTGCGCAATATGTGAAAAATATTCATTAGAAACCAGTGCGGTAGATCGCTGTCATATGTCTATAAGCTGTCTGTATAACCACGTGGTTATGTAATGATTTGTCCGTTTGTATTTGTTTGATGAGCAGGGGTGTATTATTGTCATACTGACGAAACAATCTGCCAGAATTAGGATAGTCTTGTTGTTCCTCTATTATACCGGAGTGGCAAAATAAACTTCGCTTATGACTCAGAGTGAGACACTAGCTCCTTGCTGACCGCAGCACCGCTTTAAAGAAACTTAAAACACTACTCACCACAGGAGCACAACGGCAAATTGAAGGGGTGTATCCCACTATTTCCATGGAAATGCAAAATGGAAAAAGTGGGACAAGCGTTTTATACAAATTATATCCCATTATTTCCATTGCGGCAAAAAACCGCTAGTACCCGGAAAGAAAAACGGTAGTAAAACCTTATTCCACCTAATCTGTTCATAAGGTACTGGTAGTTGACGAAAATGAAAAGTTATTTGTTTTTTGCAGCTTCTTCAAAGCATTTATTCATACAAACATTAATAGTAGATTGAATTTCATCCGGGACGCAGCCAGTACTGTGACAAACTGATGTTTTCATTTCCTTAGCCTTTAATAAAATTAGGAAAATTAATATAACGGCAGTAGAATATGTAGCTAAAACTATTATTAAAATTCTGAAGTAACTACGTAAAGTGCTGGGAACTTACTGGGGATACTGTTAGCGACCCTCGGCATTTAGTTTTATGGCGTTTGTTGCATTTCCATAAAGTATTATTATTTTTATAGACTATGTGTTTAGTATATTCATATCCCATGTGCAATAATTCAACACCCTTCCCACTTTTTATAAACTCCATGAATAAAATTATTTTATTATTATTCAGTCAATGAATCAATAACGCAATAGTGCATTAATAGAACTATAATAATAATGACAGCTGACACTATGTTCGAAAGAGGTTTTATCTAAAGAGGAAATATGTAAATATAGTTACCATGTGCACGCCGTCATAAGAGGCAATGCAGCGTTTTTTAATCGCCGCGCCGCCCGCAATGGAAATAGTGGGAGACTCTGTCCCAGTATTTCCATCAATGGAAATACATAATGGAAATAGTGGGATTCACCCAATTGAAGGACGAAGAAGGAATTAGGGCTGCTGTAGCTTGAGCGAAAGTCTTGCTCTGCCGTACCTCTCTGAATACTAATACACCTAGATGTGACTTAAGTACACATTTTGTGTAGCTCTTTGGAAGCGACTCGACAACTAGGCTTTGGCCGACAATTCATTGCATTCATATTGAGTATACAGGTTACTCGGCAGCATGGGCGCCGGTAGCAGGGTGCAAGGGGATGCACTTGCAACTCCCTGTCAGGAAAGAAAAGGCATAATTTTTTTAATAATTAATTAAATTTTTTTCGATGCGCAAAATATATTCAATGCAATAGCCGCGCGATTTGAATTTGACATTACATTAATCTACATAATATACATATATAATTCCATGGTGGTGGAGCCCATGCTCGGCAGGTTAATTGAATATTCTTAGTCGGCCGAATATTCAGTTACATTAACGAATATTCCGTATTTGGTGCATTGATAGCGCTAAGATGATCAGTTAGGTAAATTACTTCACGACGCGATGCTTGCACATGTTATATTGCACGGCAAACGGTCATTTACCATTTGAGTAACCCATAGCTTGAATAAAATTAGAAGGGTCAGCATTTGTCAACAAACTAACAGTGCATAGTTAATATAATGTATAATAATGACTGTATATACAGCGTGTAACAATAAGCGGTGTCATCATTACTTAAAGTTTCTTGATTGGACCCTGACTACCCTAAAACTCTCGTAAGTATTAACTGCAATGATTTTTGGTTCGAGATTTTCGGCAGACAGAGTAATCATATAATAATATGATGGGCTCTCAATCTAATAAGAAAATCACTGCATCGGCATTGCTTGAAAACGCTCTTGCAGTGATTTTCTCATCAGATTGAAGAGCTGATTTTAATTATTTGTAGGTTGTAGAATTCAAATTTTGTCCGTAAATATCCGAATAAAAAATATTAATCTAAATTACTGATATTAACATGCAAATACTTCTCTGTCATCATAAAAACGAAAATTAAAAAGTGGTATTCTTTCCAAACATTACGTTCACTTTGCTATGTTACCTACTTTATGAGCCTAACATATATGACCACTCGTTAATGGTAGCAGAGCGTAAACGCTGTATATGTATAATAGTTAAATACATATGTAGTCGTGAAAGGACAATGAACTCGTTGCGATACACGTACACTTGCCCTGGGTACTCCACACATAGTAGTACAACTAAAATATTTAGTAACACTGGCATACAATTAAAATATTTATCCAATATTAGATAATAATTTCTGGCATTGTATCTTTGTGGTTGTGAGTTAAATAGAAGATTTCAATTAGTTTTTTAAATGTCATCTCCCGCTCTAGGAGCAATTCCTGTGTCGCAAGGAACTTTACAAACACTCAAACAACGACAACAAATAATATCGAGGCTCGAAACAACTATTTGTGGACCAACATTTTTTGTACCGTGTGGAGATCGAACCCACAACTCTCAGCACAGAGGTAGTGGCGACGAGACCACGTAAACCACTACGCCATCCGTGCAGTGTAAGTTGTAGCTGACAAAAGTAAGGTGAAATGACGGTGAGTAAGTTAATACGTCATAATAACCTTTGAGCTCTATCATTCATGTCATCGGGGCGCGATAGGTATCACAGCCAAGGCAGTGCAAATAGATATATCAGAGGCATTACTTAGTTACGAATATACAATCAGCAGCGTTTGCCAGAAGCCACAGTATACATTCAGCATTTTTTATTTTCATATAAGTTATATCCATATAGCATATTCATACATAATAGCCAAGAACAATACAAACATTCTCAGGTAGGCAGAGTTGAGTTACATCCACATTATGCATCATCATCTTTTAGGTTCTACGTAGTACGGAATTCTAACTACAGCAATGCATTATTGCTAGACTGCGTAATGCTTTCCGAATAGAAAACCTAAATTCTTATTGAGTCGATGGTACAATTATTTTATATATGTCCTGCCCAATGTGTAGCCACGGCAATCGCATAAGCAGTTGCGTCCATCAAGTCCTCCATGGTGCACCTACAGGGACAATTTGAGCATTTTGACAGATGTGACATGGTTTGATTGAGATTACCACATTCACACTGTGATTTGTGAGGTTCCCTGATTCCTCATTTTATCAGGTTGCAACCACCGCGGCCGACTTGAGTACGAAGCTGATTTAGGGCTTTCCATATTGGTCATGGTAATTTCGACAATCTTTTAGTTCGAAAAAATTTTTATATGGCAGCTATCAAACATTTCGCTAACTTGAAACTATAGGGACAGCAAGAAAGCCAAGTCGTTATTAACTTAAATATAACTATTAAGGTTTAAAGTACTCAGGTGTCTACACTTATCGATACATAAAGTAGGTAGCAGTAGTAACTATCATAATATGAGTGAATAGGTCAGACGATCAAGCAAAACTACTCCAACAGATTTAAGACTAAAACGCCAGATAAGTGACGTATGCACGTAGATTACTACACGTAAATGTACGCCGTAGAGTAATGACGACCTTGATTTCTCTTTTTTCTTGCATATTGGCACATCGTTTACATAAATACAATCGTTGTTGACGCATAAAAAGACAGCCTTTGTCTATGTGTAGAGGTAAGGCTGTCTCTATGTTATCCTATCCTAACTAATATTATAAATGCGAATGTGAGTTTGTTTGTTTGTTTGTTACGCTTTCACGTCTTAACTACTCGGCCGATCAGCATGAAATTTGGTATACACGTTGCTAGGACTACATAAAAGGACATAGGATACCTTTCATCCAGAAAAAATACTGTTACAAATCTAACTTGACGACTCGATGGCGTAGTGGTTAGTGTAACCGACTGCCACGCCTGAGGTCGCGGGTTCGATTCCCGCACAAGTCAAACATTTGTGTGCATGAACATGGATGTTTGTCTTGGTTTGGGTGTTTCTATGTATAATATGTATGTATTTACAAAAGAAAAAGTATACATGTATGTTTATCCATTGTCTAGTACCCATAGTACAAGCTCTGCTTAGTTTGGGCTAGATGGTGTTGTGTGTATGTGATAGAATATTATTATTATTATTATTAACTTACATATACGCGACCAAAGCCGCGGGCAAAATCTAGTCAAATATATTAATAAACTGGTGTTATGTTTACATGTTCTGAGCCTTTGCCCTATCCTGGGCACGCCTAATCACAGAATAAAATAACATATTATATTACAACAATAGAACATAGGTACTTTTAGCAATAAGGAAGTCGTTTGTATAGCGATTATCATTATAATGTCGCATACAATATTGTATTTGTAGCTATTCATCCGTACTTTGTTTTGTTGAATCTGGGAGGTAAACGTCACTTAAAATTGAAGTTACGAGCCAGATGGGTGCGTCAGTGGCTCTCGTAAACTAACTAATACTAGCGGCATGCATTAGCCTTACCTATTGCTTTCTTTATCTATAGGTACTTATATTATAAAGATTTGTTTTTCTAAGGGATTCATTCAAAAACAACCCAACCGATTTTAAAAAAATTTTTACAGTTAGAAATCTTTAATATCACCGAGAAACATAGGATAAATTATATTTAAAAAAGGTACTGTTACTAACATAACTTAACCTACTTTTACACAAGCCGCGAGCAAAGCCCCGTTAATCAAAAAGAGTTTCTTGACGTATTTTTGAAGTCTAATGTCGTAGGTACCTATATCAATGAAATTTATATGGGTCTCATATAAATTTCATTCACCTCGAAGCTTTATTGAACCCAAGGCAAGAAAAATGATTTAAATTGAAAACTAACTTATTCCTTTTTTGACCACTTTGGCGACGTCTAAATCCTTACTAATACTATAAATGTGAATATGAGTTTGTTTGTTTGTTAAGCTTTATATCCATCATCATGAAATTTTGAATACACGTTTTCAGGGTAACAGAAAAGGACATAGGGTACCTTTCATCTAGAAATAAGTACTGTACGGATGGCGTAGTAGTTTAAGTGGTCGCCTCGCCACTGCCATTGCGCCGAGTGCCGGGTTCGAATCTCACACGGGAGAACTGTGTGATCCACAAATGGTTGTTCCGAGTCTGGGTGTTCTTTTTGTCCATTGTTTGAATGTTTGTAAAGTCCCCTGCGACACAGGAATTATAACTAGAGCGGGAATAGTCTTTTTTTAAATAAAAATAAAATATCCTCACCTATATTTACTCGAGTGGGCAAAATCTAGTAATTTATTATATGAAAATAATTGTAGGTTTCTGAATCTATGGTTTAAGTAATTAAACAGACATGCGTGTTCATATCGCAAAAACTCTATTATTAACAAATCCATATAATGCAGATTATTGTGATATTTTGGCGTTAAATCGACACGACAGTAATAAAATGACTTTTTGCATTTAAAGAATGTTATGCTAAATTGAATTATTAATTATTCATAAAATTATAAATATTCTGAGCATCATACGTCATCTAAACTGCCATTACGAAAAGAAAATCGATATCATTGATAAATGCCTACGATAAACTGTAGAGGTCCCAGGAGCCTTGCAGCAATTCTTTCGTTACGGTTTTATCTAGTTATTAAATAGAAACTATTTATTATGTTCCTTTTGAGCCATGTTATGGGCGTAATAACTGAATCAACCCCGTAAATCACTATAAATATAATTTAATCTAATTATGACTACTGATAATCAAACAATGCTTTGAAATCGGTTCTATTTATTAAATTCATATGTTTTCCTTTAAAATATAACAAACCTACGAGGAATTTGCACAGTATAAAGATTAGCCACTAGATTTTATAATAGCACCTCCGTGTTTACCTACATTTTTACTCATCAATGTCTCCACAAAATGCACTATTAGAGATTGGAATATGGCAAGACACCCACGCTCAAACGTGACTGATAGTAGGCTCCTTGGTTATTTTATAAGGGTTTTGTACTGTGTGGAATTATAATAATAGAATAATGTAAAATATATCATTTAATTTTAGTCAATTTTCACAATGCGTTAGGATGAAGAGATTCTGTCCGAAAGACGGTTTTAAATTACAATAATATCTCATCCATTTACATACATGTGCATTATTGGTAAACTTAACTAACTATATATAATGCACCTACGGTAACTGTCTACTTATTATAATTGCGAGTACCAGCTAAGAGGTTTACATATATTTATACAAAAGTAAACATACATTTTTATTTTTTCGTTGCTATCAAATTATATCCAAAATGAATTCCTTGTACTTTTACTTAAATCGGATATATCAATCAGTTTGATTTTGTTAAATTACTATATATATACCTTATTTTATATTAGTAAATCCGTCAAGTAAAAATCAAGGAATAAACAAGTATGGCGAAATATATCTATATATCAAAAATATATCACAATCAAGTCTTTTATTTATTCACTTTTAAGTCCTTCCTCAAGTAATCCCATCGATACAAAATTATGTGTTAGTGTAAATATGCTGTAGCAATGGTCGGTCCTCTTGCCTTAATTCATCTAATACAGCGTGGATTGGATGATTTTTCGGAGTCGTTGTTATAGATCTTCGAAAATCTTTAAAATTTGGGTTTGGTTAATATACTCGACCTCGCTCAATGCTCCGCCTATTTACACTAAAATCTAATTGAAGGTGGGTTTCTGGTAGTCTACGCTGCAGCGGAACAGACCTCAAGTGCTATGTCGGGTTCGAGCAGACCACGTCTTAAAGCAGTCAATATAGAGCACTCGGACCTGGCGTCCAGGTCCAGCGCCCAGAGTGCCGCGCCGCGAGCCCCGGCGCGCTGCGCTACTGCGCCTGCGCCGCGGGCCTCACTCGTGCTCACATACGACGCCCACTGGTCACCACGCACACTGAACGTACCAAATGAGCTGCTACTCTCCTTCCAACTGTTCGAAGATAGCCCCTCAGCAATCTGTAGAATAAAATCATTATTATACTGTGGAATTGTATCATCTTATAGGTATCGAGTACGTAACTACTCAACGTATTTATCTTATCTCTTTGTAACGTATTTTGTTATGTTTCCTTGTACGAATATTACATCATGGTCGTTACAGTGCAGTTATGGAAATAATAATACGAAACAAAGTTCATTTTTCATTTAGGCGATGGGTGTTTTATAAATTGGATGCCTAACACCGGTTTTGGTAATGCGTCTACTAACCTCGTTGTAGGACAAGAATCCAGGAACTTTAGTGTAAGGTCCGGGTTCTCCTGGACCAGACACAGGCGCGCCGAGCTCGTGGTTAGTGGAACTACGCAACGTGTAGGATCGAGCGTAGGCTGGCACACCCAGAACCAGCTGACGCGGCGGCATCACGCTCGCCCAGTACGACAGAGTTTCATTCTGTAATAACCATTAGTGATTATAATTTGATACGAACACTTATATTAATAAATATTATTTAGGTTAAATAGATAGCGACTAGTCGCGTGATAGCAAATCCATTGCATGCGTTCTGTAACGAGTTCAGCTAAATAAGATATCATTAATACAGAATATCTTAACGCCGAAGAATGTGAAGAACCGATCTCAGATACTCAGGATTATAAAGGTAACCATTAAAAAGGTAGCATCAGAAATAAATATAGTCATTTTGTATTTGGAACAGACATTATATTTTTTACTAATCTATGTATAATATACAAAAAATATTTTATTTAAAACAGGCATAGTTGTGAATCGAGAACTAATGCAATCTTTTGGAAAGCAATAAAATAAATATGTACATCTATGCAATATTGTGGTATCTATCGTGGTTCTATTTTAAAATTCAAAGTGACGAGTGTTGTTTTAAAAACTTACCAAGCTATGACCTGCTGAATCTTTACTAGCTTCTAGAGGTGCCAGTAACGCGGTCTTTCCAGTAGATGAAGCGTAGTAATCGTTCGCAGCAATGGACACCCAGTCCAATTCTGTAGTCAGGATGTGTGGTTTGTACGCTAGAGTAGCTATTTCGGGACAAGCTGACACCATAGCAGAAAGTTCCAAGTCGTGTGGACGTAGAGTTTTTGATAACTCTAAGAGTAAGTCGGCAAAATTGTCCCTTTCTGTAATGTCAACTGTTGAACTTGTGCAAGGACTCTGAAATCAATAAATACGTATTATTTTGGTGTATATATTTTATATAATGGTTATTAATAAATTAAAACGATAGCAAGATGAGTTATAATTTTCTAAAAATAATATAATATAAAACCAAAAACAAGATGTTCCTAAATATCTTGTTTTTGTTTTCTTTAGCAATATATCATATAGTTTAAATGAATATATCTCTATATTAATATTTTATGAAAATATAACTGTATTGTTTAAGCAAATTTGTTATTTTACCTGTTTACAAGCCGGATATTGCCAAGCGATCTGCACACCATCAAACTTCCATCTCTGTACAAATTTCAAGACTGAGTCTATGAATGCTCTCCTGTTCTCTGGGGTTGAAACCATCCGGCTCCATTTTTTATTTTCTGAGTCAGTTAACCCTCCAACTCCGATGATGACTTTTATGCCTATTTGACGCAGCTGTGTCACCTTGCCGTAGAAATCTATAAGAATTTTTGTCATTAGATCCTTTTGACAAGTAATATGTTACATCTAGGTACGGTGAACAAGCCTTCACTATTTACATTAAATTTCGTAAAGCTTAGCACTATGTAAATTTACAAGTAACATTTTCACGATTATCTAGACGTAATGAAATTGCTAAATATGAAATATCCATTTTAATTCTAAATAGTCCTGTCGGTCAGTCAAAACATTAACCATTTATGTTTGACCGAATGCGAACCTTGCGAGTAATACCTAGATGCTTTTTCGATTACCGCATAGGTAGACAAAAAGTATTATTTTTAGTCATAACAAAAGTTTAAAACAAGTTTTATAGTTACCATTTTCAACATCTAATTCTTGATTTCCAGGAACTAATTTGAAAGATTCGTCTTCAAGATGTGCCCACGCGTAAATTATGTGTGTACAGAGAGATGGATCCGCGCCTAATTGTTCTGGTCCATAACTGCCTTTGCCGGGCCTGCAAACCATAACAAAATATTTCATAGTTAAGATAATACCGCGACTTATGATATATGTATATTTATTTTGATCACCCATTCGACAAGATGGCATTTTGAATTGACAATCAAAGATAAACATGTCTATCCCTTTGAATTATCAAATCGAATCCAAAGCTTATATCGAATTGGTAGCGCTGAACCGCCAATTTATTCGTGCATACATAGAAATACATAATCGTATTTATTACAAAGATCGCCAGAAAATTATATTAATATTTACTTAGCTAATGATGTGTACCTGTAGTAAGCCCAGTTGGTGAAGTAGCATCCTACGATGGGTCTGTCGGCCACGGGCTCTTCGGGCAGTTCTCCACCGGCCGTAAGCCTTAATGCTGCCTTTGACTTGCAACGAGCTTTCTCTGGCCAGTCGCAGTGATTCTGCACAAATGAGATATTACACATTGTTATAATATATGTTGAAGCACTGGAATATAGATTTCAGTGCTTAAACATATATTATAACAATGTGTATATAGATATCATACTACTAAAGTATTGAAAACTTGATATAGAATGATAATATTTTAGTTAAGGGTCAGGTAAGACGATACGCATATACATAAATACATATAGTAAGAAATTAAACGGTAAAGTATAGATAATGAGTAATTAGGGATTTTAATAAAATAAATTTACCTTGGCCCAGTGTAACGGCTCAGGACATTTGAGCTCCATCCAGTGTCCGTTGAGGCATAAGTAATATTTGCTGCAGTCTGTGGCGTCTCCTTTGAATACGTTGCCTGTGCATGCTGTTCCTTCTAGGCTGGGGCTCTGTAGTAAAATTAAATCATTATTTGATATAATGAAATCATTACTATCAAGCGAAAATCGATATAGAAAGGAAAGTGTGCAGATTGCCGTTACTTGGAATTTAATACGAAATATATTATATATCATGTTACAGATAACAAAAAGTCTTTGAGACAAATTACGACAGTAAATCTAAATTCCTACATCCATTTTAACATTGTAAAATCTCTAAATCCAAATCGGAAGCAGACTACCTGTTTAAAAACCTATATTTGAAAAATCACATCGTGACATTACGTTTGTGATATAGCTCCATATGATAAACCCATGTTCCAAATTATAATATTAAGAGTTGGCTGGATGTTGGTACTTAAACATTTGAATACTAACACTAGCGTCTATGTCGATATCAGTTTCATGCACTGGTGGATGCATAGCCACTTCATCTGGTTCTTCCGGTTCAGGCTCGGGCATCGTTTCAATGACATCAACTTCTGTGTCGGGAATATCTGGCGTATTAGGAGTATCTGGCGTGTCAGGAATATCTGGCGTATCTGGACTATCTGGCGCTTGTACTGGAATGTTAGGTAAATTTTTAGTAATCTCGATATAGCTAGTAAAAATGGAAACGCAATAATCTGTACCGACAATAAATAAATAACTTACTTTCTTCGAGAGAGCACCTCGGTGGTTCATCGAGACCGCGAAGCACATGGTTGATAGTAGCAAGCAGAGGAGACTTGCCACAGCCGCAATATTTGCCGCTAAAGTCGTCAAGATCAAGAGCCCACGCCATACTGCCTCCAAGACCCATAGCTCGGACGTATTCTGCTTTATGTCGGACCATGAAATCGTCGTCAAATGATACCCATTGGTCTTCGAAGCTTGCGTAAGGACCCATTCGACCACCTGGATCTCGGCTAACCGACCATCCCTTCATTCTGATGCGGTCGCAAATCTGAGCGAAAAGATTTAATTATAAAATGTACGGTTAGGAAGACGTTTAGAAGAAAATAGTTCACTTGTAATTGATAATTGATTAAATAAGTCGTATAATCTTGTTTAAGACTTGAAGTAAGAAGAACAATAATTATATCTATTTTGAGCATAAGATGTACTAACAATTATAAATGCTCTACTAACAGCTAATCACAACGAATAGGTAAATCAATAATAGATAATACTTATTTGCAATTATAACACAGAAATAAACTTACTTCGTAGAATGATAAGAACCCTCGAGCCCTAGTTTCGTCACCAGCCTCTCCACCTGCATAAGATTCAACTCCAATTCCATTGCCAGCGTTTTCTACTAGAGAGAATGATTGACCGTAGAAAGGCACACCTAATATAAGCTTTTCACGTGCTGCTCCTTTGTTGATCCAATAGTTCACAGTGAAGTTCTAAAGTAAAAGAAAACATTTAATAAATATACAATGAGATGTGCATAAAGTGGCCTGTTATTCTGTGACTTCAAAATATAGGTGGCCTTATATGATACAGCATTTTTTTTAAATAGGATTTGGAGTACTGAATTATGTGATCTTTGAAGAGTACTTATAAGTAGATAATTATCTCCATCTCAATAGTAAAGCAAAATACTAGGAAGATCGATTGAAAAGTCTAATTCATAGATTACCGTGTTCAAAGTCGTGTCACTATCATAATCGTTCGCATACATCGCCGCTAGATGACCAGTTTTCTTGTCCCATTGTCCGTGATAATCATAAGTCATCAAAGAAATCCAATCAAGATTTTGGGATAGAGATGCTACATTATATCCTGGAATAGACATCAAATATTTACTATAGAGAATATTTTTCTGAGAACAGAATTTCAAACAGTTGTATATAAGCGATTCAAAGGTTTATTTTACCAGCATCAATAACCCGTTTGGTGCCTGATACTGCTGCAGAGAGCGATAGTCCTCTAGGCTTGAACGCTGCACGTAACTCTTTCACGAGACTAGCAAACCCTTGCTTATCAGAGTTTGGACCTCTCTCACAATTCGTCTACAAAGAAATATAATTATTTAAGCACTTACTTAAAAATAATTATTAAATAAAATTATAAACCAGAGCAATTCTAATTTGATTACCTGCCAGCACTTAGGGAACTCCCAAACAAGGTCCAGTCCGTCGAATTCGAACTGTTCGATGAAATCAACAGCGTGTATGACGAATTTTCTTCGGGCTGAGGCACTGTTTACCATCCGTGAATACTTATCGCTCGCCGAGTCGTCCCAACCACCCATACCGAGGACTACCTTAACACCCTTCTCCTTCAACGACACTACTTTCTCGTAGAATTCTAGGAAGTAAAAATACATATCATATTACACATTATGAACTTTTAACAGTATTTATACAATATAAGAGCGTGTTACTGAAACAACCATTATAGATTATTACCATATTTAGTAGTCAGTTACTCTTTTCTAGCCCGGTATACTTGATAATGCTTATTTATATATATATTATTTTATATTTGTATTTTCATACAATATGAAATAAATTTTAGGTCCAAAAATTTTATTAGTTATTACACTTTTTTAAAGATTTTATAAATAAGATTTTAACTAATGAAAATCTTAATGTATTCTCTTAACATCTTTGTTACAAGTCAAAATTAGTGTTTACTATGTGATAAATAAGGAAAACTCAGCATCACTGATGTAGACTTACTGTTTTCAACGTCGAGCCAGATATCATGTGGCTTGATCACGAGGCGCTTGGTATCAAGCACCGCGAACGCGTACACAATGTGCGTGCAGAGCGACGGTTCAATGTCACTCGGAGTGAACTTGCCAGGGCCCGGTCTGAAACGAAATTAAAAAATGTTTAAATGCCAGACCAGTGTAAATTAGCAGCTGTTCCTTAATCTTTGAGACTCTCTTTCATACAATTAAGATGGCAATTAAGAAATCGCCTGATAGTACACGGTTGCTGTAACGAGACAAAGTTATGGATCGCCCTTATGTTATAATTAAATTGCAGACAGATACTGCAAAAATGGAGTAGCTCTTCTTTATACGCAAGGATGAAAAGCACTTCACAGTTTTTACCAACAAGCAATCCAACTGAAAATACGCCAGTATTTTCAGTTGGATTGCTCCAATTTAAACGTAAAATCCGCTGTGCCCTACTTCTCATAATGCTTTATCCTGTCTATTCTATACAAAAAGATAACTCTGTCTATAATTACCTGTACCAAGCCCAGTTAGTATAATAGCAGACAACTTTGTATCTTTCTTCAAGTGTAGTGCTGACTGTTGTCGCTGGTCGCTTGGTCGTGTGCGCTATTTCATCCATTATTGGCGTCAACTGGGTTGTTGGCCGATTTGAAGGCCTTTGCGATGTTGGTCGATATGTTGGCCATGTTGTTGGTCGATGTGTTGGTCTCTGTGTTGTTGTCTTTGGTGGTAATACTTGAATGTCGTCAAGATCGTTGTCGTCTATTTCATTTGGCGGTTCGTATATTGGGTCTGGCATCAGTGAGTTTTCATTTACGTTAGAATCTAACAAACCGTTCTTGATTGTATTGAGAAGAGGATGTTTTCCTTGGCCACATCTAAAATAAGAGGTAAACACATTTTAAATAATTCTTTAATAGTAAATATATTTTATTTTTAGAAGAAATATTGTGAGACTGCCTTACCTATTTCTGAAATCGTCAAGATCGAGAGCCCAAACCATACCACCAGCGAGATCCAATGATTTAATAAAGTTGACTTTCTTTTTGATGATTTCGACGTCGTCAAATGATACCCACTGGTCGCCCTTGTATGCGTGAGGACCAATTCGTCCGTAACGATCCTTAACGACCGTCCAACCGTTGTATCTAATGCGGTCACAAATCTGTTGAACAACACATAAAACAATTACATCGAAAGTCTTTATTAATTCGGACTAATAGAGAAAAGAACGTTAGATATGATCATATAGAATATTTGAAATCAAATAATGTAAAATGTGGATTCTGTGGTAAAAGCAATAGCAGGTTTTACTGCACGTATACACCAATTGCATCAGAATATTCGAATGATGAATAATAATTATATCCATTATACTTATTCTATCAGCAAAATTGAAAACGTGCGTGTATATGAAAAAACATGGGTATATATATACCCATGTTTTTTCATAATCATATACATAATTTTGATAAATTGGTTGTATTCATTTTTACAACCAATTTAACCATTATAGTTATGTCTATGACTGCTGCAATTATGCGATATGATTTGCGTTTTCCATGGGATCCACTATACCATTTACGTATTTTGTGACAATACAACAGTAACCACACGTATGCTTATTACAATTCATACCAATTTGATAGAGCAGCATACTAAATTGTATCCAATAATATTCAGTAACTAGCTAAAAAGAGAGGGAAAATACATGATTTTTATTTACCTCATAGTAAGACAAAAATCCTTTGGCCCTCGTGTATTCTCCGGCCTCGCCGCCATTTGAAGCTGGGATGTTTAGGCCCGATGTGTACTTGGAGTTAGAGTTATCACTGTCCAAAGTGAACGTCTGACCGTACATTGGCATTCCCATCACTAGTTTGTCAGCGGGCGCGCCCTTCGCCATCCAGTAGTGCATGGTGTAGTTCTATAAAAAAAATTTATTGCTGACATTTGTTACACTTTTATAAAGCGGATATTTTATAAATTAAATAATGTATGCCTTGTACATCTAGTGCATGACGAGTGTAAACTATAAAGGTGAGATCGTAGGTTCTATTCTGAGTGGGTAAATATAAACTGATGTGTTACTGTGTAGCTGAAATTGTGTAATTTTCATCAGGCACTTTGTCGATCTATGTATATTTGATTAAAATACTACTACAGGGTGGTGTCTATAATTGACCTTGACAGAAATCAATAAGCTTGATTCATATTACGCAAATCACCACTCAGAGTTAGTTATATTTATAGGATTTTTCGTTATGGTATGGTATATAATAAGCTTAAGCATTCTGAAAAGCAGATACCCACCGCGTTAAAGTAAGTGTTGTCATCTTCAGGATGATAATACAACGGAGCGACATGTCCTGTCTTTCCATCCCATTGTCCGTGGTAGTCGTACGTCATCACGGCGATCCAGTCTAGGTGGCGAGCTAGCACCGGCACGTCATAGCCGGCGTCAATAACCTTTTTACTAGGAGACACGGCCGCAGATAAGAGCAAGCCCTTAGGTTTGAAGACAGCTGATAATTCAAGAACGAGGTCAGCGAAAGCTTCCTTGTCAGAGTCAGGACCCTTTGAGCAGTCAACCTGCGAAATCACGTAGACAACACGAAATTATTCAAAAAAAATTGATTAAATCACAATGTCCAATAATTGACCAAAAAGATAAGCTTAAATGGTACGTTGCCGTTTTAAATCAGTACAAAAACATTTCATTTGTATAAAATCTATTAGGTATACCTTTTTTATGTAGTCGTGACTCTTGTAATCGAGTCTTTAATTTGAGGTTTTATTTTTCTTACCTGCCAACACTTAGGATATTCCCAGTCGAGATCCAAACCGTCGAAGTTGTATTTCTCGATGAATTGGACTACGTGTGTAACAAATCGCGCCCGAGCCGTCGGGTCATTCACCAACTTGGAGTATTTGTCACCAGCTGAGTCATTCCAACCGCCGAGACCGAGAGATACCTTTATACCGTATCTTTTATATTCTACTACTCTCTCGTAGAAGCCTAAAAATACGTTAAAACGTTAAGCTATGTAATTAAGAGTCGAGTTTTATTGCCTTTAGAGTCAGATATAGAAGAATTCTTACGATTGTCATAGTCGGACCAGGAATCATGAGCCATAATCAATCCGTCATCTCCGAGCACAGCGAATCCATAAATGATATGCGTACAAAGAGTAGGATCAATATCTTCTGGGCTGTATTTGCCGATACCAGGGCGGTACCACGACCAGTTAGTATAGTAACATACCAGTTTATAACGAGCTGAAAATTAATAAAGAAAACACGTTTATTTATATTTCTTTATTATTTACAAGTCGATGAATTTTTTGGTAGTTATGTACAAAACCTACAGCTTAAGAGAGCAGGTCTCTCGTTAATAGCAGGCTGTGTGCCGGCAGATGGTAGGCCAATTGGTTTGTTTGGTGTGGAGTGATCGTGGTGATGGTCATGTTGCCCATGTCCGCCGTGGCTCGGTACTTCGATGTCGTCCATCACTGCTGGTCTGGATGTGGTAGTAGTAGTAGTTGTAGTAGTAGTTGTTGTTGGACTGGCTCTTCGTTTACATTTAGCGTTTTTGGGCCAGTCGCAGATTTGCTTTTCCTGTAACCAAAAAAACATTTTATTCGTAAAATGTTTCATTCATATAGTTTATTTTTATACATAAATAATTTCTGTATCCGTGATACAGGAATTATTTCTAGTTCTAGGCTCCAAACATACATTGAAATTGTGGACATAAAGAAAACCAAGACTCGGGACATTTATGTGTGGACCACATAAATAAAATTTTTGTGTGGGGCTTTCGTCGTCGCACCGTGGCAAGGTGACTCCTTCATGGTGCCAATTAAGTAAAATATAATAAGTATTTCTGTAATTACCTGGTTCCAATGAAGGCCAGCACTGCAGGCAAACTCCTCAAATTTTCCGAATAAACAATGCAGGTATCGCGTACAGTCTGATGGCAGCTGGGCGTAAGAACCACTTTCACAGTACTCTGTAAGGGTTTAAAAAAAATACAATAAATTTGCTAGCTTTGTACGTTTATTTATCACGATTATAAATTATTGAACTCAATGCAAAAAAATACCTCACTGACAAGTTAAAATCTCAAGAGATTTGAACTGCTTTTTATGGATTATATCGCGGTTAATTTAGTTACTATTGTAGTTTACTTGTGTCTATTAGTGCTGTTGCTGTGGAAGTCATCTAAAGTTAGGCGTGATTCTCTCCTAATAGGTATTTATCTAATATATTACGTTTCACTTACTAGGTGCTTCCTGGATCTGCATCATGGTAGACTGCGTGTTGCTAGAATCCATCACTGGAGACACACCACTCTGTCGTTTGTCGGTACAAGAGCTAGCGCTTGGGAAGTCACATTGCGAGTGGTCAGGCCTCCATACTAATCCCGGAGCACAGCTCTGAGTGATTAGCATACCGTTCACGCACACGTAGAACTTCTCGCATTTTGGATGTTGATGATAGGTGCCCGTGGTACAAGTCTGGAACAAGTAAATGCTTTTTGTACAACCTATCATTTCATTAGCGCAGTTTTCTAATATGAAGCCGACTGACCTCCCTTTAGACTGGCCTACCGTCGATCGAATCTCGTATCGTATTGTAAATCGAGATCGAAGATAAGGCCGTTAAATTGCGAGCTACTATACCTTTGTTATACTAGCTTTCTATACGTAACATTAAATTTTATTGATTTTATATTTCATATAGAACTATAAGAATATTTTTTATACCTCTAACACCAGTTTTATTAACATTTTACTTTAAGAGAGATCTAGACAGGGCTATGCATCGTATAAAGCTTTGTGTCGAACTCTTATACAGCAAGATATCGTGATACGGTGTTTGAACGTAGTATTTTGTCGTATTAATCAATAGTATTTTCGGCGTAATTATGTCACAAGCTAGTGTTATTTTATTGTTTTCCTTTGGTCACAAAACAATAAGTTAAGAGATGTTATTTTACTTATTTAGAAACAAGTTTAAAACTTTTCTATTCTTTTCTACCATTAAAATAAGGGGTGGACAAATTAATTTTATAATAAGGAGAGGTTGTTATTTAAGAATTCTGCATGCTATTTATGGTAAGTTTGTTTAGCTTTTAAGAGTTGCTCTAAAAGAGGGAGGTACAATGGTGCACATTTGATTTGACGACGGAGTTTTGTGTCACTTAACCTATTAAGTATTGAGTCGCAGCGGCACACCGGCAGTCAGGCACAATTGGTTTTTAATTATATCTGGCATTTTAACAAATGAGTGGTTAATATATATTTTACCTTGCTTGGTACTTGTGCATCGTCCATGACAGGTCTCTTAGTTGTGGTTACGCTCGGTCTCCTAGTCGTGGTGGAGGTCATGGTTGTCCTCCTTGTGGTGGTGACTGGTCTTCTTGTGGTGGCCATGCTGGTCTGAGGGACTGGTGATTTCGATGGTTTGCCAGCTGTTAAAGTAAGTGTCATGGGTTTCATAATTTTGACTATTAATGTAAGTATCAAAAAAAGCAATGTATCATGGATTTATTCAGTGAAAAATTATTGTCGGAGTTTTGAATTTTTGAACCATTGAATTATAATTATATGGACCGTCGACTATGTGCATAAGGTTATTTATCGTTTATATTATTTATAAAGTATCATGAGGCAACCTGTATGTATTATCCTATATTTTCCACTATGCTTGTTTGGTAAGTTCACTGTCTATGAGTTTACCTTCTATTTCACCAATAACTTTGTACCTAGCAGTTTAACAATTTATTATCACATTGCTGCGCTCACATAAATTTTCAAATATACTTTCGATGTATCGTCTTTATTAGTGAAATTTAATTTATCTGTATGTTTGTATTTGTGTATAATTCCACAAAATACTTTTATCAAACAGTAGCTCTTAGAATGCGTTATAGAGGCATAAAATTCAAACAAATTCTCACGAAAATAGCTGTGATGTTTTATGAGTGTTTCGATAATGAGAAAGAGCTAATTGTATTATCGATAAGATCTGACGAAAAGTGAGGCTTTGTACCTTCACACATTGCGAACTCGACCCAGTCGCAACGTTTGGTGCGTTTGTCCCAGTGTAAGCCGGGTGGGCACATCTGCTTGCGCCAGCGCCCGCCGACACATAGGAGATATGCATCGCACGTCGTGGCCGGCGCGTGAACGTCGCTGCCGCCACATGCTGTGTCCTCCTTAGATGCTTCCGATGCTGGAGCTGTGTGGAAATTAATGCATTTGTTAGGTTTCTTGGGTAATAATAGAACATAAGCACAACGTAGCTGCCGCATTGGTACTTATTGGCGTTATATTTAATCTAATCGACTGCACGGATGACGTAGTGGTTTAAGTAGTCACCTTATTGCCATCGTGTTATAGGTTCGATCCACACACGGGACAAAAATTTGTGTTATTCAAAAATAGTTGTTCCGGGTCTGGGTGTTCTTGTGTCCGTTGTGTGAATGTTTGTAAAATATCTCTATACAGAAATTATACCTAGTGAGGAAAATTGTAAAACAAGTCGTCGTTGATAAAGAACCTTCTGAGTGCATCCCATCCACCCTGGTCGTCCCGCCCCGTTAACAGGACAGTTGAGAAAAATTGTTTCATCGACCCCGGTAGTGCCGACCGTTCGTCCGTCGTTTAACGGGGTGGATGGCACAGATCAAGTATCATCTAACCCGGTGTCTTTATTAACGGGGCGGATAGCACAAATTGAGTTGCATGTGCCCCGGTTGTAGTTAAAGGGGAAAATAGAGTACCTACTTATTTTATATACAAAAAGCTTTAACTAAAAATAAAACTGTTTGTATATAACAATCAGTTTTTATTATTGGTAGTATTTGAAGCGGGGAGAATAGATTTATATTGTATTGTCCAAAACATAACGAATTATATAAAAAAAGAGCGCAACTTAAAAAAATTCTTATGATTAGACCATAATCCACGCGAGCAAAGCTAGCGTAATAATAAAAAACAAATTAGTTTCATTAGCAAACAATATAGGTACTTCCTTTGACTTGTTTGACGATATTCGTCAATGATCAACAATCAACGTCTTTATGGTTAAAATATCAAAAAACAATAGGTGCTCATATTACTCAAACACTATTTGAAACAGTAACGAGTATAAAATAATCCGTAGGCAAGTTGCACTAAATTATAAATGGTTGGTTTTACATAGCTGCGCAAAGCCCAGACGATAATAACAGCAAGAATTTCCGTGAATATAATATGTATGCTTAATCAGTGGATTCGCAACGAATTTATACCGATATGGTGTGTATTTGGAGAGCGTCATAGGACTACCAATATCCTCGAGTCTTGGCACAACAAACTTAACAAGTTTATTAAAAGGAAACAACCGAATATTGTGGAATTGCTTAACGCACTGTATAGCGACGCTTCCTATTACGAAGTCGTATCGCAACAAGTTCAAAACTCGGAACCAACACAGTGTAATCGTTTGCAAAAATGTTTAATTTGGAACAACATCATCCTTGAAAAAAATGTAGAATTTATGGATGGCCAAATAACAATAGGTCATTTCCTGGCAATTCTAAGATGATTAGTGGTTTTACTTAATAATTTAACAAAGTATCGTCATATTTTCAGTATCAATAACACTGATTTAGTAATTAAAGACTGCTCAATGGACAGTTAATGAAAGTGATGAAAAGAATTTGTGATTGAAGTAATTATTTATAGATGTAATATTTGTTGAAACAATGTTCTTTTATTTGCATTTTTTTATATTTGTTTAAATTATAAGGCTGATTGGAAAGTATAGCTGATTAACATTATCTGTGATTTTAGGGGCAAGACAAACAGAAAAGATATGACGAAGACTATCTATTGCTAAATATCTTGCTTTTCATAAATTTTTGTTACGTAAACAATATTAACAACCACATTATTTTAACACCTAAGGGGCAAGACAAACAAAAAAGACGTAAGACGAGGACGCGTCGCAGACGCGGCACCCCTTCAATCAATTTTCATACAAAATGTATAGAAGCGTCGTGTCCGCGTCTCATCCGCGCCCTGTCTTTTTTGTTTGTTTTATGTCGCGACGAATACATTTTCGTCACTACCGGGGTCGATGAAACAATTTTTTCCAACTGTCCCGTTAACGGGGCGGGACGATCGGGGTGGATGGGATGCACCCAAATTATTTATTGTATCATATGATATAATATTTTATCGCATTTTATCTATCTTTTCAAAGCCAAAGTCATTGGCTGATTGCCAATGACTTCGCCTTTTAAGTTGATATTACAAAGCATTTATAGTTTAGGTTTTCATAAAGTATTTAATAACAAACAAGTTAGCTGCCTCAGTGGCGCAGTGGTTATGAATATGTCTGCTACACATGAGGTCTCTGGTTTGATTCCCGATTCAGGTTAAGTATTTTTGGGATTTTCTATCATGTAAAATTCAGTACTAAGTCTGAACCGAGTTTTCATTGCACATTCACAAGTATGTTCGATAGAGATTTTCGTAAGTAGTTGTCAATAGATATATTTTTGAGTACTTGCCTTTAGTTGTTGTTTGGGGTCTTGGTGGACGTGTTGGCTTAGGCGCAGCGGTGGTAGATTTCGGTACTGAAATAAAAAAATACAATCACTTTAGTTAAAAACAATATCGAAACATATTGTTCAAGTCTACTTAAACCTGAAAATATCGTAGACAGGTAAGCATGGAGTGTTTTTATACTAATGTTTTTTTTAAGATTAAAATGTACTTGGGATATGTCCTGTGTCCTAGTAATATTTTTTGTCCCGTGTGGAGATCGAACCCACAACAACTGGCGCAGTGACAGTGGCGAGGCGACCATGGGAACCACTGCGCCATCCGTTCAGTCACAGTAGTATAACCAGTTTAAAAGACATTTCTATTGCTGGCACGCTTAGTGTTTGTGTCCGCCAGTAATAAATAAAATACGAATACATTCGAATTATAAATCAACATTTATTCGACTAAATTTCTATTTAACCAGAACCAAATGTTTGTTTAAATATTACTTTTATTAAACGACTTCATAAAAAAGAGGTTCTCAATTCGACAGTACTTATGTTTTTTTTATGTGTGTGACACCAACTCAATTAATAACAATAATTTAATTATTCACAAGAATACGCAATTATTTTTAACTACTTAGTGAATTTTTTGTTTCAGAATATTCTTTATTGAAGTCGGTTTTCTATTTCGTTAAAACTTTTGATTTGGAAGTTTAATTATCATCTGACACAGAAAGCTAACACTACATGTGAATCATAAATATATCATTTTCACTTTAACTCATATTGATAATCGTTAACAATCATTGTCTATCAAATGTATGAGCTTACTCTTCTTAGAGTGGTTACTTTTTCGTGCTATCTAAGGACGATGACACATGTATTATTTAAATCGTTGACCGAAACAATCGAATGAATCAAGTATGTTGATAGGTCTCACCTTCGCATTTGGCGTACTTGGGCCAGTCGCAGTGCTTCTGCGTACTGCTCCAGTGCAGGCCAGGTGCACAGTGTTGCAGGCGCCATGCGCTGCCATCACAATGCAGGTAGGCATTACAGTCGCCTGCCACCGCGTTGTACTGCTCGCCCACGCATGGAGAACCGTGGACTGGGCCTTCGTCTATAGAATCTATAAAGTATTGCTTATATTAGTGACTAGGTTTTGCCCACCGCTTCGCTCGCGTAAATGTACGCTAGGTTAGTAACAGTACTTTATTCTCTATAAAAGGTACCCTATGTCCTTTTTTGTATCTCTGACGACGTGGATGCGAAATTTCATTATAATCGGTCCATTAGTCTTAACTAATGGACCGAAATGTCCGAAAAACAAGAAACTCACATTCATATTCATAATATTAGTTAGGATTGAGATTATAATAAAGTCATTATTAAAATTTTAACGGTATATGACCTTTTTGTCAACAATTAGGTGTGAGCCTGATAGGTGAATAGACATAACGTAACACAATGCTTTGATTATTTGGCGAATTTAACAGTTAAAATCTCATTCTATAGCTCGCATTGGTGACTCGTGTAGTGGATTATCTACTTTGTGGCTAAAAGTCGCAATGTCATGGTAAATAATTAATTAAAAAATGAATAGGTACAAAAGGTTAAGATACAAAACTGGGAGCTTAAATGAACTTACTGATGAGGCTAATAATCATACAGATTTAATAAAGGTGCAAGAAGCGATCAATTTCTATCCTTTCTTTTTTTAAAAGACAACTCCCGCACTCTGGTTTTCACACGAGGAATTTTCCTATACGGCGGTGGAATTTACAAACATTCAAACAAGAAAGAACACCCAGAATCGAAATAACTATTTGTAGATCACACAAATTTTTTCTCGTGTGGAAATCGAACCCACAACACTCATAATAAGATCAGTGCAGTCATAATAAGATCGCAAGTATAAAGTTACCAGATTCAACGGCAGCGGTGGTAGGTCGCTTTGTAGTTGTGGTCGTAGTTGTAGGTCTTGGCGGTGGACGTGACGTCATAGGTGCTAGGGTAGTCGTCGCCGTACTAGCTTGGCTGCTAGCTTGTTCTGTATTCAAATTTATCAATGTATAAATACGCATGGATCTTCTTTTCTTATATGAAATTGTCGGCAAATGTGTTATTGGTACGTATTGTGTCTTTTTGCCTGAATGTAACTCCAAATTTTACATAACAACATCCGGACAGATTCTGGTAAATTTACGCATAGTCCGCCATGGCCGGGTTACAATAATCTTTTTTATCATCGCCCTATTTACCGTGGGGATAAACAATAAAGCCTAATAACAATATGCCAAAAGTCCGCAGCACAGGTATCAATGTATAGCTAGTATTAATAAACTTTAAACACGTACAGAATAAATGTTGTAGCTTGCAGTAGTTCTACCGAGTTTATTTGACTTCAATTAAAAAATGTTATAAGTATGTAGTTGTGAAAGTTACTATAAAGTAAATATGAATTTAGCTACAATTTTAAGTTACCTGTACACTTAGCAAAGCTAGGCCAGTCGCAACGGTTGGCTGAAGCGGCCCAATGCAAGCCTGGAGCACAACGGTGCTTGCGCCACTGTCCACCCTCGCACTGTAGGTAACCTTCGCAGTCGCTGGGAGCTGGGTGGTAGTCGCCGGCGTTGCACGGTGAGCCTTCAAGACTACCTGTTATACAATTATTGTGTTTATTGACATGTTATTGGCATATATATATATGTTGTTATAAAGCTGGTATGCATGTAATGCAAAGCTTAATAAAATTATATATTTGTCTGAATATCACATTTAATAATGCTCGTTTACGATCAACGTCGTCATTTCGAACGACGTATTTACATACTTTTTGTAACAACAGCTCTAAGCGAAATTTCTGGTGAAAGTCCAATATATGGAATTAACTAGGTATCAATGAAATCTTAAGGAGTAACGGCATTGTTAATATAATATATTATTTTGTGTACCTAAATTTAATGTTCCTCTATGATTTTTATCTTTGATATTCTCAGACATAACAACGTCTCCTTAAATAATTAAATATAATATTATAATTATTATTAATATTAATTAAAGAATTAAAATAATGTTGTATGTTATTTTATATTCCTTAACTTGCTCTCTCAGATAAGTATGACTATAAATAAGAATCGAGATTTAGAGATTTTCCTTATTAAATAAATCATTTTCAAAATAGTTAATAAATGGTATCTGCTCAAGTGTAGCGATATTTGGAAGGCATTAATTAAGGTTTTCACCAGTGTCTTCAGATGGTCGCTTAGTGGTGGTGGGACGTTTAGTTGTGGTAGGACGTTTAGTCGTGGTGGTAGTAGTGCTAGTTGTGGTTGTCATCGGCGTGGTAGCTGGCGGCCACCACGTTTGTGTGGTACTCGGAGTTGTAGTCGAAGGGTTCCAAGTTTGCCATGTGGTCGAGGTATGGTGGTGGTCATGGCTACCGCCTCCACTGCCTCCGCCACCGCCGGCGCCGCCCAAAGAACCTGAAAAAGTAAGTAATTAGAACTGGTTTGTGCTATGTATTCAAATAAATAGCTCTTTGGAATATAATTATGTAATTATATAGAGAGAAGACAGTTGGATTGCCTCGCTCTTTGAAATATTCAAGCATCGATGCTTTTTTTAAACTGAGATCAAGAAATCTATCTGAAGCCAAATCAATTTGACACTAATTTATCTGTCGTGTGTCTGTATTTGTTTCGGCACTATGCAAAAACCACTGAACCGATGATAATGCAATTTCGTATGGAGATAGTTAAAAACTTTAAGAATAGAAGACATTAATTTTTAAAGTTTAGCGGTCGCAATTTGCTTTTGTATCGAATAGATTTTATATTATGTACCATCAGATTCAGCAGGGGTCGTTGTAGGAGGTGAAGGAGTGACTGGTTCTGGCGGTCGCTCGCACGGCGCGCTGGGCGGCTCTGGTACGCTGCGCCCAAGAGCGCGGCCTGCGGCGCGCAGCAATGGTGAAGGCTCAGCACAACAGCGGTTGCTGAAGTCGTCCAAGTCGATCGCCCATGCGGTCACGCCACCCATGCCTTGACGGAGAGCCCATTCCACCTGAGCAATATATGAGTCAATTAATTGTATGTAGTTTTAAATAAGCGTGTTGAATCCATGGTAGAGAAGGATCAGATTTTTAAGGTCAACATTGTCAATAGACACGTAGTTAGATAGTATGACTTCTAGCTCGTCTGCATTGTGTGGAAACAAAAGGTAACTGATAAAACAGAGTCGTGAAACACTTCTGGCTGAGTCATTTGCCTGTCCTTCTGTCTCCACAAGGAACAAGGACGCATGGAAACATTTTAAGATATGTTCACGGCCTCACACCTGTACACCTTTGGAAGGGTAGGCAGTAGTGTATTACACTCACGTTTTACCAACCACGGTCACATTAGCCTATCCGGAAATTAAATCCAGGACCAAACGATCGCACGCAAACATAAACGCAAATAAATTGATGGCACCGGGATAAACGAGGCAGTATTCTTTTTCTGTCTTGTTATATTTTACCTTGTCAGTAATAGATTTTGGATCATCGTATCCCACCCATTGATTGTCAGAATAGGTGTAAGGTCCCGCGTTCTCTTGACGACCAGTCTTCCATCTTAAGTTCTTTACTGAAAACGAAACATTACAGAAGTACATAATTATGTATTTACTTTTTTCTACAAATAAGTATGTGTATTTAGGCTTATAAATAATTATGCATTCTTACCTCTGTAGCATATTTCATAGTAAGCCAACATGCCCGGTTGCTTGGTAAATTCTCCTGGTTCACCAGGACCGGCTGCGGATGATCCAGGGCCTTTAGCTCCACTGGCATCTGTCAATCTATACGATTGACCGTAGAATGACAAGCCAAGGAGCAATTTCTTAGGATCTGCACCTCCATTAATTATAGCCTTAACGGCATATTCCTGAAATAACGAGCATAAGTTACTTGATGCCACTTTAACATAAGTTACAAAATTAAGCAACATCATAAATTTCAAGTTAATACTTACGATAGAATAATAAGCTAGTGAGTCTTTAGGTGCCGGAATCAAAGGTGTATGGTGACCAGTTGACCTCTCCCAACCGCCATGATAATCGTATGTCATGGTACTGAGGAAATCAGCCGCCTTCGATATCACAGGCAAATCGTAAGCACTTTCTATCACTTCCTTGTATCCAGATATGGCTACACCAAGATCCATACCTGCACCGTGCAATGCTTTAGACAATTCCTGTAACAACAAAACATGAACAACAAATGTTTAAGGAAACTACTACACTGCAGTTTACTTTAAAATAAGATGTAGGTTTTGTTTAGTTACCTGCACGAATTTGGCATAATTAGCTTTATCCGAAACAGCACCCTTTTTACAGTTGCTCTGCCAACAAACCGGGTAGTTCCAATCCAAATGAAGACCCTTAAAGTTGTGCATCCGCAAGAATGGTATTAACTTTTCTATGAACTTGCTACGAGTTGCTGAGGTTGAAACCATACGGGAATATTTGTCGCCAGCGGAATCTGTCCATCCTCCCAAACCCAGGAGAACTTTCACATCTCTCAGAGATGTTACACGTTCGTAAAGATCTAAGAAAAAAAGTTGCACATTATTAAGAAAACATAGCAATAGTACTTTTTGGCTATGTCAAAGATTCCGAGAAATCTCTTTGTCTAACAGAAGAACTTACTATTGGTAATATCTGCCCAAGGGTCAAACTCCTTAGCGATAAGATCGTCAGGGGAGAGCGAAGCGTAAGCGTAGACAACGTGAGTACAGAGCCTTGTATCTACCTGTTCAGGTACAAACTTGCCGTCGCCGCGTCGATAGAAAGCCCAGCTTGTCATGTAGCATACAATTAGCTTGTCACTCTGCTTGCCTTAAAATAAAGAACCATTATTGAGCAAAACATTTGAAAATAAATAAACAGTATTTAAGAATGGTATTTAGTTGCAAATCTTACTTTTTTTGGTATCAGTTTCGGCAATGAAGCGTTCAGGATCTTTGCTTGCCATCATTTCCTTTGTTGGATCATTCCACTGTAAATACAAAGTGACGTAATTAATAAAATGAGGGCAATTTAGAAAACGTAATGTTAAAAACTAAATGTTAACATACTTCAAAGTCGTTTTCATAAGCTTGTGACAAGAACCGAGCTGCATCTTCTACACTGATTCTGAGACTTTGTCCTGGCATACATTTTGCTACATCTTGGTGCCTGTAGAAAATAAAAATATTTGATAAACTCGTGCATTGACCTTGTAGCTTAATAGGTAATGTATTTCACGGAACATACCCACAGAATCCAGTAGAGGGATCGTACAGACGCTCGTCTTCACAAATCATTCTGTAGCTTATACCGCCAGTGCAGAAATGGAAGTGTGCACAAGACTCTTCGTCGGATGCCAAATAAGCATTCTCAGAATCACAAGCACCTATCTTCAATGATGACTGATCAGATTGTATACCTTCTCCTGTGTAAAGAGAAATATTTAAGTTAGTATTGTACTTAATCTGAATAGTAAATTTTCATATGTATTTATCCATATATGGCAAAAAAAGTGGATTAAGATCATAAACAATTTTATATCCCATAAAGAAAAGCAGTAGTCAGCTTAAAGAATGTTGTCTTTTGTGTCTCTGTATATGTGAATACATAAATCAAAACAACTTTAAAGTTGTTATGGTAATATGAAACATTTCTTTATATCGCCAGAGACATACTCGTATATATCTGGCCGTTCTTACCAACCCAAAGCTGTTATGATAATTTAATTGGATTCTTTATTTTTATTCTGGATCTGTTCGGATATGTACCTGTACAGTATTATCAGGTAGTTCCATCAAGATTTATCGATGACAATATTATTTCTGGACAGTCATCAAAATACTGTCGTCAAACTCCGTCAAGTTGAATGAGCTGAGTAAACTCATAAAAGATACTAACGTGTACATTTAAAACACTGGGTACATAAGTTGGCTTCTTGTTTAGACTGGTCAAATACGCGTTGAAATTCCAAGAAAATATTGTGTGCGGAACTATTAAGTAAATTGTAGGAATAAGAGGTCAATTATAAAATAATAAGTAGCTAAGTTACCGTTCAATGTAGTTGAGATAGTGCTAAGAATAGGGAACGGTGGACCGCATAGTCCACGGAAATCGTCCATGTCGATTGACCATGCTGCCGCTCCTGCCAATCCCGTGCTTATTACGAACTTCATCTGTTTAAAAAGGATGCTCGTTAATGAAAATATACGCAAAGATATGACCATATTTACTACTAGTTATAATAATAATTATATTCAGTTTACCTTTTCGAAAACAGTATTCGGTGTGTCATACGTGATCCATTGGTTGTCGAACACAGCGTACGTATTGCCAGCTGCATCAGTGCCAGTGACTCCCTTGCCTTCGCGTTCAGCCATACAAATCTGGAGATATTAATTATATTGTGCTAAAAGTTTGCTAATACATGTTATTAACAAATATATAGTAATAACCAATTGACTATTGCGGATCACAGACGCCAGTTAATTTTAACGAACCCAGCTTAAATTCGAGTAGTTACCTCAAAGAATGCCAATAGTCCTTTAGTCTGCGTGTAAGATCCCTCCTCACCCCATCCACTAATCGAAGCTCCTGGAGCTGGGAGAGTGGACGGTGAAAGAGTGTAGCTGCGGCCGAACAACGGTATTCCAAGAACTAACTTCTCAGCGTTCATTCCGTGACGAAGTATGAATTTCACCATAAATTCCTGTGGAAATAGGTCACCTTAATAACCACATTTATTTGTTTTATTAAGTGACAGAAGTTATAACGTAAACGCACCTAATAACGATCCCTTAAAATCAGCACCCATTACCGCCCGTTTTATAAAATTATCATTTTAAAGTGTTTTATTAAAGTTAGACAAGTGGTTGCTGTAGAGAAAATATAGATGTATTTGTATTGCAAATGTTCATCACTTGCTTGAGTGCGTAAATCAGCGATTTAAGGAATAATTGCAGATTTCGTCGTCGGACTCCGGAGATAGCGCATATTTCATAGTGTCCCACTCCCGATTACGTGTACACTTATTTCTTTCTTAGCAAAAAATATAATCATATTAATTTAATACAGCATTCTAATGAACCTTGCTTAATGCTTAATGGTTTTGATAGCTTCTTAATACTTTCATAAACATAAATAATAACTAATTTTTATGAGATACAGCTTTAATTTGCCTAAAATTCAATATTAAAATGTGTCGGTAATAGGTACAAAAATCACAGTTTTATTCCTATTACCGATTCATGTCGCTGTTAGGTTTTTGAAGAATATTTTAATTTTTCTTTTCCTTTTATAATACATCAATTAATAAGTAGTAGGCTATACTAATTTGATTAGTTAGTATGTCAAGTTGTATATGAGCTATTAGCGCCATAATTATGTTTAAAAGTATCACTATCTGTGAAAATTAACTTTGTTCTTATGTAAATGTTTTGATGAATGTAGGATGTATCATTCTCAAATAATGTATTTTATAGTTAACATAACATTAATATTAAATATTCATAGCTACTGCACCTATGTATATACCTAATTATACAAATGTACTAAACAACAACATTTAATTAGGTCGGTAATAGGTTTTCTTTAATATAACCTTTAACCGATCTAACTGTACTTTTGCAGTTTTTAAAAACAACAAACCCTTATAGTTTAGGCATGTCCGTCCAGCAGTCTGTTTGCCTGACTGTGTAAGTTAATAGTGTGTCAGCATCTTTTTTTCAGTAAATATATATAGTATAATGTCATTAACATTATATTATTATCTCATAATAAACATACTAATATTAAAAATCACCTATTCCACTAAGTATATTATAGACTTAGTATATTCGACAAGGTAAATAAATTTGTTTCAAAAACATAGAAGAATCAAAACGTAAGCAATATACAGCTAATCAACTTGACTCTGCATTGATGGTTATCAATAATGGAGCAAGTATCTATGAAACCTCGTATAGATTTGGGATTCCAAGAAACAACTCTTCGTGACAAGAGAGATAACAAGTACTCTAATAAAAATTGTGGGATTCGAACCATCTTCACCAAGGATGAAAAAATCCCAATTAATAGACTGGATTCACATTTGAGAAGATTAGGTTTATCTGTAACAAAAAACCAGCTACTGGAGACGGTGTCAAAATTAGTGGAAGCATTATTTTTAAATGTTTGATGAACATTTGACTTGACTGCTAAACTTAAGGTTTTATAGTAATTTAATTTTTGTATGTTCCCTTTTTATGTAGATTGCATAATGCCATTTATTGTTGTATAATGCCATAGGTACTAGTCTGAATCTATCATATTATTTGAGACTGATTAAAGGCTGTTAAGCATGTGTAGAGCAGCGATAGCTCAGTGGGGAGACCAACAGACTGCAATGCAGAGGGTCTCTGGTTCGAACTCACGTCGCGCACCTCTGACTTTCGGAAGTTATATGACTTTTCGAAATTATGTGCGTATTGATTGACAATTATCGCATGCTCCGTGCCTCGGAGAGCACGTTAAGCCGTCGGTCCCGGCTGCTATGAACATCTATGGCAGTCGTTATTGGGAAGTCAGTGCCTTATAATATTCTGACACTGGTCTAGCCTTAGGGTATCATTAGCCTTCGGGTTGTGGAGGTCAGGTGGCAGCCGCTCCGTGTAAAAACTGATATCCAGTCAAATCCGGTTAGACTAGAAAAGCCGACCCCAAGTGACTTGGGAATAATAAAGGCTAGGGAGAAGAAGAAGCATGTGTAGAGCTAAGTTTTGATAATAACATATTGTATTGTGGTTGATATATAAATAACTAAAACACTGACGAGCATTGTTATTTAATTTGATTTGTTCTGTTCATTTAGCGGTCGGTAATAGGTGCCACAAAAACGGTAATAGGAACACGCACATGATTTGGATCGGTAATAGGGAGATAGCCCTTTCATGTTTTACCACTGTAATCAATAAATAAATTATTATTATTATCAATTTATATTCGTTTCTAATTTTCATTAATTTTTGCAAATTGTTTCTATATCTGACTAAAAGGATCGTCAATTTCAGTACATGAAAAAAATAAAAGTAGACTAGTTTTTAAACAAGTGCTTATTTTTTGCATGTCAATCTGAATTTTGCTTAAACTGGCGGTAATGGGTGCGTTTACGTTATTGCTGCATTTATAGAAATTACGATTACACTATAGTCACTGTATTTGTAAAGTTTAACATATGAATAATAGAGTTTATTTCTGAACTGCAACAAACTGTTACAGTTTTTGAAAGAACATTTTAATCTTGGAATCTTTCCTTACATTGCCGGGCCTTGCCACTGATGATTTAAACATATTTGCAAGTCGTAGATACAGTTACTTAGTTCTATTTGGTGGATCATATATTTTTAACTGACCGTTTTACTGACCCAGTCTGCTATACTAATCGAGGTATATTTTCGATAACTATTAGTACGTAATATTGTACTTACAACGTTGTCGTAACGCTGGTCGCGAGAGGCCGCGCCGGGGTCCTTGTGTAGCGCGCTGTGTTGGACAGCTCTTGACGGAGGGTCGTCTCGTTTCGCATGTGTCATGTCCCAAGCCTGCAGTACACTGTAGTCCGTCGCGCCGCTTACAGCACTCAGGTCATAGCCGTCCTCTATTTGATACCTAAAATTGTAACTCAATGAAAAGCTGGTGTAATGGATATCTATGCTTTATTTTTATTTATTTATTTGGAAAAGATATCGCCCGCACTGAGGTTAATTCCTGTTTCGCGTAAGACTTTACAAAAATTCAAGTAACGGACATCGAGACTCAGACAACTGTGGATCACAATTTTTTATTCTGACTGGGGATCACAACACTCGGCCCAGTTGCAGTGGCGAGGTGGCTATTTAAACCCAAAACCATCCATGCAGTCAAAATATATGTGTTTGACAAAAATAATAGTATATACATTAAAATAAAAAGTTGCTTGTTGCTATACCAAAAAGCTAAATATTCTAAACATACCTAAAAGGCGGCAGAACAGTGGAAAGCAGGAATCCATAAGACGAGAACTTTTCGCGCATCTCATAAAGCAGGCTAGTGAGCAGGTCTCTTTCCTTTTCGTCCTTTTCACCTAAAACAGATGTAATTATAATATTCTATCACATACACACAACACCATCTACCCAAACTAAGCAGAGCTTGTACTATGGGTACTAGACAATGGATAAACATACATATATACTTTATTTTTTTAAATGCCTACATATTATACATAGAAGCACCCAGACCAAGACAAACATCTATGTTCATGCACACAAATGTTTGAGTCGTGCGGGAATCGAACCCGCGACCTCAGACGTGGCAGTCGGTTACACTAACCACTACGCCATCGAGGTCGTTGTTATTAGATATCTTTCAAGTAAAACTTTTCAAAAGTTGTAGTTTAAAATATGAATGTAATATTTTACCTGGATACACCCAGTGCAGATCAAGACCATCGAAGTCGTGGTCTCGCATGAAATTGAGAGCGCTGTCGATGAACATGCTTCGTCTAATCGATTCTTGTACCATCTCGCTGAACAGTCGTTCTGTGCCCTCACCGCCTACGCTGACCATAACCTTAAGGCCGGGTATACGACGTTTCAAGCCAGTTGCGATACGATATCCACCTGTCATAAAGTGTTTAGACTTCATCAGTTAAGATTTACAAAAAGCAATAATTATTTGAAATAATTTTATATAGCATGCTAATTTCTTCTCGCATCGGCACCTATAATATTTATATAAATTAGATAGCTCTAATATATATATTCTTTATAGCTAGTTAGTAACCTAATTTATGATAATACAGTATTATTTCTGATTTACTTAAATATTTTTATAAGTTGCCTAACTTTAAGAACCTCACTTATAATTTTAAAAAGATTGCACCTGCTCTAGGAAGAATTCACAAGCATTCAAACAACGGACACAAAAAACAACCAATCTCGGAACAACTATGTGTAGATTATAAACAATTTCAGCTGCACAGGATTTAAAAAAAGATGCGGAAAATTTTATACTCGAACCTACAACATTTGGCGCAGTGGCAATAATTTAATTGTCTATCATGGTAGTTAACTCACCTTTGACAACATCGTAATCCTCATTGGTGGGTATAACAGCGTATGTGTGCGGGTGTAAGGTGGCGAATGCGTAGTGGAGATGAGTGCAAGACTGCGGCACAAGCCCAGCAGTAAACGCTAGAGGCGGCGCTCTGTATGCTGCCCAGGACTGAATGTAGCACACCACTAGACGACGAGTTGTAGGTCCAGCTACTGTCTGTTGCATTTCTAAGAACAAACAAATATTTTAACACATGTCTATTAAGACAAATAAATTTTGCTCGCCGCTTTGCTGCCATTAATATAAAATTTGTCAATAATTCCTCGGAAACAGTACTATTTTTCTGGATAAAATGTATATATTTTTCTCTACGCCTGACAACGTGTATGCAAATTTTCCTGATGATCAGTTGAGCAGTTAAGGCGTGAAAGCGTAACAAACAAACATATTCACAATCGCATTTATAATGTTAAAGTTAGGAAAGGATTCAGGATCAGGATTAACATTGGCATAGTAAATACATTTTGGCATAGTTACGTACCTTGCAAGTTCGCATTTCCCAGCTGCAATCTCTCATCGTTACGGCTGCTGCTGTCATAAAAACATTATCGATTAAGCTATTTATTTTATTGTGATCAATAGAACTATATATTATTCGATTCTCTACGTGCTTACTTGTTTAGGTAACTCGCGGCGCCGTAATACTGCTTGTATCCGCCAAGATTCGTTATATCTTCAGCGTCCTGAGGAAAAATTACATTTAGAATACCAAGAGATCTATAAAACTGCAGCATGTAAGAAGTAAGATGTATACAAAATCTAAATTTCTACCTCCACTAATTTATATGAGAAACCAGGTTCCATGATAGAGATAGGTCGTTTTTCCACAGCATCACGTAGTGGCAGTCTTTCGTCCCCTTCATCACGAATACTCCTGTAATGCAAATGATAAGTACAGTGAATGCCAAATTTGTATGTGCATAATAAAACATTTCGGTGTATAAAAATCTCATGTACCTTAACGGTATGCTTTCAACGGAGGCACGTACTGGTGCAGCCAGTGGGTCGTGTTTTGGGATCGTCTCAATCGCATTTCTTGCGAACGTGGTGACCGCGACTCGCGGAGATGCCACTGTATAAGCGCATAGCGCTAACGCTATTGCGCACTGCATACAATAAAAACATATTACATAATATATACTGATATGAAACATCTATGTATTTAGTCTTTTAATAACAAATGTGTTAAGATATCGACACCTAAAGCTATGAATAAAACACTACGTGTTTCCAAACTTTGTTAATTTTTATTCTTGACAAGAGCCAGGTGTCGTGTTTAGCATTCGTGGAACAGAATGCTCTGAGGCTGACGACCTTATATAAAAAATCTTTGTGTACATCTATAACAATACAAATAGGTATCAATTACTTGAGGACATTTAAATAACGCTCGCGATACCGTTAGTGGGAAGATGAAAAAGTGTAGTTATATAAAAAAATGCTGCAGTATAGTCTTTGAAGTTAGGGAACAATTGATGAAGTACAAAGGATCCATTAATAAAGATTGTGTGGTTTTTCTGCGAGTTACGGCGCCGGAACTGAAACTGTATGAAGCGTAGGCGCTGGCGGTCACTGACCTATCGATCAAGTATCGCACTATGTCTTTGCGTAATTTACATAACTCGACAGAGTCAAGATCAACACTTACGACAAGTCTACCAAACTTTGTGCTTCTACTACATTTTATAAATATAATTTGTGGAGAATGTCAATGGCCGTGTTTTAATTCGATTTAGATGTCATTTACTCGAGCTTAAGTAGTTTGACGAAAAAAATAACAGTTATATCATGTAGGTAGATATATTATCCTGATTTGATGAATATCCGCATAAAGTAAAACTGTGATATTGAAAATATTATTTTTACGTTATTTTAATACATTGAGTATTGATAATTATAATTAGACTAAAGCTAAATGTCGAGTAAAGGTCGGTTATTGAGTAGGTATTTAAGTATTTTATTAAAAAGTGTGATACCTATAGTATCACATTTATAATATTAATTTAACTAATGGCTAATAACTTACAATTCTATTAAAATATTTAGGGTCATTAAAACATATATACTTACAGTAAAATTAATAATTGGGACAAATCGGGTTTAGGTCAAATTATGTATTCTGAAGGACGTTCGGACCCTAACTTAATGTTTTATTTTAATGTTTAGAATTGATGTGCAAATCCTTTCAAAACCGCCAACATAGGTACATGTTGATGGTTAATATTTTAATAAATTATACATTCTGTTTGAATTCCTTGATATAATGTAGAGCAACCATGTATAGATTATATTTTTCTCTAGTCAAATTAATCAATGATTATAATTTGTAGTTAGCAGAATATTTGATTATCTAATGCCTGTTTGATGTATTTTGGGTGCGGGAAGTTGATCTAATAAATTACTATTAAACGATTTCTAGTACATTGACTCGAGTCGTTCGGAAAACAACACAATTTGCATACAGGCATCAGAGGCAGGTAGCCGCGCGGCTGCCTGCGGGGTCATCGTCATCATCCCAACCAGTCCAAGATGTTTTCGCGTGACATTTCGCTGGCGATTAGGACTCGTACTTTTGTGTTTTATATATTTCGGACTCGATATTTGAGATTATAATGACTTCAAATCCCTTCAGCCGTGTTATTGACATAATGTGAACGTGTAGCTCATTAACTTTATGGTTAAAATATATACTTAACATGTGCCTTAGTTGGCAGATTTAATGAAAATGTACTTCAATAAATTATCACAAAATTACCCCTGTCAAATAGAGAACAAAATAATAATCTGATACGGAAATAATACCCGCTCCATTTTGTTGTAACATGGTAGCTGTTTTTTGCAACCGCCAAAGGATAAAAACTTATTTATGTATGGATAGCCAGTAAATTGGATTTGAGGCAAAAGGACATGGTATTTACTGACCTTTAGCGGCTGCGCTAGACTTTTGATTAAACGAAACATGTATAAAATAGAACATCTAGGAAACCAGTAGATTGATATAAAATGACATTGTGTTTATATGAAGGCCAAGGGAGCGACGCACGCGTGGTCGTCCCTCTGCGTGCACTGCATACTACCTATATTGAATTGTTATGTCTATAAAATGGTAATATATTTATGCCGTAGTATCTACGTACATTTTAAGTAATTATTTTACAGCTTTCCTATTTACCTTATATTACAGTCAATCTATTATTGTATTATAAAACGAAATTGTGTTATAATGAGATGAAACATGATCACGATCACATGTAATCGCACTTCCAAAATACATCATTTCCAGATTATAATACTACTCCAGTAATAGAGTATAATACTGCCGAAATACTAAGAGATATGGAGGTTTTCTAAATGTTAAGTATGTTACAATGAATTCAACTGTCAGTAAAATATAATTTTTAACACAAGGTATCACAGCCATCTAATCCTGTTAATTTATTCTAAACATTGCATTAAGAAGAAAATTATAAGATAAAACTCTTTTGTTGTTTGTCTGGTGTGTCAGGGAACTTAAATGGAAGCTTTTAATTAAACAAATTCAAAGATCTTCATTTGATATACATATTTATATTTGTAATTAATTACCGTGTTAATAAGCTATTTGTATCGTTGAATATAGAAACTAATATTGAATACGCAGAAAGTATGTACTTTGCTTACTAATTGCAAGTAAACAATGCATAAATTCATCGGTCAAATGACTCATGGACATATCAAACGACATCACTTATTTAAACTTCAAGTGAAATTAGTCATTGCTTTATGTTCACTGTTAAACCACAGTTACCGGAGCTTTGTAAATAACATGTCTTTTGTTGACCAAGCTTATTCACGTGTTTTAGAGGTATGTACACAAATTTAATACTGTTTTGATAAATTTCCAAATACAGACATTAGACCACCACTTATATTTTACCGCTACCTTGCCGTAAAAGCCTTTCATATTTAATAATACGTTAACTACACGTCTATAGATATTGTTAAAGTTTTAAGAGTACACGACCCAGTTTATACATTTTAGGTAAATCTATAATGATGTAGTTTCTATACATCGAATGTCTTAAACATTACCGCTATGTACACACTTTAAATCTATGCGATATTTTCTAAGCTATAGAAGAACGGAGGGCGATAATTGGAATATTAATTCAGTATAACAACCTTTTCAAAAGGCAAAATAAATAGTGCCATCCAATTAAGAGGAGCTTCATTAAATTATTTTGTGTAAAGAAGGAGAGATACCGGTTTTACGTTAAGTGGTTTGTTTGGTATGTTTCGATCCCGTCTTCACGACCTTGCTCCCGACCACGTGTGCCCTACTGGCTCGTATCATACAGGTGCAAAGCACTTAACTTTCCCATATGACTTTATACATTTATAACCGAGTATTCATGCCGCGCATATGTAATGAGCCATACAGACACTCACTTATTTCACTGACTTCATTTTCGGACAATTCAGCATACTTAAGGCGCTTGGAGCAACGTCAAATATTTGTATTTTGGATTAAAACAGTTAGGTTCATTCTAAATATATACATTTCCTAAAGAATTTTAAAATACGAATAAATAATTTTAGAGTTCATTAAACTTGACATATTATTAATAATAATTGCTATTATCCGCAGTACCCATAGCGTTATTCACGACGATTTTTTGGTTGTTAATTTTATAAAAATGTTATTGACTATAACTCATGTGTCATTTATTAAATATTTAAAAAAAATATATATCCCGATTTTATCTATGTTTAGAAACTTCTTATAGATAACGTGTGAAGGCTGATTAAATGGTTAACACATTCTCTATCATTTCCCCATATTTTTATATAATTTATGTTGATTAAACTAATTTTTTTTAATGGTATATTTTAATAGTGCGGGCAAAATATTAAACTAAAAAAAGTGGATTTGTAACGAAATAATTATATATATGATTAAAACATAAAATATACTATACTTAAAACATATATAAATATAAATATATACTATAATTAAAAAAATACATATGAGAAAAACTTACCCATGCTGTAAAGCTATGCCCCATGACGGGGTTTTCTATTACTTGCTTTCAGCAGATATCACTGAAATGAAAAAGTGGGTTATGTTAAAAACAACGTCCCACCAGATAGCTGTTTTGTCTTTTTATCCTTTCTCCTATGTTTTAACTTAAACGACAATTTAAGTATTAAATAAATCCATTAATTATAAGAATAATATTTTTTTCATTTCATGGAAGTAATCTGCTACCGTACTAATAAAAGGAATACAGTGCATTTAAAGCTCACCTGTTTATGTTATCCACTATAAGGATAAGAGGGAATAAATATAACACTACCCTTATGTGTTGTATGAAGCTGCGTGTGCGACGCGAGTCTGGTGCGACTGAGCGGGCGGCGCGCGCGTTACCTAGTGTTAAATACCCCGGTGTCATCGAGCTTCGCGTCGCACCTCGCACCCACGTTTGTGCACAAGTATCATTCATGTTTAGGGACATACTTATCTACTAAGACACAAAGAGCTTATCTCAATGTAACGACGTCAATATTTAGATATTTTATTAAAGATCTAGAGCAATATAATTATGTTACCTGCTACTTAATTAATATTTTTACATCGGGTAAACAATCTTTTAGTGAGAAAAATAATTCGTTACTTATTGCACTAATTTAATTTACAAAACATATATTAAAGGAATATGGGTTTCCTCATAATAACTACAAGTCATGTAGAAAGTTTGAAATTAACTTATCTAAACATGCAAATCAAAGAATTAATCAGTTCTTATTTTGTATGCCTTTCTTAAATACCTGAAAACCATTTTACACATACACGTGAAAATATATGTTTTTGTGAAGTACTCTAATAAAAATTAATTTACGCTCTGATATATGGTTACCTACCTTTCGTTACGAACTTAAAACACTTATTTCACTTAGTCTACCGGTTTCTATATAAACTTTTTGTATTTTAGGATTCCGTGTGAAGTTCAAGTTTTGGCATTAGACGATTACACCAGAATTTTGTAGAGTATGTGCCTAATTAAGTTCGTAAAATATGGACCTATTCGTATGATCAGATATGACGTTTAAGGAAACATATTGTTTACGTTTGTAGAAAATGTCGTACCCATTTTGTCAAATTATCATATGATGCATATAATGTATGCTGCCACAGTAAAAATAAATTAAGGACATTTTAATATTCTTGTTGGAGACTGGAAAAAAGTCTATGTATGTCACATATATTTTAATTTATTTATTTTTCTTTGGGAAACAAACAGATGTTACAACATAAAGACAGTAAGCTACAAATAAAACATGATCCAGAAGAGTTTCCACACATTGCTTTTACATTCTGCGACCGATATTAAATAGTATTAAGAGACTATAAAATAAAACAGGATAACTAACAATTTGGAAAACAATATAATATATGTATAATATGATATGCATTATTGACTATTGCAAAGGATTATTGGCAAGCGATCTCTTAAATTTAGCCAGAGATATATGAAATATATCTATGTCATCATTGCTCCCACTGATTTCAATTAGGTTGTTATAAGCGCGATAAGATCATCGGGTAAAAGTGTTCGTACCATAATTGGTTTTAGCAACGGGAATATGAAAGACAGACTTCTTTCTTGGACTAAGTCGTGGACATCCAAATCTTATTTTACTCAAAAGATAAGGGGAGTCCACATGATTGCTACTAATCTTATAAAGAAAAACTAAATCGTGTTTCAAACGTTTAGATTCTAGGGTCTGGAAATTCGCCACAACCGATTCATTAGTATGTGATGTAATTAAATTTTTATCACATCGCTAAGTGATGTGTTTCATAAATTTCTTTTGGATCCTTTTCATTTGGTCAATATGTACGTTATACAGGGGATTCCAGACCACAGACGCATACTCCAATATTAGCCGGACAATGGTTTTATAAAGAATTAAAATGGTGGTCAGACGTTTAAAATCCTTTGTTATTCTTAATACAAATCCCAACATACGAAACGCTTTATTGGTGACGGATGCGACTGGCTGATCAAGAATAAGTTTACTATCTAGTAGAACCCCCAGATCTCTCACCTCGGACAGTCTCTCAATGGTTTCTTTGCTAAGCGAGTAATTGTATACTATGTTTTTCTTTTTCTAGTAAATGTAATAACATTATATTTTTAACATTAAGATAAAGGTTATTATTCTTACTATATTTACAAAATTATCTAAATCATTTTGCGATTCTTGACAGTCATTTACATTTTTTATTTTCATATCTTTTTAGGATAAGGTCTCTCTAAAGAATAATAATTGCGTTTTAGAAATCTTTTTATAAATTTCACATGAACACACATACACACACTCATAACTGATGCACATCGAGAATACTAAGTACTTAAAATATATATTATGATAATAGCTTTTCGATAACTCTTTCGTGTTCTGCAGTAATTATCTCAATCATTTATTTGTTTCTATGTTTTTATATATTTACAAAAAAAAGTATGTGTGTATGTTAATCCATTGTCTAGTACCCCTAGTACAAGCTCTGCTTAGTTCGGGCTAGATGGTGTTGTATGTATGTGGTAGAATATTATTATTATATATTCTCTTTGACTAGATGATATAGTAATATTGCATACCTAATCATGTAAATTATTAAAAAATAATCCGTTATATATTAGGTAAACATACCTAATATTATAATTATAGCGGTCATATATTATAATATGTTAATTTTCTGAACTCAGTGCCAAAATTAATTCTGCAGTAGATTAATCAGCAATCAGGTTTTCGAGAAAACTACTTTTAATCTGTAGTATTGTTTCCAATGTAAATATAATATACTAGATATGTTATTTTCATAGTAATTTACTTCGAAAATCTGATCCAGGATATTTTCTAATTAATAACTGCGTTTGTGTAAAAAATATGACGAATAACTGGTATACGGGGTAATTTGTTTCGCTGGTTCTCATCTTATATAAAAAACAGAACAAAAAAGCCATTCACAACAGGCTTTCAGTCTAAAGCAGTGTCTATAACCTCTGGTGTTCCACAAGGCTCAATTTTGGTGCCCCTGTTGTTTAATTTATACATAAACGATATTAACTACTGATTAAACATTCAAAATTTAATTTATACGCTGATGACTTGAAAGCCTTCAAAACAATACACAATGTGGAAGACTGCCTCTTGTTTCAAGAAGACCTGGATAGACTCAGAGCATATTGCCTTGTTAACAAACTGCATTTACGCATCGCCAAGTGGTGTCACAAAGTAAATTTCACTAAAAGTAACACTATTGTCAAAGTTAATTATAAGCTGAATGATACCTTGCTAAATAGTGTCTCTCTGGTTAAAGACCTAGGCGTGCTAATCGACGACAAGCTGTCCCTGAATGAGCATGTAGCCAAAATTGTAAATAACTCATGTAAACTGTATGGTTTCGTCATGAGGTCATCTACTGAATTTCAACGCCCTTCCACCTATCTCTACTTATTCAAGACACTCGTAAGATCGCAGTTGGAATATGCCGTGCCTATATGGAACCCATTTTATCGGAAGTATGTAGATGCGATCGAAAGAGTCCAGCGTAAGTTCCTTCGCGCCATGCACTATAGGTGTTGCAGATCATATCTAACATACGAACAGCTATTACATAAGTACAATCTGCTGACGCTAGAATCTAGGCGCAAGTTATTAGAGGCTAATGTGTTACATAACATTGTATATAACAAATTTGATTCTCTTGAACTTACATGCAAATTATGTTACACTGTTCCCCGTACTGTAACTAAACGATGTATCCGTGCAGGTACTATGTTCGCTTTAAACTCATATCGAACCAACTCGGGATTACGTTGTCCTATTCGACGAATAGTAGATTCTTATAATAGTAATTTTATTGGTATTGATATCTTCATATGTTCAAAATGTAAATTCAAACAAAATGTTATTAAATATTTATATAATTAATTATTTTTCTCCATGTAATTATACCATTATTATAATTTCATTTTCTTTTTGTTTTTTTTCATGGTTATTTCCCTAATACGTTAGGAAAATACACGGCCCCTTGGGAGGCTTACACGGAAACATGGGTCCAACGTGAAAAGGCCCTTTGAGAGTTTTAATCATAGGTGGGATGGAACACCTACAGTGGCACTAGCCACAACAGGCGTAGGACTATTGCTACATATGGATTCTAATATATGGGCTATGGGTATAGGTGTTTGATGGACCGGTATATTGGGAACTATAGATGATAAAACGGCGTCTGCCCTGAAAATACTCTAATAGCATCAATCGAATGGACAGACGGTGACTCGCCAACTCACTAGATGGGCCCCCTGAATAGCCAGAATAGGCATACAAGCCAGCAGCAGAGGAACACTGGTGCGAGCGGCTAGGGGTGTCGAGTGATGCGGCGCCGGTTTCACAATCCCGGGTCTCGTGACAATGGAGACCCGGAGTGAGTTTCCCCGTAGTTATGCCCTTGAAAATGACACTTCCACCCCCAAGCATGTAGCTCTAGCGGACCCCCTCTGGCCGGCCGACCAAGGCAAGCCAGAGTTGAGAGGCCTACGGGCGCTCTTGAAGATACTCCCCAGCCAACCAGTAACGGCAAGCTGGGGACGAGGCCCTAACCGACTCTCCGAGGTATTCAGGACCGCAGTGTCACCATTCACATTCAGCTCTCCACAAACTGCCCTGCGGTTTATTGCGGTTTATCACAAGGCGAAGAGGGTAGTTTAAAAGCTAGTGTACTGTGCCCTTCAGTATCGCGTTAGTCTCATGAGGAGATAACGACTGTCCCAGAGGTGTTCAAGTTTCATTATTATTATACACAATTAATTAATATATTTATACATACCTACTATTGATGTGATGCTTTTTAGTGGCTCTTTTTGTCTTATACTGTTCTTGTTAAATCGTGGATAATGTAGTGGGCTGCAATATTGTAACATACTATTATGCAGTTTCTCTATTTAAACATATTGTATATTGTAGCTGTTTATTATCCCTTTATAAAATAAAATAATATGTATAATGAAAGAGCTCATGTGAAAGTGATAGCTTTCATTCAAATAATTAAAACGCGTTGTAATTGTTTTGCTAAGGAATGTGGAATTGACCCCACAACAATTGGGTACTAGATGCAATGAGGCGACCCCTTAAAGCATTTCTTCAGCCGCGTTGTCTCCTTCACTTATTAATATGTAAATATTCGAAATACAGCTAAGTGAGTACCGTTATATTGTACCAATAAATTGAATAGGTCAACAATAAAATTAAGAATGCAAGCTGCGAGATCTATTTTACATTGGAAGATTTTATGTCATCGTCACCTATACAAAACTTCCGAATAATCTTCTATGAAGTGTTTTACTTCATAGAAGATAATTTTGATGGAGTTATCAAGACATAGGTATAGGTACTTGACGGAAAGTGCGCGCATCGAGTGTCCTTAAAAGGTATCTGGGATTTGGTGTAAGTTATGATTAAACTGAACCTTGCAAGCGTTTGTTGGTTTATGCCTCGCCTAACGAATACAAAAAGGTTATACCATTTTTAAATAAGGGTGTATAAGTAAATACAATATATACCTAACATAAATATTTATCATAGGTGGAATAAAAATAATACGGAACACATGATACGTAATCAAACCAGATAAGGCTTTTTTCACTATAATTAATAGTCTTTATAAATCTTGAATACGTATAAAGTCGATGTAATAAATGTATGTGAATAATCGAAATTGATAAAAGACAATATAACGAAACATAATCTGGTAAATCGATGTTTTGGGTGCCACGAACTAAAAATATAGTTTATTAACCTGTTATGGATCCTGTTTGCGACGTCTTGACTTCGTTAAGCTGCCTACATGTATTATAATTTTATTATAAGTAGATAAAGGTTTTTATATACTCCCCGAACTTTTTTGACAAAATCAGGCTTATTGTTAGGGTAATATTTTTATGGCTTTCGCGTACTATACGATACTAAAGGTAGTTCTAATAATTATTGTTGTGGTTTGAACATCAGATTTTTTTAGTATAGTTTGAGGATTGGTTATTGAACTGCTAAGCTATTCCAGTAGCGAGTGACAGGCGAAAAATATGTGTATAATAAAGGGGGCGCTTTTTGAGGTATAATTATATCTCAATGCCAACTACTACTATACGTGAGAATATTTGCCAAAGCGATAATATGTGTTTATAATATTTAGTGGATCTTACTAAATAAATAACAACCTCACAACAAATATTATACCTTAAAACGTTATAGTTCGATTTTTCCTCGGCGAAAACTATTTTCTTAATGATAAATATGCCTCACATAACGGCATTACAATTATTAATTATAAATTAAGTTGTAGCGCCTGAATGCAAATCACTTGTGATAAAATACATCAACGCATTTTGCTATCATTGTAAGAATCACAATATTGTATCGTGATAATGCTATACCAAAATACACACAAAGTTATTGTTTTACCTCTTTCCTGTTTACTGGTCTCTGAGACACGTCGTCACCGATGGTCGTATGGTCGTAATTAGGTATACAAAACACTTTTCACATGTTTTAACTGTGTTGAACTAAATACTCAATTAACAATTTTACACGTAGGTATGTTTTGGAACACAACACAATCAAAGTTTTATTTAGTAGGATTTAAAATATATAGCACAACATTAATTCTTATAGGTACACACTATTACTTTGACCCATCTATTAATTTTTTTATGCTTATTACATGTATAGAATTATATTTATTCAGGCTCAAATATAAGTATTGAATGAATTAACCCAGTAGTTGTCAAGTCCTGTCGGTTATGTGTCGTAAGGAGCTCACTGATCATCAGACATGCACAGTGGTCGCGTACGTGGTATCTTGGTGCGTTGGCGCACACAGCTCTTCAATCATTACTATTCATGTTGCGTCTCTTCCTTTCTTGCCGCCAATGTCACTGGCATTGTTTACCGGCACGCCACTGTCGCCGACGCTACACCACCTAACTGTACACACACTAACTAAATGGACCCTGAAATTGGCAATGCCCTTGTTTCAAATTTGACCTAAACGAGTGACCTAGCTTCCTAGGAAGTTTATTTATTTTGTTTTAATTCCTATGTTAGTTGGCGCGGGAGTGGAAGTGCGCGTAAATATTTTACGCTAGACCAGTGCTTTTTTATGTAGTTGGCTTGGAATCTGGATCATCCTGCCCTTTTGAACGAAACGTAACCGGTATTTATATGTGTTTACTGTTTACCGGACACTTGTGCGCATCGGGCCTTGTGCGCTTCAGCGCGGGGGGCTGGTGCTGGCGGGCGATGGCCGGGAGCACCCCGCGTGCTCTGAGCTCGATTTCAAGGCGAAGTTCATGGCGGGCCGTTGGCATTTATTGTCTTATTCGTCAACATTCAGTGTCAGCTCGGCGCCCACACTCAATATAAGTCCAATGTTTGAAATGCAATTACATGTTAGTCTAAAGGAAACCATTGTGATTTGATGTTGTGATCCCAATCATATAGATTTCTTATTACCGATAATGGATCGGTTCGATGTAAATAAAAAAGAACTTTGATTTTACCTATTATCTAGCTTCGCATGGGTGTCATAGTTTATCAGTGGTTTATATACATATGTACTTTAAAATTTGTCTTATTAAAGCTTAACTATTAAATATAGAGGTAGAGTTTCGATTTGTGATAAAACTCTACAAGCTGGTAATACAGGTCCCAAATTTTAGCTGTGCAAAGGTTATTTGGTATTTGGTTATTGGACGATGACCAAGTCTTGTATAAACTTTTTTTTCACTTTAATCAATGCTCACAGTCAGTGTAACAAACTAATGAGTTAGCAATAATACTTACCAACCAGACAACGTTTTTTTATGTACCAACCTGTTGTTAACGATCTGATTTAAGAAGTTCTGTTCGAGTATGACGTTCTTAAAAATAAAAAAATTATAATTTGTTTAATGCCAAGTAATTTTATAGTAATACAGTAATATTCAGTGGTCCCACACTAGGCAAAGCCTGTCCTGTGGGTACTTGATTCGATTCTAATATTTAAGATTCACTGTTTGCTCGGTAGACATCATATATTTAAATAGCATTGTCAATAATTTAACGTGATTACATTAATAAAACAAAAGTAAAAATAAAATCTCCATTAACCAATAACTTATATTATTACAAAACTAAAAATAAATACTTGTTAAATGTATACCATAATATAAACTACTGAATTATCCGTACATATCGTTATTACTTATTATTATGTTATATAAGACAATAGAACAATCACGTCAGATGTACAAAGAGTGTTTCTGTTGAATCATAAGATTCATAAGTCAGAGAAGTGAGCCATTCGTCGGTCTCGATGGCGTAGTGGTTAGTGTAACCGACTGCCACGCCCGAGGTCGCGGGTTCGATTCCCGCACAAGTCAAACATTTGTGTGCATGAACATGTATGTTTGTCTTGGTCTGGGTGTTTCTATGTATAATATGTATGTATATACAAAAAAAAAAAGTATATATGTATGTTTATCCATTGTCTAGTACCCATAGTACAAGCTCTGCTTAGTTTGGGCTAGATGGTGTTGTGTGTATGTGGTAGAATATTATTATTATTCTCTTTATTACTTTTTTTTCTAATAATTACATTTTTAAATATAAATATAAAATCTATACATATTTAAAAATATAAAAACTGAAATGACCCACCGACATCGGGAACAGGGTCCAAGCTGCCGGTGGTTAGGGCCCCAGAGAGAGGAATCTCCTCACAATACGCGTCGTGTCGAGTAGTACTGCCTTTTGCATCAAGGACTTGATCCAGCCATCTAACGCGAGCCTCTGCAGGTGGTGGTCGAGGCTCTTAGGTATTAAACCATTGACTGTAATGACTATCGGCACAATGATCGCCGAGTCCACACGCCACATGTCGACAATCTCGTGAGCTAGGTCTAAGTATTTCAACTCTTTTTCTTTTTCAGCTTTCACAAGATTCTCGTCATGCGGAATAGTAACATCGATGATCATTGCTCGGCGCTCCAATCGGTCTATCAGCACAATATCTGGCTTGTTCGCCACAATTGTCCTATCAGTGATGATAGACCGATCCCAGTACAAAGTAGCACGACCATTTTCGAGAACTGGATCGGGCACATACCTGTAATACGGCACTTCAGATTCCACAAGGTCATACTTTAAGGCAAGTTGCTGATGGACAATCCTGGCTACTTGGTTGTGTCTATGCAAATACTCTCCATTGGCAAGACGAGAACAACCGGAGATAATATGTCTGAGAGATTCTCCGGGCTGGTGACATGCCCGACATATGTCAACCGTCCCATCCTTCAGGATATATCTCCGGTAGTTGTTCGTCATAACAACTTCGTCCATTATTGCACATACAAAACCTTCGGTCTCAGCGAAGAGATCGCCGAAACGTAGCCAGGACACCGATGACTGAAAATCTATGTCGGGCCCATTCAGGGCCCGAAAAAAGCGTCCATGCAGCTCTTTTCCTTTCCATACATCCCTGCGCTCGTCAGTTCCAAGCATAACAGGTTTGCGCCAGTTCTCCTTAGCCAGAGCAAGCGGGGTAAAGCCCGTATCCACTGCGACTACATCGCGATGCACGCCCACATCGGTTCGGAGAAAATATTCTCTGAGATTGCACACTTCACGGTTGTGGAGGGTCTTGGCATTTAAAAAACCGCGACCCCCACACTTCCGTGGGATGTACAATCTCATTACCGAGGAGCGCGGGTGGTGCATTCGGTATGCAGTCAACAGTGTACGGACCTTTCTATCCAGGGCATCTAATTCCGTTTGCGTCCATCTGAGTATGCCAAAGGAGTTATTATTATTATTATTAAGAATATTATTATTCTGTAGCTTTTAGTTTTGCTTCGCGTAGGTACTGAGCATTGTTTTATGTCGCATGCACTATTTGTTCTATTATAATATGTAGTGATCCTTGTATGGACTAAAACGTTGTTTTTATGCTAATTGTTATTAGCAGATCGAAATCTAAACCTAAAAATCAAAAATGATTACTGACATGTGTAGTATGTTTATAAAAACATATTGTAAAAAGTTTGAGTAGTACTTTCTTGCTAATTTAAAGTAATAAAGCCTTTCTAGATGTAGCATAAGTGAGTCAGATAGACCTGATAATATTAGCCTGAGGACCCTAAGGTCCTTACTGTAGTAGTATACTGCTACTTACTCTAGGCAGCCGACCGTGTGTTTCTTTGCCATGTATGTGGCTGTGGAGAAACGTGGTGTGTTGTCCTTCTAACACAAAAATAAGATTCTCCAGGCTGAGTAATAGTGTCTGGCGGGCCGCAGCCCGACGGTTGATATCGACAACTTGTAACATAGCATCTGGTAGTGTAAGCTTCGCTTGCGAGATTCTGGATTGTATGTAGTAGTGTGTAATAATTGTATACAGTGTCGGCATTTCTTTGCGTGTGTAGAGTCGCTACATGGCTTACAATACGCGGCGGCTTGGTTGTGTTTCTTTAAATTGAACCCATCTACGTCAGTAAGTTTCGTGATGAAATACAGTCAATTACAGACGCTTACTTTATACTAAGCGTATCTTAATCCTAACTTATATTATAAATGCGAATGTAAGTTTGTTTGTTACGCTTTGACGCCTTAACTACTTGGTTGATCATCGTGAAATTGCGAAATTTTATGAAGATCGATCGAGTTGTTACACAGGTCAGGTATGCCGAAAAGGAAATAGTGTACATTCTAGAGATAATATAAATAAAACCAGTTACAACGTGAGAAATTCGCCCACCATCGGATACAGCAGTCATCTAAAAAGTATATTAGTGTCACTGACATAATACTTGCTTCATGTTTTATGATATTACAAAATAAATGTTGTTATTTGATATTATAACATCAATGTGAAGGTGGTTTCTTTATTACAAGTATCAAAAAGCTACAGTTGTTTAAAGAAGTTCGATAGCACTTTTCTTGTCCCGTGCTTGTACTGTGCTGCCGAGGCAGATGAGATTTATATATCTAGTGAAAGTCGAGGACTGACTTATAAACATAGCCATATAATAATTTGCTATCAGCATAAATAAGTTATGATAAGCTCACATGATGCAAGGCAGTAATTGCTGCTGTGGTGTGTGTGCGCGTGCGTGTGGGAAGTGTGTGTGTGTGTGTGTGTGTGTGTGTGTGTGTGTGTGTGTGTGTGAGTGTGTGTGTTTGTATGTGTATACATACATATTTTATATGGTAATGAATTTGTATGAGGTATGCCAGTACAGATAGTATATTTTCCGTATTCTCATAGCTCAAGCCCTCCAGCCAACAGCTTACCTTCATTTTGCTCTTTATGTCACCAAGGAAGCAAAATAAGCGGTTACAAAACGTGGTGAGTTGCTTTCGTTGCCGATTGACGGGGTTAAATCGCCTTTTATGCCGCGATAAAACCAGGTTAAAGCTTAGGATTCCATGCTGCTTTTAATGCAATATAAATAGTTGTCGTACCGTTAGGACCCTTGCTTCTTTGTACAAGAGCGTTGTTGCATACCGAAATGGTCGGCACAGACACTTTAAATAAGACTCTCTGCGCACGTAAAATTTCCAAAATTGTGTGTTTTGGAGCGCCACCCTAGGCCGTGATGCAATATACCAGTAAAGACTGTACAAGAGCATAGTAAATTGATTTTCTCAATCTTTCATCTGCTATATGTCGCAAGGTTTTAAAGACATATATCAATTTACGCAGTCTATTACTAAGAGTACTGATGTGCTTATGGAATCTTAGGGTATTGTCTATTATTACACCTAGGTATTTTATATCGTTTGTATGGTCTACATATGTGCAGGTGCATGTATTAATATTTTGTTTGGAACATGAGTGTACAATGGAGTACGATGACAGTGTTGGTGTGGTATGTGTGTTATGTTTTAAAGAAAACGTCATGCATTTGGTTTTTTCCGCGTTTAAGATGAGGACATTATTATGAAGCCACTCTGTTACAACGTTAAATCCTGCCTGGGCATATGCATACACCTCACGCCATGAGCCAGCACTAAACAGCAAAGCAGTATCGTCAGCGAAGGTTATTATCTTGCCTTTCGGGATGGTAAGCAAGCCTAATTTGTTGATGTAAATGAGAAAGAGCGTTGGACCTAGCACGCTGCCGTGTGGAACGCCGTAGCTTACGGTACACTCATCGCTCAAAACATCACCAATTTTGGAACCGCACTGGTTTCGTTGACTTAGATAGTCCTCAAAAAGTTTTAGCTGTACACCCTTGATTTCCACTTTTTCCACCTTGCCCATTAAAATAATCTATAAAAATTCCCAGGACCTTTTGCCCACCATCCAAATTTGTTACAACATAATTAGTCAGATCATGGACAGCACCAGATGTGGATTTACCAACTCTGAATCCATATTGTGTAGGTTATAGAATGCTGAATATTTCTAAGTTATCCACGAGCCTGCTGTTCATGATCCTCTCTAATATCTCGGATAGAGTAGGGAGCACTGCTATAGGTCTGTAGTTGGTGACACGACTTCTGTCCCCAGCCCAGATGGGATGAATTATTGTTTTTTTTAAAACTGTGGGGAATTGACCAGTTGTAATAGCGAGATTACAGATATATGTTAGGGGTGGTACAACTATGGTAATATATCTTTATAGAAAATGCGGGGCAGTTATTTCTTAATGACAAAATGAGCCTAGAACCAAAGATTGGGAGTTAATATCGCTGGCACAGGTTGATGTTTTGCAGGTGGAGTTAACTGTTTTTAGCTAGTTTTTTGCCAATTTCAGTGAAGATTTATTTGTTACATTTACTGACTGTATTTTATATTATTTATATATATATTTATATATTATTTATATTGGAGTATCTGCGGTATTTAATAGGTCTAATGGGATGTCTTTCTTTTTAGTTCTATTTTTTATTGAGTTTGTAGCTAACCAAAGCTGTTTGGTACTACTACCAGCATCACTTATTTGTTTCTTTTTGAAGTCATTTTTTGTGTTTTTAATTTGATTATTGCAATAGTTTCAGTATCTGGTGAAGGAGATTTTAAAAATTCTGTTTTAAAATTTTTTGAAAAAATATAATAATCTGATTTTTAAAAATTTAAAAAAAAAATTTTTTTTTATTTGTTAGGTGGCTGTTTAGCTTTTTTATGTAAGTTGTCCCTATGACGGATACATCTAAGGGGGGCTGGGGTAACCCAAGGCTTTATTACTAATTTCCTATTTGGTATCTTAACCGTTTTGGAGCAAGACTCAATCACCCAAATAAGAAGATTTATCATCAATCCAGCTGCTACATGAGGATTCTTAGTATGATATACCTGTTCAAAGTTAACTTAGTTTATTTCGATATCCAACCGTTTATAATCGATGCGAGTAATTGTGCGATTTGTACGCGCCTTTGGTATTTTCTTGGCTAAGAAAAAGAGAATAGTTTCATGGTCAGTTAATGCAGAGTGCGCTATCAAAGTTAAAGGCAGGCATTCTTGTTTTGCAGACCATGCGAGGCCAATAAATTAAGGTAACTAGATTTGGTCGAGTCAAGACAATGCTCATGAATGTTTATATTTATGTCACCGGTTATAATTATATTTTGATACCTCGCGTTATTCAACAGGATTGTATCGAGTGAGTCGAGGAAATTTATAACATCCCTATAACCCGGTGGGTGATATATTGCTAATAATAAAGTGTTAGAATCAATTATAGTAAAAGAGCGTTTGCTTCTAGGATTAAAGGTTCCTCCACGGAAACCTTAATGTTCTGATTCACATATACAACTACTCCTATTTAAAGTAATATTCTCTTAATAGCCTCGGTAGCGAAATGAATATGCCTGGTAATGAAAGTGACCAGTGTACAATAAGGTTTCGGATTTGATTATCGGACCGGGCAAACTGTATTAGATTTTTCTTTTCAGAAATTTTCAGTAGCGACTCTGATTCTAAAACAGTGCCTGGTAGATTTGCTCGACCCTTATTTCGTTGGAACCATACCTGACGAAATATGGGTGTAAAACGCCTCTGTTTACCTACCTCTTTAAGGTATGTAGGTAGATATATAGGCGTCTAAATAATTTCTTATATTTAAATATATCCATGTAGCATAGCTATAATGTTTTGCCATATGTACGTTGTATCTTTAGCTTGTCACCTGGACTCGATTTCCAGAACAATTTACGTTTACGCACGAATGGCGTAGTGGTTTAAGTGGTCGCCTCGCCACTGCCACTGCGCCGAATGTTGTGGGTTCGAATCCCACACGACACAAAATTTTATGTTATCCACAAATGGTTGTTCCGAGTCTGGGTGTTCTTTGTTTCCGTTATTTGAATGTTTGTAAAATCACCCGCGACACAAAAACATATATCTAGTAGGTACGGAAGTTTACTTCTTCAAAAAAAATGTTTGTGTACTGGTATACACCACTGCCATCTTTTTTGGGGATATCTACATGTTTTGTTGTAACAAACCAAAATAAATTCTAAAATATGAGTTCTCTACTTCAAAATGCTATACTTTAAATACTTGAAATAAAGAAATCACCTTCACATATTTATGTTATAATATCAGATAACAACATTTATTTTATAATAATATTATACTTGAAGCAAATATTATGTCAGTGACATTAATATCAAATTTTAGATGACTACGGAATCCGATTGTGGGTGTATCTCTCACGTTGTAGCTGATTTATTTATATTTGCCCGATACTTTATACTGAGCATTTGTAAATGACAATATACCATCACGAAATTATTGACGTGGATCGATTGAAGGTAGATTAATATAATTTATCCATGTTCATTTGAACACTGTAAAAGAAAGATATATTGAATTAGAATTATACTTATTATGTATACGAATTTCGAAATAGATGTAAATTTAAATGATATAAATACTTGATAAAATTCGTAAAATACTGAATTTCGGTTCATGGCGTCTTATTTTAAAAGATACTGGTCATTTGCGTAGGTCTTATTATCCTAACTGATATTATATTTGCGAATGTGAGTTTGTTTATTTGTTACGCTTTCACATTTTTATTACTCGATCGATAATTATGTTTTACGTCACAGGAATAGAAAAGAACATAAGGTACCTTTTATCTAGAATAAGAACTGTTACTAACCTAACCTAATCTACATTTACTTATTTAATTTTTGAGCACGAGACTATGCTAGTCCAACACGGTATTCGAATACCAGACCACAAGCACAGCGGTTACATCGATTACAGCAACATCATCAAGCTAGTAACCTGTAATCTATAAATATATTAGTCATTTTGTCCGTATTATATGTATTTATTAAACACTATCTACAGAATAATAAAGCTGCTTAAATACCCCTCAACATTTAATTCCATAGAAAAGCAAAGGCAAAGAAGATGACGACGCCTCATCAGGCTAAAGAATCGCAATATACATACTACAGTAAGCTGTTTAAGTTTATAATTGATACTGATAAAGTTTTAGAAAAACTTTGATACGTTTTTAAATATTAATTATTGTATATTTTGTCCTTTTTAATAGAAAGCTTTGGTGCTTAAGATTATTCGATGCGAGGGAATTTGCAAATATTACAACACAACGCACTTATGAGGCATCACCCTTAGTTGTAAAACAGAGTTTAGAACTGTGCCCGGTAGAGAGCAAAAGGCTGCTGTAGGGACATTGCTACTATGTCACCTCAATATTTTTGGCGTACTTACGACCTCAATTGTATTACTCAATTGTGCTTAATTATTATTCAATATTTTTATTTAGCCATAGATATTTCTGTTTCCATGTGTACATAATATGTGTATGCTCACACATGTTTAATATTGTAATATAAATACTCTAGTAATGATCAAATAAAGAAGCATACTGAACACGCAATCGTAGTTTTCACTATAGGGGGAAGTCCCCTAGTACCGGACACCTAAGGTTTTTTAAGAATAAAATAAAAAAAAAATTCAGACATGTATATTTATTTATGACTTACAATAGGTAACAAAGATAGAAATCAAATAAAATTTAAAAAAAGCAACCTCTGCTCAAAACATAATTAATACCATTAATCAAACTTTGGTGACAAAAAATATAATTTTAAAATGTGGCACCTAGTACCGGACGGGTGTTTGTGCCATAACCCTAGCACCGGACATTTCAGAAGAGTCTGCATCGATCGCATATGTAGCCGTCTCCACACTCTGGAACGTCTGCACATGCTTCATGTGCCCACCCAAGACACGATGAGCATTGGATCCAGTCTTCTATATAGTCTTCTAAGCAAACTACACAAATTGTTGTGTCTGCATTAGATGTTTGCTCTTGTAGTTCTACTTTCTTAGCTTTATCTCCATTTTTTCCTTTAGACTTCACGCCTTTAGCTTGTTTTCCTTTCTCTATGCTCTTTCCTTTGGTTTGTTTTACATTGCCTTCAATCGCTACTTTAAACTTAGATCCTATTTCCTTCTTTTTGTTTTTCACGATATTTTCTTTTTCGTTTTCTTTTTCTTCTACTACTTTTTTGTATGGTGATGACGTTAGAATTTCACTTCGTTCACATTTCCTTTTTCGAGCTGCAGTTCGTTTTTTTGCAGCGTCAGGCAATGGTGATAATTTATGGATTAACTGAACAAGATCTGGAGCAGAACTTGTTGAAGGTATGGGGCTTGTGGCTATAGGATCGCTAACGGATTGTGTAGGTTCTTCCAAAAATTCGTCTTCAACTATATTACTAGGTATGTTAGCATGACAGATCAAAGCTGATCCACCGACAACAGCTGAATCTCCTTCAATGATCAGTGTGCTTAATGAGGTTCCTGGCTGTTCTATGACTGAGTTTGACAACACAACAGCTTCTCCAGTGTTTTGTGCGTTTGATGGAGTTTCTATTTGTTCTTGTTGTATATTGGTCATATCGGCAGCCAGATAATCCAGATCAGAAAATATATGTCGGTCGAATGGATAGATTCCCGTGCATTTGAATCCAGACACTGCAATGTCCAGTCGAGCTACTTTTGTAAATGCTTCTTTAACCAAACCAGCAATATCGTAGTCCGTTATACGAGATCCAGCATTTGTTCTCATCCACACATCACATCGCTGGTTGTAAGCATCTTTAAATGGCTTCATGAAAGTCCTGTCCAGAGGCTGGAGCTTGTGGGTAGTGTGTGGTGGTGAACTCAACAAGTGAATGTGATGATCTCTGCAAAAGTTGATCACCGCCAGTGTCTTGTGGCTGCAATGGCCATCCAGCAGAAGCAGTACGGGGTTTTCTTTGGTCGGTTGCGTGTGTTTGACAAATATTCTTAGATATTGCAGAAAAAAGTTACTGTTCATCCACCCTTTTGGCTGAGCTACGCCTTCGCTCTCAGCAGGAGCATTAATCATAAGCCTTTCGTTCATCCTTTGCCTCGGGAAGTCAAAAAGTGGCGGTATGTAGTGACCGTTAGCACTCATACAGAACAAAACTGTGATATTTTTGCCCCTTTCTGCAGACGTGAGCTTTCCAACCTGACGGATAGATTTTGGGGCGAGGACTTTTTGGTGCTTGTGTACGCAACTGACACCAGTTTCGTCACAGTTGTAAATTCTTGAGGGTGGGAATTTGTATTGTGTCATCAGTCTTTCAAGATTATCGTAAAATAAATCGACTTGTGGTTTATTAAATCCAACAGCGCGCATCATGCTTGTCGATTCTGGTGTTCTCAGCGAAATGTCAGAATGCCTTCGCATGAAGTCGTAGTAAAAATGTTTACCAGCACTTCCTTTCTCCTTATTAAATCGATGAGGGATCTTCATTTCTTCAGCTAAGTCGTAGGCTAACTTCAAAAACTCTTTTTTCATGAGCGGCATACATCTGTTAGATAAATCTTTGACGTATTCTACCAAGACTTGTTCATACTGTTCTGAGAAGGTGTTAGTGAACCTACCCAACTTTGGCTTCATCGACACTTCGTCTCCACGTTTTAATGCTTTAAGCTTGTCTTGTAAAGTGCTTTTAGGAACTTGATAAACCATTGCAGCTTGTCTTACACTCATTTCCTGGGACAAAACCTTATCAATAGCTGTTTGCAAGCTCTGTGGCTCCCACGATCCTTTCTTTTTCTTGTTTTCCATTTCGTTTCACTTCTTTTGTACATGCCTTAAAAGAAAAATAAATAAATTAATTAAATTACGTTAACTGTTACAAGAAATAAAAAAGAAATCACTGTCCGGTACTAGGGGACGACTTAGTGTCCGGTACTAAGGGACAGACAATATGGTACATTAGGTAGTACATAGCGAAATAGTTTCAAAATTCAAATAAAATTCTATCAGTTTACTGATAATAATCAAATGCTACTTCAATTATCGATTACCATTAAAACATAAATGCAAAAATATGCCAGAACTACTTACGTAGATCTTACGTGACGCCGCGTGTTCCCGCCAAAAACAACACACACCCTCTCTCGCTGCGGCCTTGCGCGTCACTGGCGAGCTGCGGCGCGTGATCCTGTAGCTATGCAGGCCCCGCGCCCCTTTCACTAGTAGTTCGAATCGAACAGGTTTATACTTGCTAAGATAGTACGACTGTCCGGCGGTAGGTGCCGTCCGGCGTTACGGGACTTCCCCCTACTGCTTTTTATAGAAAAGCCCTATCACTGACTTACCTGAGAAAAAAAAGGGAGACCTTATACAAGTAAAGTATTCAAGTCACTACTAAAACGCCAACAAAGCCGGAACGAGAGTAATTTATTTAAATTCTTTAATTCTTACAACTTGAATACTGGCCGCACAATTAGTTAGTATGTACATAGTTATTTGTTACCGGATTTCTAAAAAACTGTACTTGTTCGAGATTTTACATAAACCAGGGAAAACTATAATAATTCCCTGAAAACTGTAATTTTGCAAGCAACACCTAGGTACTTCAATTTAAAGACTGACCAATATAAAAATAATATCCTACTTATGACATGTATATTCGATGTATGACGATATATGCAAAGAAGCTCGACAGTTAATTATTTTATTACTAATCGATAAATCGAGTTCTAATAATAGGTAATACCAATAGGAGAGGTGTCGTCATGACGTGAGGAACGAGAATGTCTTCATGCTTCAGAACTCCTAAATGGGTGATACTTTGAGGGGTCACGCTGTCAACGAGTCATTTAAAATTTAACGTTTAAGACTATTCTTGTTTGATTCATAACTAAGTATAAAAATTACTATAATTATAATTAATTATTTCTCTAATGATACACTTCGGTAATAAAAATAAAAATAAATTCTTAGCCCGTAATAACTGATGTTAATTTTATGATATTATTTGTTTATATATTTATTTATATTATTAGCGAAACCAACACAATGACATGTTAGACAATACATGTATTATTTTGTTTTAAATGAATAAAAAAGCCGCGTAGTTCATGATTTAGGTAAGTACCTAATTATTGCACACCTTATGAGTATATTACAGAGAAACTTATTTTATTATAACACCTGTATATTTAAATTGTACCAGTGGAAAACAATTGTAAAGACCAGTCACAGGACTAATAGATTCTCTTTACTATCATTGTGAATGTTATCTATATCTAGCCTATTATTAGCTACGTAAGATCTACAAAATGGAATTTTAGGTAAATAAATTACCGCTTTCTTTTTTTCTTATAACGGTTATTTATCAAGTCATCTTTGGAGGTTTCGTCTCGTTTAATTATTTTTGTAAATTGTTTTTTTTTCAATTAAGTAATATTGAGTCAGTTTGCAAGTGACGTAATGTTGGCAGCATCATACATATTTTACATGTTACATTTATAAATGTAACATGTAAAATATGTATTATACAATATGTTTTATTATTATTATATAAAGCAGCGATAGCTCAGTGGGGAGACCAACAGACTGCAATGCAGAGGGTCTCGGGTTCGAACCCACGTCGCGCACCTCTGACTTTTGGAAGTTATATGACTTTTCGAAATTATGTGCGTATTGATTCACAATTATCGCCTGCTCCGTGCCTCGGAGAGCACGTTAAGCCGTCGCGTCGGTCCCGGCTGCCTTGAACATCTACGGCAGTCGTTATTGGGAGAGTGTCGACACAAAAGATCCCACTGGGTCGAAGTGTCGCCGGTCTGTATTGACTGGCCCCCACATAAGATACATACATATGTACATACATTTATAAATGTTTGGAAACTCATACATAATAACTATTTAATAATTGTATATAGTCGCAGATCGTTGTTGAAGCTCTTTTCACATATTATCATATCATAGGCTGTAGTCCTCGTCATGGGTGAACCTGGAAAATAAATAAGTTACATCAAATATTAAATATTAAAGCAATGGAAGCCCCATGGCATTGCATTGGATTTGCGATCGATATGAAGCGGGTTCCCACTCAACAAGCATCTAGCTTAGCTGGAAGGAATAAGAAAATACTAGTAATTGACATCCCAAATTGCTAGGAATCTTTAAAAAATAGAGGCAAAGAGAAAAACCGGGAAGAAAGTATATAGATCAATTGAAATAAAAATATCTAAAGACATACATACATCAAGAAATATAAAAAATTGATTCACAGTGCCAAGCTTCAATTTCGGATGGATGCAGCCTTGACATTCAAATGCATTGCTTTGCATGCTCAAAATGAACACAAAATAGATGTATGTAGATGTTTTCCCGCGCTTTACTATATGTATTAAACTCCGCTACTAGTGACAAGTAGTACGTTAGTCGCTTCTATTTATTTCTTTTTATATCACATGTTCATATGCAATATACAATAAATTGGCATGGAAGTAATATAGTGTTTCTGTATATTAAACATCAATATAACACTGAGTTTAACGAATAGGCATCTCTCGCAAACGTTATCACCTTGTTCGTTTGTTTTCAATAAGTACAAAGTTTTCACGATAACAGGCTCCGCTATCTGCGCGTGTTCATTAGATCAATAGTTAGTTGTAAACTATAAAGCGGAGGTGTTGGACGTTCGCGTGTTTTTATTGTCATAGTTGTTTTGAATCGGGTGTTACGATGGTGAAAACTGGTCGCCAGTTGTTTCTAAGCAGTCGTGTGGTCACCGACAGCGTTATTATTACCAATGGAGGAGTACTAGTCGACGAAAATGGTGTTATTGAAAAGATCGTTACCAAGAAGCAAGCCGACGATATTAAAAAAACCAGTGACGGCAAAATTAAGGTATGGTATTGTTAGTTACGGCATGTTTTAATTATTTGTTTCGTTACGTAATAATAATTGTATTCGTCTCGGTTATAATGATAATAATTAAAACATTGTTTACAATAAAAGTAGAATTATGATCTAAACGAACGTTAACCCAGCCTTGCAAGGTTTGCCTTTTCATTGACCCACTGTGTGAAGCAGAAGTTAATGGTAATTATGTGCATAATTAAAATATAATTGTCACCTGAATGAGAACTTATAGGAAAACTAGAATTAAGATTTACGTCCATGCTTCCAGATTATTGATGGTGGAGACTTGGCGCTATTAGCAGGCGTGGTGGATTCGCATGTGCATGTGAACGAGCCTGGTCGGACGGCTTGGGAAGGATTCCGTACCGCCACCAGCGCTGCAGTGGCAGGCGGCATCACTACCATCGTGGATATGCCGCTGTAAATATTCCAAATTGACAGTCTACAGTCTACAGTCTTTTTGAAGACCATGTACCATGTGGACCATGGCACGATAGCATAACTTAAGGCGCAAACAGTGATCTTGTTGACAACGCAATGTTACAAACTGTAATTTCATAGAAGATAACAGTTGCTTTTACACGTTTTTATAGTTACTATACTACTATACTACTATACAAAGAACACTTTGTATTAAATAGACTTCTAATAAGGTTAGCGTGTTTACTAACCTGGTTTCTAAAATGTTATCTTAAATACTTAAGTATATCCATTTGGCAAACACTTGCCAAAATTTGGTTTATTAGCATATTGCATATATTCATCGATAACTTATAAAATTGGAACGCAAACCAACTGCCATTTTTATATAGAATGATATAATATACACGTTTTTACAATCACTGCCGTTGATCCGTGTTCCAACCATTTACCTCAATTATGAGAGGTCGGAGACGACGACATTTATAAATACCAGTAATCACGAGTTCATTATCAACGCCAGAAATGTATCGCATACTTTATACACACGATATCTTCCTAAAATTCCATGAATGCAAATCTTCCAGATAAGTCTTGGTGTTCGATTTCAATGAATTTGGAAACAAAAATAAAAACCTGTGCGCTAAAAGTATAATGCTCTTTCTTTTCTCACGGGTATCGTAATCGACGACCGAGGAATCAATAAAGTAATTCTTATCTATCTGGGAGACATGACGGTAAAGATATACACACCCTTCTAGCTCACAAGATTGAGAGCAGGTCTTTTAAATAAAAAAGAGCATTTTATTAACAAGTTTATTACTTGTTTACAGGAATTCAATACCGCCAACTACGACAGTGGAAAACCTTAAAACAAAAGCTTCTTCCGCTAAGGGAAATATCTACGCAGATGTTGGCTTCTGGGGCGGCGTCATACCTGGGAACGAGGTGAACTATCAATAATCTTATATAGATGATATGTTAATGTAGTTGAGAAGTGTATAAAGGACCCATTAGTGTCATATCAAATCCCATAATATAAAAATAATTTGATATAATAAACATCAAAAGGTAAAAAGGTTTACGATTGTAGTATTCACATTTGTCCCCATAATATAACGATTATTTGGGTTCTGTATGGACATATTTTTACCATAATTGGGTAAAAACAAGTTTTAAATTTCACGATATTATGTCCCACCATAATATTAAAATATTTTTATATACTTACCTATTCAAAGGGTTTAAGGAAACAATAATCGTATATTTTTTGGAATCAGTTGTCGCCGCCAACCGACACGATAGTTGGTTACCTAGTTTTTATTATTTAGTCATAAGGTTATTCATATTTTAATAACCACTTAATTTTATATTTATAGCTCAATTTTAAATTAAAATTCTTTGGAATTTTTGAGCGTCACTAGATAATATTTTAGATTCAGAAAAACAAGTCTAACGATTTATCTCACTGCAGATATTAGAAATGATCTCATCTATTATGTAACAATTAACCATCGTATCATATTGAATGTTGCAGGATTCTCTTCGTGATCTTGTGAAGGCAGGTGTTGTTGGTTTTAAATGCTTCTTATGCCCAAGTGGAGTAGAAGAATTTCCAAATGTGACTTCAAAAGATTTAGAAAAGGCTTTCGATGCTTTGGAGGGTACAGGATCTGTTTTAGCCGTATGTATTAACTATTAGCTTTCTTTAGTAAAGTACAATCTAAGTTCCAAAGCTACTGATATATTATATGTTTCAGTTTCATGCTGAAATGGAGGAAGACGAGGACGACGAACCGCCCACCAAAAAAATGAAAAAGAAAGGTAGTAGTAGTTTCTGCTCATGAAGCAATTTTGCTAACATTAAAAATATTTTTATTGTATTTTGACATAATAACAAAAAGAGTACTAAGTTCTGACGTAGATCCACTCGTGAACCTTGATCTATCGTCTCGTCTAGACTGCTATGGTATAATAATTAATTTAAATACCAAAACGCTTTAATACTAAGATTTTAAATGTCAGATGTTTGAACAGGTATTAATGATATAATAATCCAACCGTTTTTGTGTGGTATTCCATGTTTTAAATATTAAGGTCATAGTCAAAAATATTATGGTAGTATAGTGTTTTTTGTTTATTCGAGCACAAAATAACACACATCTATAGTATAATGCTAACATTTTCGAAGGGGTAGGCAGAGGTTCACCCTGACATCATCAAGTATAGTTTTAGGTTAGTTAGTAACCACATAATAGAGTCCATGCTGTTACTGAGATTTTCTAGACAGAAACCCAATAACATTTAGTTCAATCCAGATATCGAACTTGAGAATTTCATACAGTGGCGTTAGCTACTACTTCGCTACCGGGACAGTCTGGCGTTAGAACAATGGGCACAAAAACTCCTAGAGATCGAACAATTCATTGTAAATCACGCATTTTTTAACAATAAATAATAGTTCGAATTTTTTGATAGATAGTAGAGCTGTAGCAATGGACATTGTTTATATGTTCTAGATCCTGAAGAATACAGCACATATCTAGAATCGAGGCCGTCGAATATGGAACTGAATGCTGTATCACTAATTAAAGATTTTGTTGATAAAACAGAGTAAGTCCAAGAAGATATATTGCTTCGGCTGCTTAACTACTTTGAATTGAAATTATTTAACTTAGATTGCACTGAATTTTATATATTCGGTATTAGCCATTTTGTGACCTAAGATTACATCCAATGAGCAATGTATTAAGTAATTTAAATTATTTAATAGAGAGCATACATTATTTTTACTCTCATGTCTGGTCAAATCGAATTACATATTATGTACTTTTACTGTACATTTTATTTTTTTGTTTAGGTAGGTACAAAGTAGTATTTATGAAATCGTTTGCTGTCTTCTATCATGTTCCGATATTATAAAAGCTCTGGTAATATAAAATAGCTAAAATTTAACAACATTTCATTAAGAAAATGACAGTGCTATGATGTATATGGCAAATAATTCCATAATCCAATGAATCATACATGCTAATAAATCTAGGAGCAATAATTTAGAAAAACTTTTTGAAAATATTGATAATAAGACGTACTACTAATTCTATATTCGTATGAATTTTGGTGTGTTAGCAGTTTAGTTAGTTTCGTATTAATTTTTATTAGGTCTTTACAAAACATTATTCCATAGATCATAAATTGTTTAATTTCCTTACCTTGTATGGTTTGTAAATATATAATCTGTGGTGGAATCGGTAGTTTAATGAATCGATCCAATTAGATTGTGCCACGGTCACCGTATACGTATTGCGATAAATCAGACTAGAGTTGAGTTAACTAATCAAGTACCCTCTGCAGCAGAAGGACAGATAAGCAAAATCATTATAATGATGTTCTATTTATTTAAATAATAGCATTCTGCGATAAACGCACCATAATAATTAAATTTTGTAAATATATTTTAACTACACTTCGAGATATTGTGATGACTACTGTCTCAGTGTGCCCCTGATCATGGCTGCTGAAAAGCACCCGAAATATCAAAGATACTGTAAATATCAAACAGGTTTTTGAGAAAAGATAAGCTGAGGAGCATTTTCTCCTGGGCCCACGTCAAAGAGGGCAAACTCGTTATCGTTCACCAGGCACAGTTACAGACTCTATGCTGATGCTGAGAATTTCTAAAACGAAGAATTCTTCGCTAAACCCGGGAATTGAATCCGAGACCTTATGTACCAATGAGGCAGTCTGTGAATGTATAACAATACAATTTATTATTATGATCGTTAGAGAACACTAATGACCATAATAATACAATTTTTAGAATTACAAATGTAAATAAACTTTAGGGTGAGATAATGGAACGCATTAATAAAATAGTTTTATTCATTATATATTTTTATTTATTTTGTTCACAAGACAAGTTACAATCAAAGATAAACAGGGTATAGAGTATACAGTATAAAGCCACATTGTAGCTCTAACTAATATGCTATTACAATAATTTTAGTGATTTTTCTTTCTAAATAATATTGTGAATCTTTTCCGCCTTTAAATTATACTATTGCAATACTTTGTAGTCTTCTAGTTCTTAATGATAACATCATTCTGTTTGTAAATTGTGGCAAATGTAGTTGATTGTAATTTTTTATAAGTGATTTGATAAGTACCATTGTTTTCATATATTAGTAATGTACAATAGCTTATTTCTCCAGAACACAAAATAAAAATAACTATTCTCTACCGTAGTGTACGAGTGCACGTGGTTCACGTATCATCAGCAGACGTAGTACCATTGTTGGTCGAAGCTCGCAAGACGCGGGCCACGAAGGGTCACCAGGGATGGCATGCTGGTATCACCGCTGAGACTTGCCACCATTACCTGACGCTCAGTGCCGACGAGATACCGAAGGGCAAGAGCGAATACAAATGTGCACCACCTATCAGAGATAAAGCCAATAAGGTAATTAACAATTATATTAGGTAAAGATAATTATAATGTTATGTTTTTTATACAAACCAAGTCATCAATCGTTTATAATCGTAAATCGTAGAACCGCAACAATAAACCGGCAACACAACGGGCGGCGCTTAGTGAAACAACTTAAAGAACACGGATTGCATAAATTTGATTCAGGACATTCTTTTCTCAAAATGATTTGTGAAATATTCATTGAATAACAAGTCTCAAAAATTGTTGGAAATAAAACGGCAACCTATAAAACCTATGATTTTGCCGTTTTTCCTCAATCAAATTTTATGGTTCCTATTATCTGCTTGAGCTCAGCTGCTCGGTTACGTTTTAACGGATTTGTTTCAGTCAAATCCCTAGCCAGCAGAGGACCGCTTGAGACGATTTGGCTAGCAGCCAAAATTCGTGTTCAAAATCAAAGTCATACGAAAAGAAAAGAAAGAGAGCTATATATCTCTTTTTAATAAAATGTACAATAAAGTACACTAGACTTAAAGCGCAGATCCAGATTAATGGATTCACACAAGATAGAAATTGCTAAAAGTTGATGTAAATGTGTAGATAAAACTGATCGCTTGCGGGATTATTATAATGTACGTATACGCAAGATAGACTGTCTCGTCATTTAGAAAGATCTCGGTAGGATATACTGCGTTTTATTTCAGGAAAAGTTATGGGATCACCTTCTGGAGGATAATCTGGACATGGTTGTGTCAGACCACTCACCTTGCACACCCGATCTCAAGGGCTCAAACAATCTGGAGGCGTGGGGTGGTATTTCATCTGTACAATTTGGTATGTGGTCTTTGATTTGTTAGAAGTGGGTCTTATACTATATAATAATTATTCATATAATTACACTTCTGCAAAGTTCACAAGATTTAGCAAACGTGAAGTATACCAACAGTTGACATCATTGCAGTACATAATTAATTGAGTGCTAATTTCAGAACATTATATGCAAAATTAGTACTCATTTCGAGAGCTTCGCGTAATGCTATTGGGTACTTTTTTGGTAGCTTTTGCCAGTTGGTTCGCTGGTAAGGAAACAGTATTTTTTTCTGGATGTTAAGATGTTCTGTTTTGTACCCTTGACGACGTGTATACATACGAAACTTTATAATGATCGGTCGAGTAGTTAAGGCGTGAAAACGTAACAAACAAAAATTTATAATATTAGTTAGTTAGGTTAGCGTTCATTTGATCGATAATTAATTAGACGGAAACTAGGCACAATAGAAAAGCGAGCTCGGCGGCCTAAACATAATGTCTGTTCTCCTAAATAATACCTGTAAAAATCTACTATTTTATCATTTGAAATATAATGTACTAGTAGTTTGCCCGCGGTTTCACCTGCGTAAGTCCCGTTCCCGTGTGAATATCGGGTTGAATTTCAGGGTGGAATTTCCAAAAATCCTCTCTTAGTGCTCCCCTACTCTCTCCAAGGAACATACATGCCAAATTTCAGCTTCTTGCGTTCAGTAGTTTCGGCTGTGCGTTGTCTGTCAGTCACACAGTAACGGAAGAGTTTTATATATATAGATGTATCAATTAAATTCATATCGCTAATGTTCAATGGTGTGTAAGAAATACTTAAATAATTCCTTATTTATATATTAAATATGGAATTATTTTTACGCGTAGTAGAAAATGAATCGTGATAACAGTTTTATTTTTAGAATCATCGTTTTAAAAGCGGCTGTCACGGTTATGTACGTAACATCCCGAATTTTGTCATAAGTATGTAGATATTAGATAGATTTGAAGGCAAAGGCGGTAGAAGAGCTCCTGCCTTAGCCTTCGTGGTTATTTTTATAAGCAACTAGAAATAGGTGATAATAATCACTTCGTTACATTGTAATCCAACTAGGCGTTTTAATTATATTAGACTTAATAACTTTTGTCATTTGTGTGGTATATTATCAGAGATCATGATCATGAAGATCATGAGGGTATATAAAGCGATTTTCTATTTGTTGTATGTTTAATATTTATATAAATAAGTTATTTTAAATTTATATCTATTATTAATAAAATCTATTAATTTAGTTTTTATATCAAATATTACAAACTTTGCAATCATATTTTTCACTTAAACATACAGTATTTCTTAGTTTATGTGCTCTTTGCATTATAACTTTATGGTAGCTATTGTAAGCAGCGATAGCTCAGTGGGGAGACCAACAGACTGCAATACAGATGGTCTCGGGTTCGAACCCACGTCGCGCACATCTGACTTTCGGAAGTTATATGACTTTTCGAAATTATGTGCGTATTGATTGACAATTATCGCCTGCTCCGTGCCTCGGAGAGCACGTTAAGCCGTCGGTTCCGGCTGCCATGAACATCTATGCCAGTCGTTAGTGGGAGAGTGTCGACACAAAAGATCCCACTGGGTCGAAGTGTCGCCGGTCTGCACTGACTGGCCCCCACGTAAGATACATAAATGGTAGCTATTGGTCCCGTGGATAAGTTTACCACTAAAAGTGCTTTTAGTTTTGATTAGTTACGAATAATTTTAGTACCTACCTACACTTTTATATTCGTAAATAGCAAAAAACACATCTTAAATGTCCCACATTTAAAAAAAACATTGTTCTTAGAATCTAACTACGTAGTTTTAATTATTTATATATATTGTAATTTTTTTACTTGTATTTACTGTTATATTAACAATGAACCGTAAACGACATTTTACCTGATTGCAATTTTAATATTTCATATCATAAGTTTTCACTTATGATATGGAATTAATCATCTATATCTCAGTCTGTCTTTATTGACAGGAGATATTATCTCAAAAATGATCACAACTATATCAGATATGTTATCTTTGTCAACCCAGATGTAGTTTATGTACGTCTCACGCAAGAAGACAATAAAGGTAGAGAATTTATTAAACGGCCGCATTATGCTCAAGGTGCGGTATCTATTGCAAACCAGTTAGGTCACAAGGTACAACAACCACTATTATAGATAATAATGACATCAATTCGGGGTCATAACCTGTTGCCAATTCCTCATCATAACAGATAGTAAACTTGAAACGTACTTAATATACTTTTAATTCTCAATCTATCGATAAATGTTTCTATCATTTATCTATTGATGTTCTAGTGATAGGTCCACTGACACAAATATAGGGCAACTACATTTAGAACGAGGCGAGTTGTGACAGATTTATCTTAGTACAATATATGGTTGTCACCAGAAAAATTCGAAGTCTAGGGTTGTCACACACAGAAAACATTTTGCATTACAGATATGTAATGCAAAATATATTCAATAGCGCCGTCCAAAGGGATTTACGTCAGCGATGCGTCTTTCGAAAGAAAATCGGCAGTTCGTCAATTGTATTTACCCACAGAACATGTGTATTTACCCATCCGAATGTTGATTTATACGTTACCGCTACAGCGCTATCGAATTATTAACCTATTAAGTCGCAGCGGCCCACCGGCAGCCAGACACAATAGGTTTTCAATTATGACTGGCATTCTAATAATTTACATGTTAATTAACTATTTTAACATAAATAAGTTACATATGGCCGGTCGGTCGGCTGTTATGATGCCTATAATTCGCGACAATATAATAAATACATTCAAACACAATACGCTGCCTAGCTAATATTTGAAATAGCTGTGCGCTGTGAGTGCAGCAGTTTTCGCGGCTTTTGTTTAGATCATGCGTTTCTATTAATAACTTGTGATTTCAAGTCACCTTCAAACAGTGCTATACATATACATATGTATATTTCTAATTAATGATAGAACACTAATTTATTCCCAGAACGCTAAAAATTATTGTATTGCTTTTAATACCCACCTTCATATTTACATACATTAATAAGCCATGCATCCCGTTATTACATATCGACGTTTTTATTTCTTTGAGGTCTGTCTACGGCACATTTTTTTGTACCAACTCCGATCACGATTTGCTTGCATGGTTATCATTAAAGCGTAGCCTATGTTTCTCAGAGTTCAGAAGTTTAACTGCCTATTACAACATAAAAATATTTATTAAAAGTCAGGTCTGTAGTTACCTACACACAAAATTACAATATTAGTTGCATATTAAACCGTACTTTTAATATCTAGGTTTGTCGTTATTCTGGACATCGGCGAGCGCCCGTGGCTTAGACATGACGACTATCTCAAAATATCTGAGCGCTGGTCCAGCCAACCTGTGCGGACTCCAAAACCGTAAGGGTGCGCTGGAGCCAGGTCTCGACGCTGACCTCATTTTCTTCGACCCCGAAGCAACTTTCGTCGTTTCCACTGATATTATACGTCATAAGAATAAGGTAAAGTATATTTATAGCATATAACATACCTGTATGGGTGTGGTATAAATGTGCGGGGTCTATAATTACAAGCCCGTTTGGTCAGCTAGGTACAAACACAACTCATGTAAAATGTCAATAGCAGCCGAATTCAACTGCAGTGCCCACTAGAGTCGCTCTCTCCACTAGATTCTAGTAGGCGTTGCAGTTGTGCTGTCGGCACGGTAAGGGTTTTTAGATAACGTTTGTCATCTAAAAACCGCATGAAACGAAATTTTAAAGTGCCGTTCTGTCACAGGACGCTTTTACTGCCACTTGTATTTCGAAGGACACAAACTTAAAGACCTATATTTATTATTTTGATAAACCGCAAAGACGACATCAAACCAGAAAGTTCCTTAACGCAAGAAGTTTGTATCAAAAAAGTGAGCAAAACTAATTTAACTTTTCTCAAGTTTATCGAGTATTACCTCGTAATCGTTTATTTTATGTGATTTGATTACTTAGGATTCAATGGCTTTCTTTTTTCTCTGTTAGGGTTTAGTTGGTTGTGCAAAATACCTGTAGCTTTATATTATACTACTTACTTTTTTGCCTGCGACTTTGTCCGCGCGGAATAGTTACTTCAGGCAGCATTTTTAATTTTAAGATACTTATTTTGCAAATAATACACATATAAATGTTATGGTTTACTGCGAATAGCTTATTTTAATACATTTCTATAAACTACGTTTTTTGTTTTACCATGCTATGTTTTTTGTTTTGTTAAAACATAAAGATCTTGCTGTTGCTGGGTTTGATACTTGCCACATAGAGTTGTCCATAGAAAACAGTTTTATTTATTATTATCGTAAATGCTGCTTTTAGGGGATTTTGCACTCTTTAAAACTGAAATAGCAAATTGGTCGGAATTATCGGCATCCAGGATAAAGATAAAGATAAAGATAAAGATATGTTTATTTGTCTCAACATGTGTAGTACATTTGGTGTTAGTTAAAATAATACATTGTATCAACATGTTCTGTCCATTAATTCTAGACATGCAAATATTATATTCAGAAATGTAATAAGTAGCATTCAAATTATTTATAACAAAGAGAAATCAAATTAATTAAAAAAAATGTCAGTAGGTATTAAAATGTCAAATGAGCTACCAATCAAATTCAATATTTAAAATAATATCAAAATAAATGTCCATCTTGTAGAAAATCATTAATGGTATAGTAACATTTTTTTAACAGTAACTGTTTCAATTTATATTTAAATGTATTAATATTAAGATTTTTGTATGTGTTTGGTAACTTATTATATACTTTAGGGGCCATACAAAATATACTTTTGCCCAAGAGTGCCGTTTTAGCTGTGTGCATACAAAGTTTATGGTTGTCACGGCGATTACGCAGAACCACATCGGACAATTTACAAAATAAACTTGGATATGTTCTTACAAATACTGCTGTTTCATAAATATACATAAAATTAAAACATTTAACATAAAGAGCAGCATATTATTATCAACGTAAAATCGTTGTTTAAATATAAATAAGATAAAGAGCGTTTACTTCTCATCTCTCGCGATTGACGAATTAACTATCTAACAAGGATCGAGGAAGGAGGATGTTTCGGTCCCCGTGTGTAGGTCTTAGCTGTTTGAAGGGGTTATTGCTGCTCCGGTCCCCTTGATCCATCCCCTCGGGGGGGACAAACCGAAAGATCTGTCTCTCTGTTATCTACGAGGGATGATTATTCCTGTTTGCCTCCGAAATAAACAGCGAGGGACAGATGTGAAATAATTAGTTCGTCTATCCCCGAGAGAACAGATCAGGGGAATAGACAGGAATAACCGGTTTGAAGGTAATAATATCTCGATAAAGCACGCTCCAATAGGGATTGGCGACTATAACGTAAGATGATTTAAATATAAAACAGAATTGTTTTCTTTTCAGTTAACACCGTACATTGGCAGAGAATTGAAAGGAGTAGTGAAAAAGACATATCTTCGTGGACAGTTAGTTTACGACGACAATGATGTCGTGGGAGAGCCGCAAGGCAAATTGTTGCTAAATGATGTTAAGTAGACTACTTTATAAGTTAGATAGTTACATATGTCAAATAAATATTGAAAATTACTGGACATCTTATTTTTATACTACTAAAATGGCAAGCTAGGTTACGGTTATCCTTATGGTGTGCCGTTAATATAGCCTTTAGTAGCTTGGGCTATAAAGGCTATAAACTCTAGTAGAGCATAAGTAGTTGACCCTGCAAAAAGAGTCGCTGCGTTAGAAGTGCAAGAAACAGCTTCCCTTTTGGCACAGCATCACGTAAAGAAGCTCTGGAAACTGTACGGTAGCGTCACAACAGGAGATCATTTGGCAGTGAATGCCTACAGCAAATTCTTCATTTAAATGGCTTTAATTATAAGTAAGCTCTTTAAATATTATACGACTGCTCGGATGGCGTAGTGGTTTCAGTGATCGCCTCGCCACTACCATTGCGCCGAGTGTTGTGGGTTCTAATACCAATCGTAAAAAAATAAATTGTTGCGTGATCCACAAATGATTGATCTGAGTCTGGGTAGTCTTTGTGTCCATTGTTTGAATGTTTGTAAAGTTCCCCGCGACACAGGAATTATTCTTAGTGAGGGAGTTGTCTTTTTTAACAATATATTTTAATTAAAATGAATGATCATTACATAATATGTACTTTATTGACACCTCGCTTCACGTACTCTCAAAACACAAGGCGCAAACTTACCTTGCAGACTTCGTGCTATAGCTAGGAGACCTTGACTCATTGATAATTGTTCCGGCGCTCATTCATGCGAATTAGATGCAGTTGCTTACGATTCATTGACCAGACAGTTTTTCATTTGATTGATATCTTGCAATCAGTCCTTGCAACTATGAGTAGATACTGAATTAGATTATCCAGTAGGGATCAGAGTAAAAAGTCCTAAAATATAGATCACTCTTGAGTTTCATTATTAACATAAAGAAAGCAACAATCATAATTTACAACTTAACTAAAATTAACAAAACTAACCACTTATAAATAGAACAAAATGAAGAGTAACAATATATGGGACTGTAAAATTTAATAAAAAAGGATGGCCGGTTTAGGCAGCGTCGTAAAATTCCTCAGCATCGCTGTCGACCGGGAGTGTGCCCAGAAGACTGGCAGCATTGCCACGCTGAATGGCAATGCTGATTCTTTGAGCCAAAAAAAGTCCAGCCTTCTGGTCACGCGAAGCGTCGATTAGCCGCTTAGATATATCTCTAAAAAGCGCACGAGCGCCCGGACCCTTTGAACCTAGCGTCTCTACCCCAAACGGCTCGAAAACGTAATTACCATTTAAATTACTGTATTTGCGCCGTTTGAGGTTTTCCGCCGCTACAGCAGCAGCACTGGTACAGCTCACCGTGCTCGGAAGATGAGATGGCGCAAGGGTGTCGATGCATGTGGCGTCCCACACCAAATGCCTACCCATTTTCCAAGGTAACAAAGACATACGATCAGGTCTCTTCCCATCGTCACGTACCAAGCCTATGGGTTCTAATACTGCTGGTACGCCGGCGATGATAAGAGCACGACGGATAATGTCATTTAGTTTTAAATTATTATCAGGTTCAATATTTTTAAACAAATCCATCGACTATAAGTCAATAATTATTGTAGTCTTATAACTTTGTTGTACTGTAGTTTTCCTTATAAGGCTAAGCAAAATGAAAATCTAGACATTCTAGATCGTAAATAAGTCTCACTTGAGTAAGGTTAAACGCCTTACAGTGCAATGTCAAGGTTATTTCCTTAGTTGCTTGTTCTTGAGTTATCGTTGTTCAATTCAAGTTGAGCAGCATATTTTGTTTAATGAAAATAATTGTTGAGTGAGTTAAAAGAGTTCTGCCACGTGGAACAGCTGATTGTTTAAACAGAATGTAATATATTCTCTAATCCTGCAACTGTATTTTGTATAAGGTTTTTTTGCGTAAACGTTAATGGTATTCTCAAATGTTAAAGGCTTTATGTTAAAAAAAGCATATCCTAAAAAGCTAGACGTGACCTTCACCTTTATTTATTATCGCAATGTTGATATAAAATATAGGAGAGCTGAGCGGTATAACGGATGGTAAGACGCAGGATTTTAAGGGTTCTTATCTCGTCAGAGAGATACATACCTACATAAGAGAGTCTGGAGACTATCTTCTATCCGAGACACTGGTGTTGCAACTCACTTGCAACCATCTATCAGTTGTGGGTAAAGCCTTAAATCAAGTGTCACGTGTAGTTGTCTCTTAGCTTCATAATACATAGTTACTATGTATATGTATACATATATTATAAAAATGCTAAGTAAATATATACAAACACATATTTCTTTCCGTAAACAACTTATCTGTCTGCTATTGTTCAGCAATTTTATTATTAAAAAATATATAAACAAGACACAAGCTAATTTAAAATACTTATCGTAAATTCGCATGACCTTCTCATTATCCCGTCCTCCAAAAACTTGTTTTGTTGTACTTTGTTGCAAAATCTTAACGTTAATATATACTTACTTCATTGTGTATATATTGCACCTCTTCTGCATTAGTAGATCGAATTTGATTTGTCAAATAATGATGATATCTAACATGACTCACTGCTAGTGAAATTCTATGATTGCATGATAGTCGCGACTACTTCTGCACTAGGTGTCCAAAAGCAGACAACATTCTGCTGTTGGAAAACTGACCTTTTAAAGACTCATATGATGGTGTGGATATATTTTGGATTGATTTATAAAGTTAGATGTTTCCATACCAATATGAAAGTAATGTAACTGTCGCGTCTCTCCAGACTCACCAGCTACATATTAAAATGCCGAATATTTAACACAATCATTATTATTAAGTGCACCAGTATCCTTTACCATACACTAGTCCACGTGAATGCAGAAGATTCTCTTGCTTAAGTTGTTTACAACCGTTGTTACTCTATTGAGTACAAGTATCAGTTTGACATCCATCCAGGGTAATAGTGCCACGTTCGCATGGAACATTAGTTCTTAATTTTTTGTCCATTTCTCACATGATTCAATAGCAGACCGATCATGTGGATAGATTTTCAGAGACTAATAATCCACCTGAAACGCATTCAAAAGAATTTTAACATAATGCAACATTTCAAAGAGCATTACGTTCTACTACATTTAACGCTTTGTAAGCGTGAAGGACATTTTTAAAGCGTATAATTAGACGTTAAAATTTCTTGTTATAAAATACTTAATACCTACAAAGTAGGAAACGTTTAGATAACTCTCAAAGTCAAGCAAACATAATATTTTGTTTATTTACATGACCTTTTACTTTAGACATTATTTACCTACTGACAAGGACAAGTAAGATCGGATCAAGATAGGGGTGGTGTATTGCAAAGGATATTCTAAAATAAGAAGGTACCTACATAAAGTATGTAGAAAGGCGTTCACAAAATATTAACTAGCTGTTTTATACTGTAAGGTTTTTTATTCCATTAGTAATATATTATTATCAACTTATTACTACTAATTGTTGTATTATTACAGAATAACACAATGTGTTAAAAAAACCTCTTACTCTATCTGTCAAGCTTTGTAACAAGGCACAAAAATGACAAACTCGCGCGTTCGTTGCGGCAGCAGGGACTTTTGTCCCCGCACATGGAGCTATCCCTATTTCCACGTACATGAAAGTTAACAAAGTCGCCGACATCTTTGTTGTCAGGGACAATAGTGCAGTCTAGACAGATTCATGCTCCAAGATTAATCGAGTAAATAATGTCACAGAACATGCTCATGGTGTTGTTGTGAACAAGCGTGTCAGTGGCACAATTCTACCCAAGTGTCATGCATGCATTAAGCATGTCAAGCACTCTAAGTGTAGACAAGATATCTTGAATAGAGTAAAAGAGAATGAAAGGCTCCTGAAGGAAGCTACGGCTCCTAGTAAGATTACCAACTTGAAGAAAGTAAAGCCTAAGGTTTGTATCCCAAAACTGAAAATAAACTATTAGGTCTTCAAAATTTAGTTAATAATAATATTAATAAAGTTTATTACTCCATAAGAAAAACATTTAATCTAGGTACAAAATTGAGTGCTTAAGGAATACATAACAAACTGGAGGCCCTGACTTCTAAACTAGGTATGGAGCTGTATCTTAGAAGCCAGTGCTACCTTCTGATAGTTACATTTAAATGAGCCTCATAAATGGTTACAATCATTGATATTCTCATAGAAGGATAAATAGTGAGAAAAATATTAAGTACAAATTACGGGTAGTGAAGATGGAGAAAACTATCTTTGTTTATTGTATAGTAGGAATACAAAATCTGCCAGTTACTTTTGCCTTATACCTACTACCGACTTACTCTCATGGGCTTTTACTACCTGTATCGTTTTGTAGCTTGTTCTGGATGTGTACAAATTATGATATTATAGATTTATGTTGAATAAATTAATTTGAATATTAGCTAAATGTTTCAGAGGCCTCTCTTCTAGCAGTAGCAGCGGCGGCGTGGCGAACACTAAATAACTAAGATTGGTTAACCTATGATAATGATGGCTTTTTGAACATTTGTTTTTAAAATATACCTAATACAAATAAAGGATTATACAATAAAAGCATACGCTTTAAATAAAGTTAACCTTTTTAAAGTAACTTAATTAAATAAAATAAATATAAATAAGTCAAAATGGGTTAATGAGAATGTATAATTAAGGCACTCACATTAATAATATGAAAAAGTGAGAAACGTTTGTTGGACACGTATAATTAAAGCAAACACACTCATAATTTGAAAATGGGTGTTATGTTTATATATCGCCGCGGGAATAGGCAGGACTATATTTCGTATTAAGTCCATACCTTATGCCCAAACGGTTAGGCATTTCGATATAGGTACACCCGCTTTTTGCCAGCTATGACATTTGGTCCACTCGTTTTCCGGGCATAGCTCATTACTTCGTGTTGTTACTGAGAATTTCATGACATGAAAATACTAAAACACTTTGCCCTACCTGGGAAGCGCATTCACTATACGGCTGGATCACTGCGGTATTACATCTACACTTGCCGGCAATATTTTAAGTCCACGTCTCTATTGCCATTTATCTAGCTCAAGTCTAGAGATTGTATGTATAATTGCCACCAGGAAATACTTCGTCTAACCTGAGAGCCGAGCCCAACCAGTCGTGATCGACCGCAAGCAGAGAGTCATCGATCCTATCATAATGGTGTACTTATGCTATCTCGGTCTGTTTCATAATTTATGTTATGATTAACACGACATGCGGTTTGCCATCAACAACCATTATAAAAAAAGATATATAAGTAATTATATGTGTATTAGTCAGTCTAATTGGCAACTGATGCTGGCAATCATTTCTATATGCACAAATCGTGTTACCATGCCAGACGTTCGTCCATACTATAAGGTAGGTATCTACTTGACTTAATTAATGCCCGGTTCAAGCAAGCTTTGTTGTTTTTTGTTAATCCATTCTTAGTAGTAGCATGATAATAATATTGTTTAACATGGCTCGCAATAGGTAGTATATGTCTCTATATTATGTTCTTAGTAATAACAATAATAATTTGTATATATAGGCCAAAGAGTATATGTAGGTACTTACAACGAATGTTATTTAAAAGCATAAAGATCTGTCCACGAATACTACCGCGAAACCTCACCGAAACTTCTCGCAGTATACTCTTTGAATTAACCTGAATCATGGAACCCCGACAAAACTAGAAGAGTATAGCAGTAAGCTGTATTGAATTTACAGGTTAGGACACAATCATAAATAACATTAAAAGAAGGTAAAAATAATACAATGTGAATATACACAATGTCGTAGACTCGTAGCTCATAACTTCAATCCAAGGGATTAAGACTAGACTTCTACAGAGTATTGATCCTTATCAATCTTTGCAATTCTGAATTCTAACAATTGATTTTATTTCAGTTACGTTAAGCCAATATTGCTTTGGTTTACTCGAATCAAAATCGTTTTTGATGAGTAGGCACTAAAACGTCTTGCCAACGTGCCTGCAATATGTTTAGCTTACAATAAGTAGAAAGAGGCAGACGTACTTAAACACAAAACAAAATGTAATATTGTCTTCTATTTACGCGAATATTATTCATTGAAATTAAACTGCTATATACGGATTTTATCGCGTTGTTTATTTGACACTTTATTACAAAATTTTGAAAATTGTTACGCTACTACTACTATTAAACTTTACTAATTTTTAATCTAATTAAATTATTATTAAACTATTTCGATTTAATTTATTTTTACACTTTCCCCGACGTTTCGGTTGCGTTTCAGCAGACATGGTCACGGGGAGACTAAGATGGCAGTTGTCTCAATGTTCCAGTGTAGTTATTTCAAAGTACCCGAACATAATTTAATCATTGGTGTTTCTATTTACGCAGAATGAGCTCAAAGTATCATGAAGTCTAGCTGTGGTTTGCTTCTTCTTGGGTTTGACTATTTTTATTACTGGATCCCAAGCTGGTGGTACATTCCAACCATCTTCTCTATTAAAATTAGGATGTTTTTTGATTTCAATAGCCTCGCGAAGCATCCTTGGTAGGAATCGGTGTTCTTTAGCGAGAATCTGTGGTTTGTCAAATCTCAGGTAGTGGTTGGTCCCCTGTTGCACATGTTCACACACAGCAGACTTCAACGAGCGTTGGTGTTTTACATCAGCTATGTGTTCTTTTATGCGGGTGCCTATGTTTCTCTTGGTTTGACCAATGTATGAGAGTCCGCAGTCACAATTTATTTTATAGACCCCTGCATCTTGTAAAGGTAGTTGACACTTGACGGATGGTAAAAATTGACTTATCTTCGTTGGCGGCTTGAAGTATGTGTTGATTGAAGCTCGCTTCAAGATGTAGCCAATCTTGTCAGTGACACCCCTTACATAAGACTGGCTCAGCACGTAGCGAAGATACTCTCACCACTCAGAGGCAACTCGAGAGCACATGTAAAGGATTCATACCATTTTCTGAGTGAAATTAAACACCTACGTCTCACTAACAATGAAACAATGGTTAGTTTTGATGTACAGTCATTATTGACATGCTTACCTGCACATGACTGTATTGAAATAACTAAAAGGAAGCTAATACAGTACAATATGCCTGAGGAATATGCAGAACTACTTAAGCATTGCTTAACAACTGGCTATCTGTTGTGGGACAATAAATTCTACATACAAGTCGATGGTGTCGCAATGGGCTCCCCAGTATCGCCTGTCGTTGCTGACATATATATGGAGGACTTCGAGGCTCGAGCTTTACATACTGCCCCCATCACACTCAGGATTTATAAGAGGTTTGTAGATGATACTTTTACAATATTACCAACAGATAGTGCAAGTGTATTCCTAGAACATCTTAACTCCATTAATAATAACATCCAATTTACTATGGAATTAGAGGCAAATAATTCATTAGCTTTCTTAGATGTACTTGTCATCAGGAATCCTGATCATACTTTGAGCCACACTGTATATAGAAAAAAGACCCATACAAATAGGTACTTAAACGGTGAATCTCACCACCATCCTAAACAGTTAGCTACCGTGGGAATGTCTTTGTTTCAGAAAGCCCATGGGATCTGTGGCAAGAAACACCTGGACGCCGAGCTTCAACATGTCAAGCAAGTACTGCAAGACAACAAGCTCCAACAGCCGCGCCGCTGTCACAGATCTCGAGAAAAGCCAGCCACAGTCGAGCGCCAGCCTGCTATACTGCCTTATGTAAGGGGTGTCACTGACAAGATTGGCTACATCTTGAAGCGAGCTTCAATCAACACATACTTCAAGCCACCAACGAAGATAAGTCAATTTTTACCATCCGTCAAGTGCCAACTACCTTTACAAGATGCAGGGGTCTATAAAATAAATTGTGACTGCGGACTCTCATACATTGGTCAAACCAAGAGAAACATAGGCACCCGCATAAAAGAACACATAGCTGATGTAAAACACCAACGCTCGTTGAAGTCTGCTGTGTGTGAACATGTGCAACAGGGGACCAACCACTACCTGAGATTTGACAAACCACAGATTCTCGCTAAAGGACACCGATTCCTACCAAGGATGCTTCGCGAGGCTATTGAAATCAAAAAACATCCTAATTTTAATAGAAAAGATGGTTGGAATGTACCACCAGCTTGGGATCCAGTAATAAAAATAGTCAAACCCAAGAAGAAGCAAACCACAGCTAGACTTCATGATACTTTGAGCTCATTCTGCGTAAATAGAAACACCAATAATTAAATTATGTTCGGGTACTTTGAAATAACTACACTGGAACATTGAGACAACTGCCATCTTAGTCTCCCCGTGACCATGGCTGCTGAAAAGCAACCGAAACGTCGGGGAAAGTGTAAAAATAAATTAAATCTAAATAGTTTAATAATAATTTAATTAGCTTAAAAATTAGTAAAGTTTAATAGTAGTAGTAGCGTAACAATTTTCAAAATTATGTAATAAAGTGTCAAATAAACAACGCGATAAAATCCGTATATAGCAGTTTAATTTCAACAAAACAAAATGGATATACATTACATACTAAGTATTCTTTTTCTTAAAATAATACTTCAGCCTGCGTCATTGGATTTTTGCGAAAGACTTTGTTATAATGATGGAAAGCAGCAGCTGACGACAATCGTAAAATATTGAAGGCTTTTTTTTCTTTTGGAGCGGATAATGAGTATAAACTAATTACTGTTTTAATCTGTTCATTTTAGCGCTGCCTAATAGTAAAGTTCTTATCGAAATGGACTTAATAATTATATATAGAGAATTCACTTAAAAAGTAATTATTATGAAATAAGATGGTACTTGAACTGATATATTATGGCCTAAATTAACAGGTTTCATTCTATTTTGTACCTAGATAGATTCCAGGGGAAGAAGTGGGTGTTTCAAAATAATACTTGTTCACAATAACCGGGAATCAGCAATTTAAGAACGTTTAAAGTAGATTTTTACCATTTCTATAGAAAACCTTTTATCTAACTTGCTTATTCACTATTACACTTACACATCAAGTACCAGAACAATTTTACAGTGTTTAGTTCATGGTGGCTGTTGGCATGGTTGTTAAGGTAATATAATTAAAATAACTTGTAATATAATTCAATTTAGCACTAGCATGCCTATTAAGTGCTTTGGTAATTTAATCGATGACATACTAATGAAATGGAAAAATAAAGAGGGAACAGGGTGACTTTTACTTCACTTTCTGTTTAAAGAAACGAAACCGGCTAGCTTTAATCTGAAAAGGCTGGCGTCATACACTGTTGGTCGTAACATTAATTCAATTTACTAGATTTGCCTCTTGTTCTTCCAGTTTGTCGACGAGCAGCTATTAGATAGCACTATTAGATAGCGGATTATATTGTGCGATAGCTATCTAGATAATAAGGATTCTTTGCTCTGTGGATTGGACCACATAAAATTAGTAAAACGATAATGTTTTGCAGTTTTGAGGTAGATAATAGTATCTAAATACTTATAGAAGTATAATAGGTGGTATTACAGAACATAATATAAGAGTAGTTAGAAGTGTGAAGGGGGCGTGGCTACGGCATACGTGACCCGATAAGCAGCGACAGATAAAACTTAACATTTCTATTTACTTATAATGTGCTGTGGATGGTGTACATAGCACACGTCAATCGTATAATATGTTATGTATTTACATTATATTATATGTTAGTTTAATATCTATTAGCTATGTATCGCAATTGAAAATACATTATAGTAATTTGACCCGACGCGACGTTATGTTTAATTACGATGATCGCAAATAACGCTCGGATTCATGTTTGCGAAAAAATAACAATAGAGACACAACTCGCTCGTATGAATATGATAATTCATGCATTCAACCCAATTGATAAAACAAAATGAACATACAAGTCTTAAGCAGCATGGAGATACCAATAAAATGGAAACAACATCAGGTGCGATACCATTGATATGCGATACTCATAAAAAGGTTGCGCTCTACAATTCTATTTACTTGTTTTCATTGATAGTACCTAAATATAATAGATTCCGTCATTGAAGTAAAGAATCGTCGGTAAGCTGATCTCGTCATTCAGTTTTTCACAAACCACAGCGGCGGGTTGACTAGTATTATGTTGCTTCAGTATAATGTACTATTACAAATCGTGCTACTGTGTAAGACTTATCATATAACAATTCTTGATTCTACTACATATATAAAATAAAATTTTAAACCCATTTTATTTGTAGCAGGAGTATCCTGTCGTATTTTAGGATTGTCATCAAGGCCTTTGAGGAAGCAGTTATTTTTAAGCCGTAATGTTGTCACCGAATCTGATCAATTCGAGGGAGGCGTTTTGGTAAATGAAGTAGGAAAGATTGAAGCTGTACTTAAGAAGTCATCTGTCGATTTACTGCTACAGTCTGAAAGTAGCTGGAACTTGGAGGTAAGTAGAGTGATTTACATACACATAATGTTCAATAGTTACTTGTTATATTTCTAATTAATTATATTTATGAATATCAATTTTGCCCAATATAAAAATAATGAACAGTACCGTTCAGTGCCAGTTTCTTGAGTTTTAGTAGGTATTAAATTAAAAGAGACTTACTCAGGTTTGTTTTAATTAATATTTAAAGCATTTCCTTTAACACATGCATGATATGCAACAACATAAATCTTGTTAAGCCTTCGCAGATAAATACGTACGCAACCGCAGATTGTGTGGTTAATAAAACCATAATTATGATTTTATCATAAGTATGGTATCAATCAATTATTATTCATATAGTGTGTTAGGTAGGTTCTTATCGATGTGTATCACTAGGTACGTATGTATTGACATTGCTAAATCTAGTTGACAAATAAATACCTGAGTAGGTGTTTACCTACTATTGCAAACCTAACTTAGCTTTACTGAAATATTAATTATCTAAGCAATACATCGCGATATCTTTATATTTTTTTATTGAATCCCACACGGGACAAAACTTTGCGTGATCCACAAACGGTTATTCCGAGTCTGGGTGTTCTTTGTGTCCGTTGTTTAAATGTTTGTAAAGTCTCCCGTCACACAGGATTTATTCCTAGAGTGAAAGTTGTCTTTTTAAAAAAGAAGTCATTTAGCCATGAAATAAAACATTTTTATCATAAACATGATCATAAAAATGTACTTCATCATAAACAAGTTTCTTAATGTAGGCAATGGTACAGATTCATATAAAAAATATAAAGTAAATTATAATTACTGCATGTATGGCGCAGTGGTTCAAGTGATCTCCTCAACAGTGTCAGCGCGCTGAATGCTGTAGATTCGGTTACCACAGGGGACAAGATATTTTTGTGATCTACATACAGTAGTTTCGAGTCTAACTGTAATTTATGTCCTTTATTCAAATAGTTATAAAGTGACGTGATACCAGAAGTTTTTACTTGTGCAGGAGTTATCTTGTTAAAACAAAAGTACAACGTGACATTCTTATAAGCTCATTAACTATGTTTATATGTCTGTGCAATTTTGTGTATATTCTTTGTCGGAGATCCTTAATAAATAAATAAATAAATAAAGTGCCGCATTGCTAGGTAACAGACTCATGCACCGCCTTCCGATTCACCTATTTTCTGCCAACTGCCCCAGTTTCAATCATCTTTTGAAAGCGTGTATAGCTCAGCGCGATCACCCTCTGGTCTTACGACATTCCTATTATTTGGTGTTAATTGTGTAGTGGTAAACAAGGTAGATTAATAATGCATATATATATCTTTAGATAATCGATGGTGGCGAGTGGGCGCTCTTGGCTGGAGGGGTTGACTCGCATGTCCACGTGAATGAGCCAGGCCGAACATCATGGGAGGGATATGTGACAGCTACACAAGCGGCCGCGGCTGGCGGCGTCACCACCATCATCGATATGCCTCTGTACGTATCAGCTGAGATGAGTATGAAATCATGTTCTGTTTGAGGAATGAAACTCTAATTTCGGGTAGAGCTAAGAAAAAGTTGTTAGATTTTGCACGTGAAGAAATGTTTAATAGCAGTCCAGATTCCGGAAGATGACGATGTTGCACAGTCCCGTGCCTCGAAAACGCGTTAGTACTGTGCCTGAACTCTCAATGGTCGAACTGCTGTCCTATCAGATTATGTGTGTTTGCGCACTCGTTTTTGCACACACACACACACACACATGTGCATTATAACATCTCCTGCGCCGGTCTTGGTTAAAATTGGCCACCTGGACCGAAATCCTTCCTTGAGGACTTTAAGTAAACTCTATAATTATAAAGTTCTAACGATTTAGTAGCATTTATATTGTATTATAGTAATAGCTCGTTTTATTTGTAGTTACGTCGATATAAATAGATTTATCGAAGAATAATACAAAACTATTTGGTGACCAAAATGTTCACCTGTGTACACATTTAAAATCTGAACAATAATTAATTACACTATTTTGTTATATGTATTTATTTTTAGTTTTTCCTGAGTAATTGCGGTTAACATTGTACCTATTAAATCACTGCGATAAATATGTTTCTATAGTCGTACATAATGAACAAGTAAGACACTTTTTACGATAATGCATCGATACGGACACAATAAAAATAAATAAAACGTGTCGAAAAAGTATAATAATATTAAACCCGTTTATATATTGTCCCATTGCTGGGTACGAGCTCCGTTCAGCTTTAGAAGGGTCCTAGGCCGTAGTCTACACGTTGGCCCAATGCGGGCTGGCAGACTTCACAGATTTTCCAAAACATTAAGTAAAGCTCTCAAAAATGCATTTCGTCATAATGTTTTAGCGAGTGCTAATTAACTAAATATTTAATAAGCTTTGTGCGTAATAAATATTTACTTAGCGTACTAAAAACTGCGTCGAAATAAAGATTTTTGCATGGCAGGTTGTACTTGATATTTTCGCTAAGCTATCGCTGCTACTGTAAGTAAACCAGAATTATATTTTGCAATTACAGAAATTCAATACCTCCTACAACAACCCGCAAGAATTTGAAAACAAAAGCTAATATTGCCAGAGAAGAAATTTACGTCGATGTAGGCTTTTGGGGAGGTGTAGTGCCTGGTAACGGGGTGAGTATGAGTTCTATTGAATAATATTACACTTAGGTATTGCAATATGGCGAAATATATCAAACATATATTTAATATTTCAACTTCATCTTACATTATCATATTCATTTGTTTTGAAATTCAATTGTTACACATCTTATCTCAATCCTCAAGATATCGACAGAATTGGTCTTAAAAAAGTAGGTATACCGATACTTTGAAGATAGACAAATATTTGCGTGGTTTTGAATGTTTTTATTTTACAAAATAGTTGAATATTCTTTTATTCACCAGTGTTAGTACAATAGTAAATTTAATCACTATTTAGCTAACCGACAGGATAAAAGTCACGACATAATATTCATTCATATTTTTTCAGTAATCAGTGTAATATATAGCGTTTCTAAGTTTCATATTAGCACCTTAAAAATAAAATATACTTTCGGTAAAAAATCTGTCTTAATGTTAATGTTGTATGATAAATTCGCAGGGAGAGTTACAAGGGATGGTCAAGGATGGAGTGGTCGGTTTCAAATGTTTCTTGATAAACAGCGGCGTCTCAGAGTTTCCTTACGTGACCTTAACCGATTTAGACGAAGCCTTCAGTTGCCTCAATGGCACAAGAACAGTACTAGCTGTAAATATGTTTAGCTTTGTTATAAAATATGCTTAAATACTTCCTAATAGCCTTTAAATGTTTTCCTGATTACGTTTACAGTTTCATGCAGAAGTTGATGTAGGCAATGAAAATACTGAGTGTGAAAGCTCATTATGCTCAGGTAATATATTAATTATTTTCCTTTACTTACAATATTTAGTAGATTATCTTCAATCGACTTACGAGCCTTGGCGAAAGACTTCGAATACAAAGAGAAAGATCTGAAGACTTTGCTTAAGTCTTTCTTTTCGTATTCGGCGTTTTGACAAATGTTATTACAGAATAATATATCTGAGCGGTAGTTTTTTTAATCACACATTTAAAAATGTCAAACTTGGTCAGCCAGTAGCCAACTATGTTGTGGTAAAAGGCAATTGTTCTTTTAGGCCCTTATTGAAATTACCAAATCAAAAATATTATGAATTTGACTTCACGGATGGCGTAGTGGTTTATGTGGTAGCCTCGCCACTGCCATTGCGCCGAGTGTTGTGGGTTCAAATCCCACACGGGACAAAACTTTGCGTTATCTACAAATGGTTGTTCCGAGTCTGGGTGTTCTTTGTGTGAGTTGTTTGAATGTTTGAAAAATTTGCGAAAACACAGGAATTATTCCTAGAGCAGAAGCAGTCTTTTTATATAAACAAAATATCTAAGATTGAAAGACCAAAATCGCAAATGATTTGCAATAATTGCTTGTATGACGCCTAACAAACATATAATTACTAAAAATGTAAAATCATTAACAATATAAGCAGACACATGTCTGCTCATAAAATGTTGCTATGCATAAGGTAACACAGATTCCTACGTGACTAATACTTACAGTGCATCTATCGTGTAATATGTGTAGGTAACCTTAGTTATCAATTTTATATAAGCACAGGTACAATTAGATTAGTGAAGAAGTTTTTATAGTCTGATTATGATTCAGAGGTTCCTGACTCCAAAACAAAAAACAGTTGTTATTCAATAATTTTATTCCCAGCCATTTCAGTTAGTTAGCTTGTAGTAAAGTCTCGATAAAAAGCATAGTAGTATATATAAAAACTATGGTATCAATACAATAAATTGCGAAAAAGATAATCTCGATCGATTGATGATTGATACATATAAACTTCCACAAATGAAATTATGATATTGTTCATATTATTATTATTCAATCATTGATAACGGGAACTTTATTAACTTTTAATTATCATTTATAAAAATATTGTTATCACGGTAGGTATTAATGGCATGTTAATATTGCGACTGGTTTTAATTTTTATTGTTTCAGATCCAGTTTTGTACGAAACTTACCTTGCATCTCGTCCCGATATAATGGAACTTGAAGCGGCGTCACTCATCGCATCACAATTGCAGAAAACCGAGTAAGAATTCCAACAAATTATCCTAAACACAGCACCGCGATTGTAATCCTAGAAGATGCGTCAGAGATGCAGCCTACCCACATTTTTCAGCTATGTTTAGAGCCCACATTGTAAGAGCTGGTCTATGGTTGTCACCTGGTCCATCTGGACCCAGTCCCAGGTTCATTGCTTCATTTTCTATCAAAAAGAGTATAGTGATTAAACTCTTTGTAAAGAAAATGTTAATGACACCCCGCCATCAACTTGAGGCTTCATAATTTGCAGATTATGCTATGATGCTTGACTTATGATTAACGAGATTGACATTTAGTAACTTGTTTTTCACTGCAAAAATCTTGGCTGAACTTTTTATTATTTAATTTTAATAAATAATTGACCTTAGCCAAAACAACTGCCAAAAAAGCAAGCCAGAACTCGAAATGATCATATAGGTAATTATAGTGGTACATACCTATACCTACATATGTATATATTTTACTGATCTGCCGCGTTCGTTTACTGAAACACAAGACGTAAGTTAGTCGAGACCGAGGTTCGTAGTTCGATTCCCGATTCGGACAAAGCGTTATTAAGATTTTTATTTACTTTTTGTAACTACATTCTCAAGGATGCCTGACGGCTGAAGCCGATAACTTAGCGGTCGTTTATTCTTGTGTGGTACATCTCCGTATAATATTTCGTGAATATGTTTTATTTGAAACATTGTTTATGTTATGTATTATAGCTCAGCAAGTGTTATATTAAACGGATACAAAATACAAAGAAAAACATATTGTATCCATTACTTCGTTGCCTTCGCGCCATCGATTTATTTTTGCATAAATACCCAATAAGTTTTTACAGCGGAGTTTGCAATTCCATGATATATTTCTTAAACCAAGATAAAATAAGTACTGTGGGAGAGCCACGCTTCGGCACAAATAGGCTGGCTCGACCGGAGTGATAGCACGGCCTTACAGAAAACCGGCGTGAAATAGCGCTTGCGTTCTATTTCGTCGAGTGAGTGAGGGTACCAACTGACTCAGTTCTAGTAAGACCAATCTTGAGGGGAGATTTGTTTACGACTTCGCCATGGCATATGACCTGACACAACTGGTTACCACGCCCACGCGAATCCCAGATGTGGAGAGCCAAAATCTTTCACTGACCTTCTGCTAACTTTACATCCGGATGGCTACCACGTATCTGTTGGCGCCCCACTTGGTTCCTCAGATCACTGCCTTGTTCGAAATTCAGAGCCTTTCACGTGCTCGCTGCAATCGCGTATCGCACGCGGCCGCCGTGTGTGGCACTACAAGTCAGCAGATTGGGATGGGATGCGGTCCTTCTTTGTGTCCTACCCTTGGAGACAAGTATTCTTCTCACCGGATGATCTCAATGCCGATGCTGATTCTGTAGCTGATGTGGTGCTACAGGGTATGGAGCTTTTTATTCCGTCCTCTGTAGTCCCCGTTGGTGGCAAATTACGGCCTTGGTTTGGTCCATCTTCCAAAAACGCTTCTCGCAGGAAGCAGGAAGCTTACCAAGCCTGCGCTGATGCGGTGACGGCTTGTGATGTAAATACCAGCGTATTAAAAAATGAGTATGACTTTGCCTCAAGGTCCTCCAAAAGAGACATTGCAAGGGCGAAGTCGGAGCACATCGGCACTCAAAACCTCTGCCTGGTAGGCACGAGGCTATCGGCCAAATATGTATCATCATCTGAGCTGAAAGCCGTCCACTGCTGGACATAGGCCTTCCCCAAGGTTTTCCAAATATGTATATCATAATTTAAATATAATTTGTTATTATTCTGCAGTGTCCACGTCCACGTTGTTCACGTGTCGTCTGCGGCGGTCGTGCCGATCCTCGAGGAGGCCAGGGAAGAAAGGATAAGAAGCGGCTACAGTGGCTGGCGCGGCGGAGTCACCAGTGAGACTTGCCACCACTACCTTACCATCAGTTCTGACCAGATCCCACCCGGGCGTACCGAGTTCAAGTGTGCTCCACCCATCAGGAACAATACTAACAAGGTTAACTAATTTTATGGTCACAGAGATGACAGAGATGAAACCTTCCAGGCGGTCCTGTGACTGCCGGCTGCCTCACTGGTGCAGCGGTAGCGGTAGTGAATGCAGTAGCCATTACTGCAATCCAATAATACTCGGGTCTGGGTAAAATGTCTGTCAATAAAATCTGACTAGCAATACGGAGTCTGTATAAATTGTAAATTGGCAAAATGTAGTTCTAGTGTCTGAGAATTGCTTGTATTACTAGGCATATCCTTATTTACGTGTACCTTCCATGCAGATCGTGTCATTTGGTGAACGTATACAATAATATAATTTTACACAGATTACACTACATATATGTATATGTACCTATTGCTTACATAGATTTAACTAGCTGTTAAATCTATCTACGCTGTCCGTGTAGAAAATGATGTTATTAAAAATGATTTTCTTTTATTTCGCGGGACCCATTTTTGTAAAATAAACTTTGCCTGAGTTACTTCTTATAACATCAGCTATCTGCCGTCAAAATCGATTCAGCCGTTTCAGAGATTAGCCGGTATAACCAGACAGACAGACAGACAACAACTTTAAATAGATTTTTTGATATCGGTAGGTACCGTATAATATACTTTCATATGCATTTAATAAAAAGTTGTTTTTATTTTGACAATACAAACAGACACTTCAATTTTTTTATTTTTTTTATGTATGTCTAGATATATTTATGTAGTAAGGCGCTTATCATGATTTAGTGCATCCCCTGTGAAATACTGAACTTTATATTATTTAAATAGTAAATAACTGGAAATCGATCCGTGGTAATGGGAATAAGAGAGAGAGAGAGAGAGAGAGAGAGAGAGAGAGAGAGAGAGAGAGAGTGAGAAAGACAATAACAAGGAGAGTGAGATACAATAAAGAAGGGATAGACAGAAATAGTAAAAGGATAGAGAAATATGAGATATACAAGAAACTTTATCAAAATTGTTTTAAATTATATGTTACAGCAAAAGTTGTGGGAATACATTAGAGATGGCAGATTAGACTTAGTTACATCAGATCACTCGCCAAGCGTTGCTGAACTTAAAAACTCAAACTTTTTAGAAGCCTGGGGAGGAGTGTCTTCTGTACAGTTTGGTCAGTATAATTAAGTATTACATAGTTTCTTTATTTACATAGTGATTATAGCTATACTCCATTTGGTTGGGTACTTAACTAAAGTTAAACAATCCTGATATAACTTTTTACACAAACACATATTAAACAAATAATCTACTGCTTAAACTAACCGAATGGAGTATAGATGCTTCCAACAATTGCATAAATTATACTTTTGTTAACAAACTAATGATGTAGCCATTATATACTTAACTTGGAAAAGACCACTTACCGTAAGTTATGAATCTTTAAGCAAAACTATATATTTTAGTTAATTACTTGATACTTATCCGTAGTACTACAATTGCTACTCTTTGACATAACTTCTTCAGAGGGGTACAAAAATAAAAAATATTGTAGTTAACATATTTGCGTTTTTAATATTCCATTAAAATATTTATCTAGGCAATGCAAAATAAAAAAATAGTATATCTCTTTTGGTACAGTTGAATTGGAACCTAAGGCTCTATGAAATAAAGTGCATTCTTGTTTTAATATTACTGAATCTCATACAAAATACCGGTAATTACTAATGAGACTGGGTTTTTATAAAATATGTTTGTTTTTATTGCCTGTCTTCTATAATAAGGTGTCTAGGATGATTGAGGTATGACGACTAGTCACAACATTGTAGCGCATCAGATGTATTTCCACAATATTCTTTTATTTTCTATTCTAGTAAACTGCCATGCCATTATCAGAAAAATAACTTGTTTGGTGACGTAGCATGTTTATGTAGCACCTTTTCAACTGAGGTTTAGTAGCTAATAGGTCCTAATCCTTACTAATATTATAAATTCGAAAGTAGTAACTCTGTCTGTCTGTCTGTCTGTTACCTTTTCACGGCTAAACCACTCATCAAATTTAGATGAAATTAGGTCCAGATTTAATTAAAACCCTCGGGAAGGACATAGACTACTATTTATTGATATAGGTACCACGTGGGCGGAGTCGCGTGCAAAAGCTAGTTTCTTATAATTACCTACCGTCTATAACCTTTGGTTAATTTTGTTAAATGGAGTTGGTTTTAGATAAAATAATAATTATGTATAGATTTGATGGCGGTTTAAAAGTATTATTAAAATATACATATATTAAATTAGTAAATATAATAAAATATATGGTAGTTTTCTACGCATAAAATAATTTGATTTCAAACATTTGCGTAAACGTAAGTAAATATTTATTCATCAAATCCTTTTCTAAGAAGACCGAGCGAAAGGTACCTACTTTGTGCATACATTTTAAAATAAATAACTTAGGCACTACTTATAAATGTTTGTATGATTTATTTTAAGTCGACGATTGGTATTTATGTTTCAGATCTATCCTTATTTTGGACTCAAGCAAAAGCTCGAGGATATATGTTGAGTACCTTGAGTCACTACTTATCTGCGGGTCCAGCACACCTCTGCGGCTTGCAGGAGAAGAAAGGTTCAATCAGACCTGGCCTTGACGCTGACCTTGTGTTCTTCGATCCTAACGCTTCGTTTATCGTCACGCCTGAGGTCATCCGATACAAAAACAAGGTATAAATTATTGCAGAAGTTTATAAAAATCAAGCTGACGATGAAGTCAAATATTCCTTACATTTTGATGCAAAATGTTGCTCCAGGATAAGGTGTTCTTTATGTCCCTTGTTCGAATGTTTGTAAGGGGACTTTACAAACATACAAACACAGGAATCATTCCCAACGAGTACAGATAAATTAATAAAAAAATAACAATAGGTTCCTTTATCTGGCAAAATGTATGTACTATCAGTTCATAAGGCACACAACTTCCTGTGCCTTAGTAACCTCTATCTAGTCTTATTATATTATTCTTACCTCATATGTTTTTATTACAGTATATTAGGGCCCTTGTTATTTTTGATATACGTGAATGATGTGCCACAGTGTACACGCCACAATTGTACTTTATTTGCAGACGATATTTCTATAGTTGTTCCTCAAACCAATTATAAATCCAACTATAAAGAAAGTTTAATAGAAACGATAGAATCAATATCCAAATGGTTAAAAGAAAATAATCTATCTGCAATCTTGGATAAAACGAAAATAATTCAGTTTAAAAATTACAAAACCATTACTAGTGATTTAAAAATAAGTTACCGCGGTCAAGAAATATCGTGTGTAAACGAAACAAAATTCTTGGGCATAACACTCGATAATCACTGTAACTGGAAAGCTCATGTAAAATACGTTTGTAACCGAGTAAACAGATTTGTGTATGCTTTAAAAATATTAAAACAGATATCGTGTGAAAATACTGCTCTAATAGCATACCATGGACATGTCGGCTCAGTCCTTAGATATGGAATTTTACTATGGGGCAATTCGACAGACATAAATAAAGCGTTTATATCCCAAAAAAAATGTGTTAGAGCAATATGTGGCGCTGGTCCATTAGAGTCATGCAGGCCTTTATTTAAGCGGTTAAAATTGTTAACATTAATATCTATATACATTTATGAAATCGGTGTCTTTGTCAAAAAACATCCGGATATTTTTGAAAAGGCCGACAAAAATAAAAAATATTGTTCTAGAGATCCCAGTAAATTACAAGTCCATATGATGTCTACCAGCCTACATCAAAAAAATAGCAGTTGTATGTGTATGCAAATATACAATAAAATTCCAAAGTCCATGCGAGAATTAACTCTTTCAAGATTTGTAAACACTTTTAAGAAATGGCTAACAGATAAGTGTTTTTACACAGTAGCCGAATATATGTCTCATAAAGGTTAGGAGGATATGTAAATAGAGATATAGTGGTAATAATAAGTATTTAATTTAGATTTAGTGTATAGGTAGATATAACTCATGTAACTTTTGTAAATATTTGCACGCCTATTGTATGGCAAAGCATGTGAAACACAAACCATGTATCGATCAACTTTAAAACCATGTTTTATGCAAATAAAGATTTATTTATTATTTATTTATTATTTATTACAGATAAGCCCATATATGAACCACGTATTGACGGGTAAAGTCATGCAAACCTATGTACGAGGACAATTGGTATACTCAGATGGAGAATTAATTGGTGGACCTAAAGGACAACTATTGTTAAACACCAACTGAGACTTACTATTATAATAAGCTATGTAACTATTTAAAATATGTTAATAATAAGAAATAAACATTTATAAACTTTAGTATGATGGTTTAGTAATTATTTATTATAACTGTTTTGTCATTATTATGTAAAGTTCAATATAGACGAGTTTAAGGCCGTCCGCTGCGTTAAGCAGGTGCACGGAGCGGGCGCCCGCCGCGGAGACCCGCGCCGTGCGCCGTCACGGACTCGCGGGCGCCCGCGACGGACTCCCGCCTCTCGCAGCGCCGGCCCCTCGCCTCTCGCAGCGCCGGCACTAACAAAGCAGCGCTCACTGATTTCCTTAAAACAGCTCCGCTCGCGTGCTTCGCTGCGCGGACACGTTGTCTGCGGGGCCGCCCGCTCCGTGCACCCGCTTAACGCAACGGACCGCCTAAGACGATGGATTATTATGGAGTACCTACCTAAGTACCCAAGTACCTACGGCTCCCGGTGCCCCAATATTAACATAAATGACACACAGACGGCCAGGCGCAATAGGTCTTCAATTATGTTTGGCATTCCAATAATTAACAGCTTAACACGCATTCAAAATGTATAAGTATTACAGGTAGTATATATCTATAAAATACTAAATGTATAGAGGAAAGTAACTAAATGTGGGCTAGTGCTTTAATATGGGCTAGTAAGTAGTAACAATTCTCAAAAACAAATAAGTGAAAGACGCAACAAACGTCTTACTTCTGTCGCATTCATTCGCCCTAGCATCGCAATCACTCTATCTCGTCAGTTCGCCGCGAGGTGCCGCTAGGGTAAGATGCATCACATGCGGTAAGATCACGGTAAGATGAGTGGATGTAAGAAACGGACTCTCTAAAAAACGGACTCTTGACGCGCAGTTTGACACGCATTTTTCATTTTATTTTGTCTAAGGATGATATATGTGCTATATATCGTTAGAAAGGTATTTTTTTAAATATAAAACGATAGGTAACGATAGATAGATAGATATATGTGCAACGAAGAGAATAATACCGTTGATTTTTTCATGATTATTTGCCTATTTTCATAAAATGCCTTTTTAGATAGAAATTGAGTAGATTTCATACAATAAAAACCTAAAATTAACTATATCCACGCATTATTTCGCTTAGGATGACTTTTTAAAAACAATAACGTATCGCAAGCTAAAGTAAAATAACGGCGGCTTTACTGTAATTTTCAAACGCTAAAATCATAACATTTTCCAGGCAAGTGTAGTCACTATTTTATGTTTTTGTAAAGGAAATACCATAAGATATTACGAAAATATAAATACTATAGGTGAAATATAATAAATTTACCTATAGCAGCACTCATATCATATCACTCATATAGAGAGTCGTCATTTGTTTACATTCTGTCATTCGAACCGGTCTAAAAATATTGGTCTATAACAATTGAACACAAATGGTCTTGTTTATGTTTTACATATAGCTAACATTGTAAGCTACCCAGAAGTACCATTAGTTTTATTCTACGAACTATGAGTGAGTCGTAAATCACAATAATATAAACTCAAGTGGGACGCGGCGATAACGGGCGAATAACGTAAACATATGGCCCGGCGCATGACCTTTCTTTTGCCGACGTAGGCGCGGAACAGCTAGAGTTAACATACTTGCGGAGCCGACGTCAGAAATGGCGGGAATGCTAATCTTTTTAAAATTCTTGACTTATAAAGCCTTCTGTCTTAAGGAGACTGATATACCCATGGGCAAAAAGTCAAAGAATATCTATATATTTAGTGTCAATGAAACGAAGGTGATTTTTTTATTGACACTATTTAAACTCTAATAACCTAGTTAATATTATAATAACTAAATAAGTATATTTAAAAACATGAAATCCGATATAATATTGTACTTCTACAGGTTAAACTTGGTAAATGTATTGGTGAATTTCGAAGATTCAAAATTTCCGGTAATTTTAATTGCAATGTAAATGCAACAAAAAAGATTGTCACCTCCTGACATTTTCTAAATGGCGTAATATCCAGAAACGAAGGCTTTGTGCATAATCTACTGGGATAATAACGAAAGTTTTGTTCAGGACAACCGTTTAAATATCGGAATTTGAGCACTCACAACGAATCATAACATGCGTGTCATGTTATGATTCGTTGTGAGTGCTCTCGTGTGTCATACGACACAGTAAAATATTACATGGCACGCCTATCATGTCATCCGCAACGAATCGGTTAAAACATTGCTATTGCTACTAGAATCATTACAATAATAAATAAAATAACAATTACTTACGTTTTAATGTACTTCCAAGCACTGAAATCCAGCACAAAACACTTAAAACTACAACACAAACATTCACAGCGGTCATAAAGGACGTAGCGCGTCGACTAATGATGTTGATTCTGTAATAAAAATGGTGATTTTCGTAATTTTAGATGTAGGTTTGTTATTTCAGCCCTCATAAACGTGATAAAAGCGAATAAATGATGATTACGATACAAGCAGTTCTTTATTTACCAGCTCAACATATATGTATCCATAATTGTTAGGTACTATTATAAGGGATTTTATTATATTAAATTAAAAAACGTTCCCGTTCGTCTCACTGCTTGGATTAGGGGGACGAACGGGAAAAATTATAAAGCTCTTCCCGTTCGTCCTACTAATGGGACGAAGAAGTGGGACAAATAAATGGGAATATACGGTTAACATTCGTACATATTCCATTTTGACCGCGCGCTTACTAGAGGGCGTGGACGCTAGAGTAATGATTGCACACGGGCGCTACATGGGCTAGAGACGCCTCTGGTTTCAGTCAGCTGACGGACAAATGCCGCATCTTCAATGTTCGGTTTGGTAGATGCGACGAAATCAGATGGGACGCGTACCGTTCATCCGTATGTCATCAGGGCCGGGATGACGGTTGAGTCTTCACATAGGGCGGTGCGAAGTCCTAGTAAGACTGTAGGTAATTCATTGATCCATCTGTTATCGGTTGCTCTTGCCATCAGTGCCGCTTTCAGATATCGATGCCATCGTTCGATTTTCCCATTAGCTTGCGGGTAAAATGCAGTAATACGTATTCGAGTGACGCCTATTTTCTTCATTAAAGCTTGAAATAAAGACGATTCGAACTGTCTCCCTTGGTCTATTGTAAGTCGCAGAGAACATCCAAACCGCGATATCCATCTCTCGTACACGGCCTTCGCGACCGTTTTGGCGGTGACGTCACGAGTAGGTATTACCTCTGGCCAGTTAGTGCAGCGGTCAATCATAGTAACTAAGTATCTATAGTCATCTGATGGCGGGAGGGGCCCAACTATGTCCACGTGCAGGTGTTCCAAACGGGATGATTGTTGAAACTCACCGAGCGGGCTAATGATGTGTCGATGAACTTTTACTATACATGTACTGCAAACACATATAGTTAAACAATTAAAATAGTTCAATCAAATTTAATTCTGCGACTATTCGAAAGCATTTTACACCGGTTAAATAAATAAAACCATATCTCAAAAATTAAAAGCAATTTCACTAATCACTATCAAAAATGTTTCCATATTTATTATCTGTACTGCTTTTGGTTTCTAAACGCTGTTTGTATCTTGTGTTTGGTAGCATTGTTGTCGCCTAACCGTCGCGCATCTTTGAAATAATCTTTATTTGTTATTGTATTCCTTCAACCTTGTTTCAGATATAAGTTATTCTATTTTAGCTGTAAATTAATTATTTTAATTTTTAAGTACAAAAGTGTTATATTATTTTTATGGATATTTACGACGAAATTAAAAGGTATATCTGTGTCAATTTTGACAGATAGCTAACCTAAAAAACTGTATCAAAAATCATACAAAACTAGTCCAAACTTTGTGAGAGAATGTGTATTGTTTTATAATGCTGTTTTTAGATGCCAAGTATAATAAATAATAGTATCGACACAACGCGACCAGTAGACGGCACCAAAATGCAATTGGAACATTTGGAGTTGGCTGGTTGTACTTTAGACCGGTATATTAGCGCTGATAATTCGCGCCCTTCGTTTTTAGAGGTTTGTTGTAAAGTTCTTATATCACATACGTCGTGATTAGTCAAATTATAGTGTTCGTTTCCTAAAACATAATTTATATTTTCATAATAAGAAACTTGTTTCAATTTTTAGATAACTGGAATAGCATCCCTAAGAAGTCCAACATGCAGTGGTCTAAACGCAGGCGATTACAGAAACCTGGCGGCTTTGGTGAATCATCCCAACCTATCACAATTGAAGATATTGAACAAAGTTCCTCTTCCACCTGAAATTATGGAACATTTTGCCCGTATCCTTTATTACATACTGACTTACATGTTTGTTATTCTGCATAACATTAACACATCATCAGATAGAATTTGATATGCATTTTTTTTAAGGATTACAGTATTAGCTATATTTTAGTTTCCGTTTCTCATATTTTAATAATCATTAATAATATAAGATCAGCTTAAATTAAATTATATACTTAAACAATAAAATTAAAAACATTTCTTTTGCATGTCTAATGTTCATTCTCAGCACCTAAGCTATTTCATAGATTAATAGGTAGCAACAAATGTACCCAATGTAAATCTATGATTTTAACCAGTTTTAATAAGTGCAATATTTTTCTAAACATATATATCAGATATGCAATGCCATTGCCTCATGGGTGTCTTTCCCGAAATCAGCAGAGTTTGGTTAGCTATAGATAGCAACATTTATGTTTGGGCCTTTGAACATGGCAGTGACGTGGCCTATTTTGATGGTCTTGGAGAGACTATTGTATCTGTGGGTTTAGTGAAACCGAAGGCTGGAGTATTCCAAAATTTTGTTAAATATTTATTAGTATTAACCACTACAGTTGAAATTGTAGTCTTAGGTAAGTTTGTGACCATAATATATACATATATTTTCTAGTTATCACATGGAATTAACAAAATTTTTGATACCTAGGTTTCTTATGACCTTGTCTCTGAAACAGATAGTTGTTGAAGCTCTGTTATATTGTGTGACATAATTTAAAATTACTTAAATATATAACATTGCAATAAATTTCACTTGCTCATAACCAATTTATTATGATGTTGACTTATTTTTGGGACTAACTGTACTATTATTTATACATTGTTACACAGTGTTTGTAAAGTATGTTTGATTCTGATCAATGTATGTTTAGATTTATAGAATACAGGTATAATACTGTATGTTAGGTATAACTTTTATTGATTTTATATATTTTTTGTAGGTGTAACATTTTCCTCAAGTAAAGGTGAAGGAGCAGGTGAGTTACAAGAGATACATTTAGTGCCAGAGCCAGTGTTTGTTCTACCAACTGATGGAATATCTATGATGTGTGTCAAATCTACCGCTAATGGCAGAATCTTCATGGGGGGTAAAGATGGCTGTTTATATGAAATCACATATCAGGTATGTTTTAAAAACAATTAAGAGTATAGTTATATAAAATGTTATGATGATGTCATAGTTGTTTATGTAGTTACTGTGCAGTTAGTGTTGTGAGTTTGAATCCCATATAGGGCAAAGACTTATATGATTCCCAAATGGTTGTTTTTAGTCTGGGTGCTGTTGTTATTCTTATTTGAATGTTGTAAAAATCCTCTGCATTACTAGTACGTAGGACAACTACTAGCATGAGATTTGTATAAAACAAATACCTACATTTGGTCAATGAAGATCAGCACCTAAAGTAAAATAATGTAAAGTATTGAAAGAAAACATGTGGGGCAGTACAACATACAGTCTACTTTTTTGCAGACAAGTAGCAGCAATCAGTTAAATATTTTAATACTCATTCAGCTATTATGACTGCATTTACATACAGCATAAATTAATATTGTTTTTTGTTTCATTTATCAGTTTTATCTTATTGTTCCAGGCTCAGTTAGGATGGTTTGGAAAACATTGTAAGAAAGTGAACCATTCCACCAATACACTGTCATTCCTGGTGCCTTCATTCCTGAGTGCGGCCTTGTATGACGAGGACCCAATAGTTAAGATAGAAGTAGATAACTCAAGAAATATTCTCTACACATTGAGTGAAAAAGGTTGCATAGAAGTCTTTGATTTGGGCAAAGATGGTGAGGGCATTAGCAGGGTTGTGAGACTCACCCAAGGGAAAATTGTTTCTTCAGCAGTTGACATTGTAAAGTAAGTTTAGAATTTAAATTCTAAATAGAATGCATTTAAATATTTCAATACACATTTAACTTAAGATTGCGTATACCTAAGTGTCTGATTATCTTAAAAAAACAAGATTGATCTTTTGTTATAAGCAATTTTTTACATCTTATTAATTTTTACAGGACTCTAGAGGCCAGCAATTTCAAACCAGTAATAGCAATATCAGCTGTAGATGAAGCTGAATCAGATTATTTGAACCTAGTTGCTGTCACCCAAACTGGTGCTCGACTGTATTTTACTACTGGGAGTGGAGAGTGAGTATGGCATTTTCACAAAAATATATATGAAATTATTTTATGATTGTGGTTCATGCTTTAATCATTTACAAGTTATGTATGGTCATGACATGGTCATGGTCACGGCTGCTGAATAGCAACCGAAACGTCGGGGAAAGTGTAAAAATAAATTAAATCTAAATAGTTTAATAATAATTTAATTAGCTTAAAAATTAGTAAAGTTTAATAGTAGTAGTAGTGTAAAAATTTTCAAAATTTTGTAATAAAGTGTCAAATAAACAATGCGATAAAAGCCGTATATAGCAGTTTAATTTCAATGAATAATATTCGCGTAAATAGAAGACAATATTAAGTTATACTTCTCTTACCTATTTAACTTAATGTTGACGATACATTTGCGATATCATTGTTAAAAATAAAATCTACTACCGGTTGTATATTGTGATTTATTTCGTTTTGTTTTGGGTATGTCCATTTTAATATCCTTAAAGTTAGCGTCTTATTTGTAGTTATCCTTCTTTAGTATAATCGATATTTTATAGATATCTATTACAGAAATATGATGACTAGCAGGCAATGTATTATGTTCACAGTGCGAGTCAGGCTGGGCCATTGAGGCCGCAGTACCTCACACTGCTGCACGTGAGGTTACCGCCGGGATTCACCCCTAACTCTTCAGTACTAAAGCCTAAGCAAGTTCATAGCGCTGTGTATGAGAATGGTATGTAAACATTTTTCAGTAGTATGATACATATTTTTTATTAACATTGCCATCTTAATGCCTTTACATGATAATTAACTTATTTTTAAACATATTCTTCAATATCTAACTGGCTATTGCTACTGTTAGTATTTTTTCATATATTATTTAATAACAATAATTAAGTTAATTTTAGCCTAACAGCTCTCGTTAATAATGGTTGACTATTCTTAAGAGCAGCGATAGCTCAGTGGGGAGACCAACAGACTGCAATGCAGAGGGTCTTGGGTTCGAACCCACCTCGCGCACCTCTGACTTTCGGAAGTTATATGACTTGTCGAAATTATGTGCGTATTGATTGACAATTATCGCCTGCTCCGTGCCTCGGAGAGCACGTTAAGCCGTCGGTCCCGGCTGCCATGAACATCTATGGCAGTCGTTATTGGGAGAGTGTCGACAAAAGATCCCACTGGGTCGAAGTGTCGCCGGTCTGCACTGACTGGCCTCCACATAAGATACATACATACATTCTTAATACGAACTATTTGGCTATTTACATTAGCCTATCGTTCTATAATCTTGCATCAGCAAAAATACACTTTACACGTATTTTAGAAAATTCCCTATTTATAATTAACTTGCTACTCTTGCGGCATCGCCCAAGGTAAGACAGTGTATATATTTTTGCATATTTGTGTGTTGTAATTTCTGTCGTACCTGCAAACTATTGTTGTCTCAGCACTGTCTACCCCTTAAAGGATATACCGATGTAGTGTACCTATATGTGTACAGAGATGCCAACTTTATAAAAATATTGGTGAGCTAAAGATGGCGGGAAATTCAACTTTACAGTTTTCAGCTCGTCACTGTTGCTTGCATGCTTACTGTCAATTACATAAGGACCAGGATAAAATATTGGGAAGGGTCAGTTCCACCAATAATAAAATAGGAGCGCTTGGGCATCCCCAGGCCCCAAGTCGACGTTTGTGTTTTTGTACGGTAGTTAAAAAATAGGATCTGTCGCAGGTTCGCTAGTGATGGTATGCTCGGCGGGCGGCGGCGGCGAGGCGGAGACGCTGTGGTGCCTGTCGCGCGTGCTGGCGGCGCCCGCCTTCAGCGAGGCGCACACGCTGCTGGCGCTGGACGGGCCGGCCTGGGCGCTCACGGCGCTGCCCAGCCACCACGCCAAGCACCTCTCGCCCGCTATGCTCTCCAAGAAAGGTATTATACTCTACTAGCGTAAATGTAGGGATACGTTATGAAATAGGTATAACAAAAACAGTGCAGAAATATAATTAAAGTAGCTTTAGCTCGCGAATTCGCCTCACCTTTTTTCTTAATTAAAATATTAGCTTATGTTACTCGGTGATAATATAGCTTTATAATGATGAAAGTATTTTAAAAATCGGTTCAGTAGTTTTTGAGTTATAATCTTTACAAACAAACAAAAAAATCATATCTTTTGTCTTTATAATGGTAGTATAGACTAGATTTGCTTGCGGCTTCTCTCGCGTAAATGTAGGCTAGGTTAGGTTAATCCACCTCTGGCCTGCCCACCATCCGATTAGCACCAGGTCCGAGAGGCGGCGTACATGTTCCCACGCGCGCCTCTGTGTCGTGGCCGTCTCCCCTCTAGGGGACCAGTAGGGCTTTAAAGTGTATTTTGTCTAAAAGGTAGGTCTCTTCGTGTAGTGGCCTGCCTTTTCATACGGCGGGCCGAAACCTCGGCGGGGTTACAAACGCATTTGCAAGTGATTCGCGCGGCCCCGTCGGTAGCGGTTTTGTCGAGGAACACCGTGGTAGGTTTAGTCGGTATTCTGGGAGGTCCATTATCGTCATTTCAATATCTTTCTTTTACCCCGGTGAGTCCGAAATAACACCTCCGCCCGCCCCCGCGGAGTGATATAGGTCAATGCATTCGCCAACGTAAAAAAAAATTTATCCCCCTCTGCATTGCGCACTGCTGGGTGGGTGGCTGATGTAGTTTTAGGTCTTCCCACCCATCATACAGAGCAGTGAGTTGGCACACTGTGGTCGTTTTAATCGGTAGGTCCGAAGACTCGGGAGAGCCCGACATAACCCTCCCGCCTCCCCTTGTAGTGAGGGGGTATGGATCAGGAGCATTTCGCCAAGTAAAAATAAATATAACAGTACTTTTTGGATAAAAAGTACCTTTCCCCTGACCACATGTATGCGAAATCGGTCGAGTAGTTAAGGCGTGAAAGCGTTACAAACAAACAAATTCAATTTCGCATTTATAATATTAGTTAGGATTATTTATGTTACCTCACACTTGGATTATATGTTACATCAAACAACTATCGAATTTCTGTGTAGTCTAGGTTAATCAGATAGTCTTTCTGATCCTTATTATAAGTGATGACGTCACGGTTGTATACAGAAGTGTGGAGCGTGTCCCGCTGGGCCGTGGTAACAGGCGCGGGCGCATGCGTGGTGGAGGCGGGCGCTGCGCCCGACCTACTGCGCGCGCTGCTACGTGACTGCCGCGGGCCCGACGCACACCCTGTCAAAGACTTCTTCCAGGTAATTTATCTCAATCTTGATACTAAAATGAGACAACCTTACTGTTTGTTTGATTTTAAAAAGACAACTCGCGCGGCAATAAACAAACATTCAAATAATGGACACAAAGAACACCCAGACTCGGAACAACTATTTGTGGAATCCACAAACTTTTGTCCCGTGTGGGATTCAAACCCACAACACTCGGCGCAGTGGCAGTAGCAAGACGACTACTACTCAAACATTGATTAGTTGAATTTAGTTAACCTGTCTTATTTATATTATGTCGAATTTGATTACAGCTATACAGTGTGGAACAAGCATGCGCCTGCGCCCTATACCTTGCGTGTGAAGATATAACCAGTGGTGATTTATCAATCAGTGAATGGGCCACACGCGCCTTCTTCCTTTACGGCAGCCACATAGCACCTAGTCCAATGTTCCAGCAACCTTCACAAATGCCTTCTACTTTAGGTAAAAAATAATATATTCTGTGATGCCCTGTATGCATTTTTATCAGCATTGTTTGCATGAGGTCGAGGTAACCATGTAACCAAGTAGGTTAATAACCTCGATTGAATATGTAAACGCAATTCGACTTAATGTATCAAAAGTTTACGTTATAGGTATGTGTAGAAGCGCTTGGTACATCGTGGCTTTAAATGTATGTAAAAAAATAATTTGTAATGCGTCTTTTGATCCACAGCTTCCCCGAAATTTTCGCCACGTCAAATGTCCACACCCATGTCTATGAGAGGACCTCAAGGCCAAATGCAACAAGGAAAACTGAACCAATCTTATCAAATGGGTGCACAAAATCAGTCCTTCGCTGGCTCGCCAAATCAGTCTATGATGCCGCAGTCGCCATTCCACCAGAGTATGATGAGTCCCACGGCGTTCAACCAATCATCGTTTGTTGGCAATATGACCCAACAGCAGAGAGATCCGAACTTCCCCATGCCAGTAGAATACAGCGCAAAGCATAATGGTCTTTATATCTATGTAGGTAGAATTCTGTCTCCTATTTGGAGCTTGAAATGTGTTACAATGTCACAGTCACCTGATAATAAGGAATTTGTAAGTATTTTCTCGGATTGCATATTTTATATGAGTGATGCGCTGTTATGGTGTTTATTTGTGTTATTATTTGACAGATGAGTAGTAGAGTAACAGGCGAGGATTGCGCGTACATAGTTCAGAAGCTACAGCGTGTGGCTGGATTCATGCAGCGCACCCTCGCACCGCCACATTCCGATGAACATGCCTCTTTACAAGCTTTAAAACTGTTCATAAGTGAGTAGTTACTTCGTAACTGTTTTATATGTAGATTTAAGACTCACAATGTGGACTTGCCCGCGGCTAAGGTCGCGTAAATGTAGGTTTTGTCGATTTTCTATCCCTCGAGAACAGTATTTACTCTGGATGAAGTTACCTTCGGTCTTTATCTGTACTCCTGACAACGCGTATGCGAAATTTCATGATGATCGATCGAGTAGATAAGACTTGAATGCGTAGCAAACAAACAAAATCACTTTCGCATTTATATTATTACTTAGGATGCATTGACAAAACTATACATAAGTATACTTTACTTACTTTATACTTTCGCTATGCAAAGTATTTTGTAGTGAACAACTGAATTTCAATATCCCTTGAATACAATTATGCGAATCGTTATTTATAACTTTCATACGCTATTTTGTTCTACAATGTGTTTATTTGATTACAGCATTGGCAATAGAAATGTTAAGTCTATGGAAGGTCTTATGCGAGCATCAATTCCACGTCATAGCTGGTAGTCTACCGCCCGAGCAGCAGAATGCTTTGCAGGCGGCTAGCTTTAGGTAAGCGGATAGATTTTAAATTCGGTATGTTTAAAAGTAATGTTATGCAAATTCCAATTACCAAATTACTGTGATGAAAGGCAACTGGTCTTGTATTGAGTATTCTCGCTTTATTTTGTATTATTAATAAGCTTATTTTATTATAGGGAATTGCTGGTTGGTGGACAAGAAGTCGCGTGCTTACTTTTGGGATCTCTAGTTGCTGGATATTTGAGGGATAACGCGTCTGTTGATGGTATTTCGCAAAAGTTGAGACAACTCTGTCCCACGCTGTATAGACAAGAGGATGCAACTTGTTCGAAGGTAATAAAATGGTATATGTATGTATATAGGAATTAAGAACTAATATAAACATTTAATTTGTAATAAAAATATTAATTGTGCCAATTATGTTTTAGGCCAATGAACTGTTGATTTTCGCCAAACAACAGAAAAATCCAGCCGAGCGAGAAGAAATGCTACAGCATGCTTTGAAATTATGTAAAGTAAGTTGAAAATAATATACATATAGGAGGAAATTAAATGTAAAAATTTAATCTATATATATATATATAAATCTTGTGTCACGGTGTGTGGTCCCACTCCTCTGAAACAGCACAACCTATTTAAATGAATTTTGTATGTATATTTGGTAGGTATCAGAATAGGTTGTAAAGTATAGTTCATACCACTAGGTGATTAGAGTGTCCCTATCGAGCATACATTTTCTATTTATTTCGGGAAAATTTCTTTTTTTTTTTTTATTTGATTTGTCATAAAAAAATAACATATGGCACTACAATGTTTGCCGGTCAGCTAGTATAATATATATTTTAAAGTAATAGAATAATATATAATATATATTTTAAAGAGAGAGATCATGTGTAGATGCCTCCCTTGCTCAATTTTAGTCAAACATCAACCTATTGTTTTGTTTTAGGATGTAGCACCAAACGTGAATCTTCCACTAGTATGTTCAAAATTAGTATCAGCTGGGTTTTACTCTGGCGTAGTGGAACTCTGCGTGGCGTGTGGCGCTAAACTGGACCCGCAGGACAAAGCTGTGCACTACTACAAGAGCGACCAGCCCTCACAGGACAGAGAGGGACATTTTATTTATTATAGAAGGTATTACTGTTATTTCTTTTCACCTTTGACGTCAGTTACATGCCTCTTATATTCTGTGGATATAAATCGGTCTCTCGTTGTATTAAGATTTGTTGTACCTGAAATTGCAATGGGTACCCGCGCACATAGGCTTAAAAGATAATTAGGAGGCTGACCGACTGGCAAAATTAGGTATTATTTTGGTAGGGGTATAGAAAGAAATATTAATACTAATTATGTAGAATTATTGCCTAAATATTAAAATAAATGTTACGAAATTTGGAAAGTATACTTTAATGAAAATTCGAAAGACAAGGGATATGGTATAGGACACTGAGCTCAGCAGAAAACTTATTGTAATCGCCCACAGGTTGAGGTCTGGACACATGCCGCTCAATAAGTTTGGATTTCTAATGAGAAAACTGAATTCACCAAACTGCGAGGTTTGTGGATCTTTAGAGGATATGTCCCACTCGTTGACGGAATGTGTCAGATTTCGATCAGCCAGGGAAAATCTGCGAAATGAATTACTTTTAAATATGTATGATATCGGTATGTTTCATCATATATTGTCAGCGCCTAACTCAAAAGCCGCATCTAGCATTTAAAAGTCCGTGGCGTGCGTTTTAATTAAATTGTTGTGTAACTTGTTATGAGGTATGATAGGACTGACAAATACAATTGTATAAAAGTCCCTTGTAACAAATAAAGAGGAAAAAAAAGGATTTGTTGTACGTATATTATAATATTCGGAATATATTTTTAGAATGGAGATATACCGCGAAGTGTGTTCTGCATTAGAGCGCCTATATGAAAGGAGTGCAGAAGCCTCAACCAGTGAACCATCACCTTTGCGCTCGCAACCGTCAGGCGATTCCATGCTTACGATGTCGCCGGCCGACGCTAACTACCATGTAAGTAATATTTATTGTAAGTAGGATGATTAAAAATTACATGCATAGACTTAATTAATGGAATTGTTTTCAACAACATTTGTTTTACAACTTATATAACTAAATTTGTTGATTGTTATAGGTATTTTAATCGTATTTAGTCTGATTTGGATTTTGAATATGAGATATTTGGTAGGACAGGTCAAAATTAATCATGGAAATAGAAATAATTACTATAACAAATATATTACAAATAAATATTATTAGAAAGTGTGCTTACTATTGTACATATTTACAGTGGTGGCCATATAATTAGAAACAGTACATAAAACTTAGGTAAACATAGAATGATCTATCGTTATGAGTAAAAAATATATAGATTAAATCACTATTAACTATGCCAGAATATAGCCAATGAGTAAAAAGCTCATAAAATATAAAAAAAGGAATCTGTTCTATCTTTAATTATTAAAAGAGTTTAAATATGGATGATAGTTGAATTTCTATTACTGGCCGCTTGGACAGTTGTCCAAGCGGCCAGTTATTAGAACAGGATCCATGGTTCGCTCCATTTTTGAAATTTAAAAGAGAACCTCTTTCTACGCTTTTCCTGTAGTTTCGGCGGCAATTAAACATCAATTTGGAATTACGTGAATAATAAGTTTTGTTAAAAATGGGTAAAAATAAGAGTTGTGACGAGTCAACTAGGCAATTAATTGTTAAATTACATTTAGATTGAAAGTGGAATTAAAGAAGAATTGCTAATCATCTAGAATGTTCTGTGAAGAAAGTTTTCACCGCTATTGCTCATTATAAAACAAACGGAACTACTAAAAGTGTTGTTAGAAAAGCTCGTCCAAGGAAAACGTCTTCCCGGGAAGATTTGCAAATAATCCGTGTAGCTACAAAACCTGATGACCCAAGGAACATTTCCTCGAAACTGGTACGCCGCAGATTAGTGGAAGCCAAATTGTTCGGGAGGGTTTTTCGAAAGGTACCGCTTCTTACCAAGCAACACCGAGAGAAGCGACTATTATTTGCAAAGAAATATCTTAACTGGACCGTACGAGAATGGAAAAAGTGTTGTTCTCGGATGAAACAAAAATAAATATGGTGAATTCAGACGGCAAACGCTACGTTGGACGTCCAATAAACCATGCTTTTGATTATAAATACACGAGGAGCATAGTAAAACACGGCGGTGGTAACATTAAAGTATGGGGATGCTTTTTGGTTGCGAAGTTGGACCCGTTCGTAAGATTGAAGGTATAATGGATCATCGATTTCAATACAAAAACATCTTAGAAGAGACAATGATTCCCTACACCGACGACCATTTGCCTGTGACCTGGATATTTCAGCATGATAACGACCCAAAACACACGGCCCGCAGTGTTAAATCCTTTCTTAGTGAGCAACGTTTTACCATGTTAGACTGGCCTACAAATAGTCCCGATTTAAATTCTATTAAAAATTGGTGGTACGTCGTTAAAAAAAGTCTCCGTTAAACGTAATTCCAGTCAAAATGAACTTTACAAAGCCTTTATTGAAGCATGGAATTCGATCCCACTCGATAAATGTATGAAATTACTTGAATCAATGCCACGTTGCAGAGCCGTCATTAATAACAAAGGCTTATGCAACTTAATATTAATTTTTAAGAAATACACAAAAATAATTTTACATAAATAATTTGAAATTGATGACGTTAACACGTTAATAACTTTGAATTTTACCTCATTTCTTTATTGTTTCTAATTACTTGTCCATGACGGATGGTACTGCAAATGTCGTTTAGTTGTTTGTACATAACTATATATCTAAATGGTAGTTGTAAACTCGGATATTTATTTGATTTTTAATGAATTATAAGTTGTTGAACGTATTCTATGCATTTTGTTGTTTTATTTCCAAAAACAAAAGTTTTACGGCAATGTGCCTTGTATAATCTGAAATACGTCGCAAGTGTTTTTAATTATATGTCCACCACTGTATATGTAAGACTGTAAGTAATAATAAAAGTCGTTTTTGTAAACAAATATGGCTGCTGAAAAGCAACCGAAACGTTGGGGAAAGTGTAAAATTAAATTAAATCTAAATAGTATTATTATATTATATATAATAATACTATTTAGTATTTATTAAATAGTATTAATAATAATTTAATTAGCTTAAAAATTTGTAAAGTTTAATAGTAGTAGTAGTGTAACAATTTTCAAAATTATGTAATAAAGTGTCAAATAAACAATGCGATAAAATCCGTATATAGTAGTTTAATTTCAATGAATAGTAATAATTTATTATATTGCAGGGAAGAAAATTGGTGTGGGAATGTTTGTCTCGCGATGATGAACTTCTTCATGTAGCAGTTTATGAATGGCTTGTTTCTAAACAATTGGGATCAGGTAATTTTAATAATATTTCATCAAATTACAATCATATTATATTTTATTTGTATTGTGTAGATATCAAAGTGTTAGAAATAAAATGTCTTGAAAAATCTTAACACCACCAATGCTGTGCCAGTCACGAATAACCGCGAAGAATACATTTTCCATTGTGCAACAATGGAAAGTGCTATTCAATGTGTGAACATAAAGAAAATATATTTACTTACATAGAATTACATGAAATTTTGTTTGCAGGACTCTAGCAATGAATTACGATCGATATTTTAGCATGTATGAGTAAAGTGGTATAATAAAAGTGTCGTCATGTTGCGCAGAGCTGCTGTCGCTGGGCACGGCGCCGCCGGCGTCGCTGCGCACGTACCTGCAGGCGGCCGCGCGCTCGGCCGCGCCCGGCGCCGCGCTGCAGCTGCTGGACCTGCTGTGGAAGGTGCTGGAGAAGGGCGGCGACCACCTCGCCGCCGCGCACGTGCTCGAGGGGCTCGCCACGCGCCCCGGGTACTTACCACCATTATATAACACTGTGACGTCGATTTAGATCCTTGACACATTAATAAGTAAACGTCGAAATATTACCAGACAATGCCCTAAATCCTAAGCGCTATGCCAGTCGCTGCCTTGGCAGTAATGAGACAAGAGACTTAGATAAGAAGCTATGCTAAAGTGTACGGCGGTGTGCGCAGGTCGGGCGCGACGCTGGCGCAGCGCATGTCGTGGCTGTCGGCCGGCGTGGTGTGCGTGCGCGGCGCCGGCGGCGGCGGAGCGGGAGGTGGCGGCGGCGAACTGCTGCGGCGTCTGGAGGAGGGCGCCGAGGTGGCGCGCGTGCAGGCCGCCGTGCGCGCCGCCGCCGCCGCGCTGCCGCGACACCTGCAGCCGCACCCGCACCACATGCAGCGCCTCGACGACGAGCTGCTGGAGATCACACAGGTACGCCTCGTCTGTGCCACCTGCAGCCGCACCCGGAGGAGGGCGCCGAGGTGGCGCGCGTGCAGGCCGCCGTGCGCGCCGCCGCCGCCGCGCTGCCGCGACACCTGCAGCCGCACCCGCACCACATGCAGCGCCTCGACGACGAGCTGCTGGAGATCACACAGGTACGCCTCGTCTGTGCCACCTGCAGCCGCACCCGGAGGAGGGCGCCGAGGTGGCGCGCGTGCAGGCCACCGTGCGCGCCGCCGCCGCCGCGCTGCCGCGACACCTGCAGCCGCACCCGCACCACATGCAGCGCCTCGACGACGAGCTGCTGGAGATCACACAGGTACGCCTCGTCTGTACCACCTGCAGCCGCACCCGGAGGAGGGCGCCGAGGTGGCGCGCGTGCAGGCCGCCGTGCGCGCCGCCGCCGCCGCGCTGCCGCGACACCTGCAGCCGCACCCGCACCACATGCAGCGCCTCGACGACGAGCTGCTGGAGATCACACAGGTACGCCTCGTCTGTGCCACCTGCAGCCGCACCCGGAGGAGGGCGCCGAGGTGGCGCGCGTGCAGGCCGCCGTGCGCGCCGCCGCCGCCGCGCTGCCGCGACACCTGCAGCCGCACCCGCACCACATGCAGCGCCTCGACGACGAGCTGCTGGAGATCACACAGGTACGCCTCGTCTGTGCCACCTGCAGCCGCACCCGGAGGAGGGCGCCGAGGTGGCGCGCGTGCAGGCCGCCGTGCGCGCCGCCGCCGCCGCGCTGCCGCGACACCTGCAGCCGCACCCGCACCACATGCAGCGCCTCGACGACGAGCTGCTGGAGATCACACAGGTACGCCTCGTCTGTGCCACCTGCAGCCGCACCCGGAGGAGGGCGCCGAGGTGGCGCGCGTGCAGGCCGCCGTGCGCGCCGCCGCCGCCGCGCTGCCGCGACACCTGCAGCCGCACCCGCACCACATGCAGCGCCTCGACGACGAGCTGCTGGAGATCACACAGGTACGCCTCGTCTGTACCACCTGCAGCCGCACCCGGAGGAGGGCGCCGAGGTGGCGCGCGTGCAGGCCGCCGTGCGCGCCGCCGCCGCCGCGCTGCCGCGACACCTGCAGCCGCACCCGCACCACATGCAGCGCCTCGACGACGAGCTGCTGGAGATCACACAGGTACGCCTCGTCTGTGCCACCTGCAGCCGCACCCGGAGGAGGGCGCCGAGGTGGCGCGCGTGCAGGCCGCCGTGCGCGCCGCCGCCGCCGCGCTGCCGCGACACCTGCAGCCGCACCCGCACCACATGCAGCGCCTCGACGACGAGCTGCTGGAGATCACACAGGTACGCCTCGTCTGTACCACCTGCAGCCGCACCCGGAGGAGGGCGCCGAGGTGGCGCGCGTGCAGGCCGCCGTGCGCGCCGCCGCCGCCGCGCTGCCGCGACACCTGCAGCCGCACCCGCACCACATGCAGCGCCTCGACGACGAGCTGCTGGAGATCACACAGGTACGCCTCGTCTGTGCCACCTGCAGCCGCACCCGGAGGAGGGCGCCGAGGTGGCGCGCGTGCAGGCCGCCGTGCGCGCCGCCGCCGCCGCGCTGCCGCGACACCTGCAGCCGCACCCGCACCACATGCAGCGCCTCGACGACGAGCTGCTGGAGATCACACAGGTACGCCTCGTCTGTACCACCTGCAGCCGCACCCGGAGGAGGGCGCCGAGGTGGCGCGCGTGCAGGCCGCCGTGCGCGCCGCCGCCGCCGCGCTGCCGCGACACCTGCAGCCGCACCCGCACCACATGCAGCGCCTCGACGACGAGCTGCTGGAGATCACACAGGTACGCCTCGTCTGTGCCACCTGCAGCCGCACCCGGAGGAGGGCGCCGAGGTGGCGCGCGTGCAGGCCGCCGTGCGCGCCGCCGCCGCCGCGCTGCCGCGACACCTGCAGCCGCACCCGCACCACATGCAGCGCCTCGACGACGAGCTGCTGGAGATCACACAGGTACGCCTCGTCTGTACCACCTGCAGCCGCACCCGGAGGAGGGCGCCGAGGTGGCGCGCGTGCAGGCCGCCGTGCGCGCCGCCGCCGCCGCGCTGCCGCGACACCTGCAGCCGCACCCGCACCACATGCAGCGCCTCGACGACGAGCTGCTGGAGATCACACAGGTACGCCTCGTCTGTGCCACCTGCAGCCGCACCCGGAGGAGGGCGCCGAGGTGGCGCGCGTGCAGGCCGCCGTGCGCGCCGCCGCCGCCGCGCTGCCGCGACACCTGCAGCCGCACCCGCACCACATGCAGCGCCTCGACGACGAGCTGCTGGAGATCACACAGGTACGCCTCGTCTGTACCACCTGCAGCCGCACCCGGAGGAGGGCGCCGAGGTGGCGCGCGTGCAGGCCGCCGTGCGCGCCGCCGCCGCCGCGCTGCCGCGACACCTGCAGCCGCACCCGCACCACATGCAGCGCCTCGACGACGAGCTGCTGGAGATCACACAGGTACGCCTCGTCTGTGCCACCTGCAGCCGCACCCGGAGGAGGGCGCCGAGGTGGCGCGCGTGCAGGCCGCCGTGCGCGCCGCCGCCGCCGCGCTGCCGCGACACCTGCAGCCGCACCCGCACCACATGAAGCGCCTCGACGACGAGCTGCTGGAGATCACACAGGTACGCCTCGTCTGTGCCACCTGCAGCCGCACCCGGAGGAGGGCGCCGAGGTGGCGCGCGTGCAGGCCGCCGTGCGCGCCGCCGCCGCCGCGCTGCCGCGACACCTGCAGCCGCACCCGCACCACATGCAGCGCCTCGACGACGAGCTGCTGGAGATCACACAGGTACGCCTCGTCTGTGCCACCTGCAGCCGCACCCGGAGGAGGGCGCCGAGGTGGCGCGCGTGCAGGCCGCCGTGCGCGCCGCCGCCGCCGCGCTGCCGCGACACCTGCAGCCGCACCCGCACCACATGCAGCGCCTCGACGACGAGCTGCTGGAGATCACACAGGTACGCCTCGTCTGTGCCACCTGCAGCCGCACCCGGAGGAGGGCGCCGAGGTGGCGCGCGTGCAGGCCGCCGTGCGCGCCGCCGCCGCCGCGCTGCCGCGACACCTGCAGCCGCACCCGCACCACATGCAGCGCCTCGACGACGAGCTGCTGGAGATCACACAGGTACGCCTCGTCTGTGCCACCTGCAGCCGCACCTGGAGGAGGGCGCCGAGGTGACGCGCGGTGGCGCACCCGCACCACATGCAGCGGTTTGACGATGTGTACGGCAAACTTGACCCGCTTCAAAGTTTACTAGGTTTAGGTCAAAGGACTTCTAGTATCTCGTACTAACGCTACAATAATCATGGTAAAATTGCCAGGTGGTAAATTAATTATTTATTTTTTTGACAGCTCTACGAAGAGTATGCGGACCGATACAATCTCTGGGAGTGCAAGCTCGCGATAGTGCAGTGCTCTGGCCACAACGACGCTTTGCTCGTCGAGAATATCTGGAGCAACATCCTGGCCGAGGCGGAGGCGGTTGCGAGGAATCTCCCAACCCCCGACGAGCGCCTTGCCTCCGTGCTCAGCAAGCTTACTACTTTGGGCAGAGAATACGTCAACACCGGACATTGTTTCCCATTGTGTGAGTTATTTTTTTTATTTTTCACGTGACATGCCTCTTTTTTCCTTTCAAAATATTTATTATTTTTGAATGTTGGATTTTCAGATTTCATTGTCCGTCAACTAGAAATAATGAGCTGCAAGTTACAGGCTGATCAAGGCATGGTATTTAGAACAATTTTGAATATCGGCGTGTCACTAGAACAGGTGCTGGACATCTATATCAAGTACGTACAGAGTTATATTGATTATTATGCATTCTTAGTAAAATTGCTTGTTTGCAGTCTCTCTACATTTTACATCAGATACGAAACGCTCTTCATGACATTATACACACTGATCCTGTTCTCGCATGTAACGACTACACTACAGACCACAAATAAATACGGGTAAAGAATATCCTAAATCTTTGGTGTATGTTCTTCTTTCAAATACAATTTCGGTAGTAATTGACATTCAATTAGTCAATTGTCATGGGGTCTAATAATTGCAAAAAATCTGCTCACGTAATAATTGAACGGCCCCTAGCTTAGCTAGCTAAGCTTGCTAGCTTAATCCAGTCAATCTAAGAGTTTGTAAATGGATTGCTAGCATTCTGGATGTTTGGTGCGTCAAGTCAAGTTGTTGTTCACGTCTCTTACTCCGAAATCAAAACAATAAATGGCGTTCTACAAGGCACGGCGATCTAGACCCAAATTAAATATAAGATATAGCTGTTACACGCGACTTCGTCCGCGTGGAATTTAGCAAAAAAGTGTCTGTTCAGTTCGCAGAACATTTGCTAAAATAAAAGTAGCCTAAGTTTCTCCTTATAACATCAGCTATCTGCCAGTGAAAGTCCCGTCACAAAGTGAAGAAAGTACCGTATATACTTTCATAAGCATTTATTAAAAAGCTCTTATTTTGATACTAGCTGGTGCCCGTGACTTCGTTCGCGTGGACTTCATGAAACAGATCATAGGATATATTTATACACAACATTGGTTGTTTTTCCTTCAGGGGCCAATACAAACAAACCCGCAGCGCTACTGACCCGCGAAAACGCTACTTACAGTTGTCCGTGGAAAAAACAACCAGATCTCAAATACACACCAATGGCTTTGAACGTCTGTCCCTGTGACTTATTTATCGTCATGGCGAAGCAAGTAGTCACAGGGAACTGTGTGCGTTTGAATTGAAACGGGAAATTGTTGGGAATAAGTGGTATACGCAGTATTAATACAATTTTACCCATAGCACAGCCAGTGAGAATCTCTGCTTCGATGATATTGCTCTGTAAAGCAGTAACCTTAAGCCGGGTCCCGTTGCATAACTTCGGTGGAGAAAGGTTTCTCATTAGCATTATGGGTACACCGACTTTAAGGCTGATTCTGTGAGCAGGCAGACCAGTTGCCGTAAGAGTTTAAAAATTCTATAGGGTAATTGGTGGCATCGTCTTGTTCAATTACGTTATTATAAGAATTGTATACCACTTCATCCCCAACAATTTCCGATAAAATTTTTTGATTAATTGCACCTGCTTGGTCATTGCGAGGCGTTAGTATCGCGCGCTCACATAACCAAACATTATCTTGGCTCGGTATGGAATTGAGCTGTCCGAATACTGACTGTATCAGTTCTGCCTCTGAAGCCACAACTTTACCCAGCACACCAGGAATCGCCACCCGACCATGATTTTCAGGGAGAGATCCTTCTCCAATTTGTAACAACATGCTGGAGAATTCTTGGGCATGTGAATCATGGCCAAGATAAACTCTCATATTTATATTTAGTCTCAGTTGTTGTACTTGTGACCAGAGGTATGACTTTTTTATTGAGGCATTAATTTCGTCTGCCCTTGTCCCTTTATTTATTAGTATTGTAAAAATATAGTAAAAAAATAATATTGTACACTAAAAGCTTATAATCTGATAGCTTTGATTTCCACATCAAATCTAATGATACATATAGCAATAGATAATACTCATCAGACTGAACAATTTTGATCAGACGTCACTCTTGTATACCAGGTGTAAGAAAACGCTTCCGAAGCCGAAACTGTATTGTTGTATTACCCAAATACAATGTAATACCAACAGTCATTTACCTGAAAATTCTTGTTTTAGTGAGATAATTCGTTGCAAACCCACAATGTCATTGCTATTTATTACAAGTTGGGGTCAGAAAATTCACGAACTCTAAGTGTGTATGTATAATATGCCCTTGCGTGACTGCAGAGGCATGGTGCACGTGGACCCCCAACGTCAGCTGCCATTTTTATTTTAATTACAATGTAGGTTTAATAAGATGGGAAAATTTTTTTCGTTTGTAATATGATTTATTTATCTTCCCAGAACTGATAATACACAAAAACAAAAAATATTTGAAAAATATTTTCTGGTATTATTGGTATGGTAGTATTTTTTTGTGGTATCGTATTAGTTATCATTAGTATTATTACCTGTCTTCGTTTTTGGAAGCGTTTTACTTACACCCAGTATGTTATAATGTAACTGGGTCCTTAGAGCTCCACATCAGATGTTCCAGACCTTCGTTTTTTTACATCAACATAAAATGCTCACCAGAGAACAACTTTTGTTAAGACGTCACTCCTGTGTATGTTATAGTGTAACTGGGCCATATAGCTCCACATCAGATGTTCCAGATCTTCGATTTTTTTACGACAATGGAAAATACTCATCATACAGAACAACTTTTGCTATGGCGTCATTTATGTATATGTTATAGTTAGGCTGGTCTGTTGCGTTTCCGCATCAGCTGTTCCAGTTTCCAAGATCAAGTATAGCCCAGATGTGGCTCAGACATCATAGCTATATTACAAAAAAGTTTCATTCAAATCCATCTAGTAGTTCCGGAGATTAGCGTGTACAAACAGACAAACAGACAGACAGACAAACAGACAAACGGACAAACTTTTTTTTCAGGTTCTTGCTCTATTACGTTTTCTAAACCCCCTCTCAATTATTTTTTTTTGTTAATATCTGCAATGTACAGACACATTTTTTTTACTCTTTTATTATATGTATTGATTACAAACAGACACTTTAATTTTATTTATTTGTATAGATATTTAACTGTTGTGGGTTTATAGGTTGGTGAGCGTGAACGAGCGCGTGTGGCTAGGCTGCGGGGACGAGAGCCACGTGTGTCGCGCGGCGGCGCTGTTACTCGAGGCCGCGCGTGCTGAACTGGCGCCGCTGGCCGCCGCGCCGCGCCGCCGCGCACTCGCGCGCTGCAAGGATCTGCACGAGACCGCGCTCTCCGCGCTACAGGTACTGTCTGCTACCTATCACCCTACGTGAGCCACGTGTGTCGCGCGGCGGCGCTGTTACTCGAGGCCGCGCGTGCTGAACTGGCGCCGCTGGCCGCCGCGCCGCGCCGCCGCGCACTCGCGCGCTGCAAGGATCTGCACGAGACCGCGCTCTCCGCGCTACAGGTACTGTCTGCTACCTATCACCCTACGTGAGCCACGTGTGTCGCGCGGCGGCGCTGTTACTCGAGGCCGCGCGTGCTGAACTGGCGCCGCTGGCCGCCGCGCCGCGCCGCCGCGCACTCGCGCGCTGCCGCGCACTCGCGCGCTGCAAGGATCTGCACGAGACCGCGCTCTCCGCGCTACAGGTACTGTCTGCTACCTATCACCCTACGAGAGCCACGTGTGTCGCGCGGCGGCGCTGTTACTCGAGGCCGCGCGTGCTGAACTGGCGCCGCTGGCCGCCGCGCCGCGCCGCCGCGCACTCGCGCGCTGCAAGGATCTGCACGAGACCGCGCTCTCCGCGCTACAGGTACTGTCTGCTACCTATCACCCTACGTGAGCCACGTGTGTCGCGCGGCGGCGCTGTTACTCGAGGCCGCGCGTGCTGAACTGGCGCCGCTGGCCGCCGCGCCGCGCCGCCGCGCACTCGCGCGCTGCCGCGCACTCGCGCGCTGCAAGGATCTGCACGAGACCGCGCTCTCCGCGCTACAGGTACTGTCTGCTACCTATCACCCTACGTGAGCCACGTGTGTCGCGCGGCGGCGCTGTTACTCGAGGCCGCGCGTGCTGAACTGGCGCCGCTGGCCGCCGCGCCGCGCCGCCGCGCACTCGCGCGCTGCAAGGATCTGCACGAGACCGCGCTCTCCGCGCTACAGGTACTGTCTGCTACCTATCACCCTACGTGAGCCACGTGTGTCGCGCGGCGGCGCTGTTACTCGAGGCCGCGCGTGCTGAACTGGCGCCGCTGGCCGCCGCGCCGCGCCGCCGCGCACTCGCGCGCTGCAAGGATCTGCACGAGACCGCGCTCTCCGCGCTACAGGTACTGTCTGCTACCTATCACCCTACGTGAGCCACGTGTGTCGCGCGGCGGCGCTGTTACTCGAGGCCGCGCGTGCTGAACTGGCGCCGCTGGCCGCCGCGCCGCGCCGCCGCGCACTCGCGCGCTGCAAGGATCTGCACGAGACCGCGCTCTCCGCGCTACAGGTACTGTCTGCTACCTATCACCCTACGTGAGCCACGTGTGTCGCGCGGCGGCGCTGTTACTCGAGGCCGCGCGTGCTGAACTGGCGCCGCTGGCCGCCGCGCCGCGCCGCCGCGCACTCGCGCGCTGCAAGGATCTGCACGAGACCGCGCTCTCCGCGCTACAGGTACTGTCTGCTACCTATCACCCTACGTGAGCCACGTGTGTCGCGCGGCGGCGCTGTTACTCGAGGCCGCGCGTGCTGAACTGGCGCCGCTGGCCGCCGCGCCGCGCCGCCGCGCACTCGCGCGCTGCAAGGATCTGCACGAGACCGCGCCCTCCGCGCTACAGGTACTGTCTGCTACCTATCACCCTACGTGAGCCACGTGTGTCGCGCGGCGGCGCTGTTACTCGAGGCCGCGCGTGCTGAACTGGCGCCGCTGGCCGCCGCGCCGCGCCGCCGCGCACTCGCGCGCTGCAAGGATCTGCACGAGACCGCGCTCTCCGCGCTACAGGTACTGTCTGCTACCTATCACCCTACGTGAGCCACGTGTGTCGCGCGGCGGCGCTGTTACTCGAGGCCGCGCGTGCTGAACTGGCGCCGCTGGCCGCCGCGCCGCGCCGCCGCGCACTCGCGCGCTGCCGCGCACTCGCGCGCTGCAAGGATCTGCACGAGACCGCGCTCTCCGCGCTACAGGTACTGTCTGCTACCTATCACCCTACGTGAGCCACGTGTGTCGCGCGGCGGCGCTGTTACTCGAGGCCGCGCGTGCTGAACTGGCGCCGCTGGCCGCCGCGCCGCGCCGCCGCGCACTCGCGCGCTGCAAGGATCTGCACGAGACCGCGCTCTCCGCGCTACAGGTACTGTCTGCTACCTATCACCCTACGTGAGCCACGTGTGTCGCGCGGCGGCGCTGTTACTCGAGGCCGCGCGTGCTGAACTGGCGCCGCTGGCCGCCGCGCCGCGCCGCCGCGCACTCGCGCGCTGCAAGGATCTGCACGAGACCGCGCTCTCCGCGCTACAGGTACTGTCTGCTACCTATCACCCTACGTGAGCCACGTGTGTCGCGCGGCGGCGCTGTTACTCGAGGCCGCGCGTGCTGAACTGGCGCCGCTGGCCGCCGCGCCGCGCCGCCGCGCACTCGCGCGCTGCACGGATCTGCACGAGACCGCGCTCTCCGCGCTACAGGTACTGTCTGCTACCTATCACCCTACGTGAGCCACGTGTGTCGCGCGGCGGCGCTGTTACTCGAGGCCGCGCGTGCTGAACTGGCGCCGCTGGCCGCCGCGCCGCGCCGCCGCGCACTCGCGCGCTGCCGCGCACTCGCGCACTGCAAGGATCTGCACGAGACCGCGCTCTCCGCGCTACAGGTACTGTCTGCTACCTATCACCCTACGTGAGCCACGTGTGTCGCGCGGCGGCGCTGTTACTCGAGGCCGCGCGTGCTGAACTGGCGCCGCTGGCCGCCGCGCCGCGCCGCGCCGCCGCGCACTCGCGCGCTGCAAGGATCTGCACGAGACCGCGCTCTCCGCGCTACAGGTACTGTCTGCTACCTATCACCCTACGTGAGCCACGTGTGTCGCGCGGCGGCGCTGTTACTCGAGGCCGCGCGTGCTGAACTGGCGCCGCTGGCCGCCGCGCCGCGCCGCCGCGCACTCGCGCGCTGCAAGGATCTGCACGAGACCGCGCTCTCCGCGCTACAGGTACTGTCTGCTACCTATCACCCTACGTGAGCCACGTGTGTCGCGCGGCGGCGCTGTTACTCGAGGCCGCGCGTGCTGAACTGGCGCCGCTGGCCGCCGCGCCGCGCCGCCGCGCACTCGCGCGCTGCAAGGATCTGCACGAGACCGCGCTCTCCGCGCTACAGGTACTGTCTGCTACCTATCACCCTACGTGAGCCACGTGTGTCGCGCGGCGGCGCTGTTACTCGAGGCCGCGCGTGCTGAACTGGCGCCGCTGGCCGCCGCGCCGCGCCGCCGCGCACTCGCGCGCTGCAAGGATCTGCACGAGACCGCGCTCTCCGCGCTACAGGTACTGTCTGCTACCTATCACCCTACGTGAGCCACGTGTGTCGCGCGGCGGCGCTGTTACTCGAGGCCGCGCGTGCTGAACTGGCGCCGCTGGCCGCCGCGCCGCGCCGCCGCGCACTCGCGCGCTGCAAGGATCTGCACGAGACCGCGCTCTCCGCGCTACAGGTACTGTCTGCTACCTATCACCCTACGTGAGCCACGTGTGTCGCGCGGCGGCGCTGTTACTCGAGGCCGCGCGTGCTGAACTGGCGCCGCTGGCCGCCGCGCCGCGCCGCCGCGCACTCGCGCGCTGCCGCGCACTCGCGCGCTGCAAGGATCTGCACGAGACCGCGCTCTCCGCGCTACAGGTACTGTCTGCTACCTATCACCCTACGTGAGCCACGTGTGTCGCGCGGCGGCGCTGTTACTCGAGGCCGCGCGTGCTGAACTGGCGCCGCTGGCCGCCGCGCCGCGCCGCCGCGCACTCGCGCGCTGCAAGGATCTGCACGAGACCGCGCTCTCCGCGCTACAGGTACTGTCTGCTACCTATCACCCTACGTGAGCCACGTGTGTCGCGCGGCGGCGCTGTTACTCGAGGCCGCGCGTGCTGAACTGGCGCCGCTGGCCGCCGCGCCGCGCCGCCGCGCACTCGCGCGCTGCAAGGATCTGCACGAGACCGCGCTCTCCGCGCTACAGGTACTGTCTGCTACCTATCACCCTACGTGAGCCACGTGTGTCGCGCGGCGGCGCTGTTACTCGAGGCCGCGCGTGCTGAACTGGCGCCGCTGGCCGCCGCGCCGCGCCGCCGCGCACTCGCGCGCTGCAAGGATCTGCACGAGACCGCGCTCTCCGCGCTACAGGTACTGTCTGCTACCTATCACCCTACGTGAGCCACGTGTGTCGCGCGGCGGCGCTGTTACTCGAGGCCGCGCGTGCTGAACTGGCGCCGCTGGCCGCCGCGCCGCGCCGCCGCGCACTCGCGCGCTGCAAGGATCTGCACGAGACCGCGCTCTCCGCGCTACAGGTACTGTCTGCTACCTATCACCCTACGTGAGCCACGTGTGTCGCGCGGCGGCGCTGTTACTCGAGGCCGCGCGTGCTGAACTGGCGCCGCTGGCCGCCGCGCCGCGCCGCCGCGCACTCGCGCGCTGCAAGGATCTGCACGAGACCGCGCTCTCCGCGCTACAGGTACTGTCTGCTACCTATCACCCTACGTGAGCCACGTGTGTCGCGCGGCGGCGCTGTTACTCGAGGCCGCGCGTGCTGAACTGGCGCCGCTGGCCGCCGCGCCGCGCCGCCGCGCACTCGCGCGCTGCAAGGATCTGCACGAGACCGCGCTCTCCGCGCTACAGGTACTGTCTGCTACCTATCACCCTACGTGAGCCACGTGTGTCGCGCGGCGGCGCTGTTACTCGAGGCCGCGCGTGCTGAACTGGCGCCGCTGGCCGCCGCGCCGCGCCGCCGCGCACTCGCGCGCTGCAAGGATCTGCACGAGACCGCGCTCTCCGCGCTACAGGTACTGTCTGCTACCTATCACCCTACGTGAGCCACGTGTTACTCGTGGCCCCAACTATTTACCACATAACTCATTTAACCTTTTGAGCGCCAACCTTTGCCGAACGCAATGCGCCAAGCTATAAATCTATACCAGTTAAAAAAAACTGGCTCCTTCAATTTTGCTATTTTTAAAATAATAAATTATATGCCTATTGAAATAAAAATGTAAAACTAGAGTATTAGGCAATAGTACCTAAAATTACGTACAAAATAAAACAAATTATTTTTTTATATGCTTTTCCCAATACATTTTATAATTAGACATTATCTTCTAATAAAGACGTGGCGTGGAGGGCACGGAAACGTTTGTCTTCTATACAAGATTGTGGCGCTCAAAAGGTTAAAATCGTTTCGGGGTCGTGGTCCAACTGTAATCTCCAACCAGTGGGACTACGGGTCTTAGGTCAGTAATGGTTTCATTATCCAACTAAAAATACTGATTGGATAACCGCCCCTACCGAAGACCCGTAGTCCAACTGGTTGGACATTACATTTGGACCACGACCCCGAAACCTTTAAAATAGTCTATCTCCTTTCTGACACTAAATCGAATTGTAATATACAGTATAAAAATAAGAAAAACTATTGGATCTCTGAACTCGCCGGCTTCTCAGATCTTCCTGTTAGGTGATTCAATAATATACAAGTGAGATCGCTCCACTCTATTACTCAGTATATATTATTAGTAGTGGTGTGATAAATTGCTTAATTTCGACAACGCTTACAACGTTGTGTTTATAATGAAAAGTGCGCTTTTGAAAAAGCTTTTCACTTAAAACGCTTTTTGTAATTCATTGTGAAAGCAGACATTAATGCTGCCGCTGTCTGCTTGTCAAATCGTTTTATTATTGCTGTATTAAACGTTAGTGAATACACCAAATTAATTTAATATATACAGAATTTAAACTATTGACTTTTTCAGCTTTAATTTTCGCACTTTAAAGTTCCCGTACATTATTTACGTACATACGCACTTACGTAATGGCCGCGAAAAGTATACTAACAAAGTTTATGCAACTAAAACAAAAATCTTTTTACTATAAATATTATTTCCTAAACATATTTATTTGTATATTTGTATATTAGTGCTCAGGCATTGAGTTAATTTTCAATATTACTTTAAAAAACCAACGTTTAACGTTCGCGAATCGTTGTCGTCCAACGCGACGCGCCCGCGCCAGTCGCCAGCGCCCAGCGGCTGAGGCAGTGTTACAGTTTGTGAAGTTGCTTTCCGTTTAAACGAAATCGGCGTGTACTTATAAACGAACGCTTATGCTTATGTTTATAAGCAGATTGTGTTTAAAGCTTTTCGTTTAAACGCCCACTACTAATTATTAGGTTATTATATCAAGAACTGCACAAACAGCATTACATTGAGAAAATGAGACTCTCATTTCTTGCGTCTGATAACATGATTAATATATGGGATTTAATCATAATTTTAACCAAAAAATATCCACTACTGGATATAAACCTTCCCCAAGGTGTTCTTACAAATCTTGGGTAGCCCGCTTGCAACTGCTGCCTGCAACTCTTAATAGGTATTTGATCCACCGGTCTAGCCGTGCTGCGTCTTGCAGTGGTTACTTTGGTTTACCTGTGGATCACCTCTGCAGAGAAATTCCAAGCATAACTAACTTCATCACTCTTTTAGTGACCTTAAGCCTTCTGATGAGGCCGAGAGTGAGCAACTATGTTTCCGATCCGTATGTTATCACCGGCAACACACAATGTTTAAAGAATTTTGTCTTAAGATACTGCAGTACCTATATCGAATGCAAAGATATATCGTAACTTGCCGAACGCTGCCTAGCCGAGTTGGTTTGACGTTTGACCTTTTTCTCGAAGTTAGACCTACCTAATTGGCTCACTGGTCGCACCTAATTGACTCTCTGGTCCTAGGTATGTAATATTTGTCGACAACTTTAAACGTAGTCCCCAATTTGAATAGGCAGGCGTAAGTATAACATGGTCGTTCGAAATTACTTTCTCATATCCATGTTTATTTTAAGAGCTACGTTCTTTAGGAAGTCTACAGAGGCCATCGAGCATGAATAAATGTCAACCCTTATAATAATAGTATACCTATTTAAAGATGTTCAGCATAGTATGGATTGTACGATTGATCCCAGCCATCTATTAATATATTTTCTTTGGATTTTCAGGCTCGACCGAACACCCAGCGTCTCATCGAGCGTCTGTCAGTGGCGCAGGCGCATCTAGATCGTATGGACTAAACTTTGTTGTAGTAGCCGTAGAATCAAGTGCCGTATCCAGTATCCAACCGTACATGCGTGTGCACATTACTTAATACAAACCGATAGTCAATATCCACTAAATAATTTAATTGTTATTCTTATTTGATCTTAAAGTCTAAGAAAGGAAGAAGGGCTAGAAATCGTAAATAAAATGTATATACACACATCATTAAAACTGTTTTAATTATATTAATTACAAAATAATATAATTACACTATTAGACAGACAACTAAAGTATTGGTACAATAATATTAAAATTAATTAAGATATTCTCAAAATGCAGGTTGACCGAAATAAATTTTATATTTTCATAAATTACTAAATATACCAAACTTCATACGATATTAAATAATAATAATATAATTGTCTATAACATTAAACTATTGTCTGTTATCATTACATAACATTTGAAGTGGCAGTGACATATAAACTTTCATATAAAATTATGTCAAATGTACAAATACGTTGAATCATGTGCATAGTTATAAAAAATAATGGTGATTTTGCATCTAAAAGGCACTATGAAAATGGTTTCTATTTTTGTAAATAAACTATGATTGAAGAACAATAACGGTTTTTAATTGTGTACCTACCTACTATAACTAATATATCACTGACTAGTAATGAAACTAATTGTGACATCTTGAATAATGAAAGTGAAAATATGTAGTAGATTTCCAAGACAAAATAAAAAAGTGACGGAATGATATAAATAAAACTGCGTGCATTCGTGACTAGAATGGGAAACAATAGAGTACATTCGTCAGATACATTGTAAGTGGTATTCCATAGTACCTGTCCCCTTCTATAAAATAGTTCAAGTTTCCAGAACTACTAGACCAGAGTTATATAAACCATTTATTGAGTAAACGTGGCTTTGATAAAACGACGTAGGTTCGTTAGCATTGGGACCTTACACTATAAATATGACAGAAGAAAGAAATAAACCATGAGATCTAATATTTACTGATTGCATTTAAAATTATTTTATTCAGTATTTATAATCCCGATTCCCTACGAGTGAAATAAGGTTGGAAGACGCCAGTGGTACTCAGCGCGTCCTTTAAAATTAATAAAAATGGATATTAATGATACATGAATAATGTTAGAATTACGAGGAGTCTTCGTCGAAAGGGTTTGTATTTACCTGATGCCCGTGGTGATCGTCGTCCGGGTATGAGTAAACGCCGCTGTGCTGACCGCCACTCACAGTAGGGAGTCCTACCGTATTCATTGGCGATAGTATAACATTATTGTATTGCTGCTTGTTAGGTTCTCTCCCAGTGGAGTTCTTTCTGATGATAGTTGTATATGTTGGTGTCGATTTAGTAGGCATGTCTTTTATCTTCGTGCCCGCGCGGTACGTGCCAAATTCGTCCGGCGGGGGCGGCAACGAAAACCCGTCTGAAGTTTGTGTTATTTCTGAGACCTCATCGCTGAGCTCCTTCGCTAACTTGTGGCGCATTTTTCTTGGCATAGTGTAGAATGTATTCATCTGAAAGTGGAAAGATTCTGAAATTGAAATAGTGGTTTTTATTCAGCACTAACGGCTTGTATAGGTAATGCTGCTTACCGGTCTGGAAACATTGTAATTAGTCTCGGGAGGTAGATGCAAAACTAAGTGGTCGCACAAGGCATCCATGTCTCTCTTTCTATGTATGTTTTGGAGGGAATGTACCCTGCAGTTGGAGTGTCGCGAGCTATCGTGTGACTTATAGCCCTCCTGTTCAGCCATGTCATTCATGTATCGCGCTGAGTGGAACGAGCTGGTGCGCCTCACATCGAAATTCTTCGAGGGGTTCCTCGATACAGCTCGCCGAAACGATTCGGTTCGTCTTATGTTGCATTCGCTACCTTCGTCGCTGTCGTGATAGGTTTCGCAATTCGACTCTGTGAACGGTAAATATTACTTATCTTAAATATTATTTTTATCATTGAAAGACGTACGAGCGTGATCGGGGAGGTTTGGACGATAAACAATCAGCAAACAACAAAAAAAAAACAACAAAGTTAGCACAGATTAGTGCTTGGTGTTTATACTTTTAATGGCAGATACAGGTAAATACCGCAAATCAGCTGCGCACCTAACGGGTCTGATAATTTGGTCATTGTTTTTTTTAATAGATGGTTAACTATCGACGCGTGTGTATGTGTGTGCATACCCTCGGTGTTGTATGCGCAGAGCGGCGGGTCGGCGAGGTCCCGCGGCAGGTCGAGGCGCGAGGCGCGCTCGTACGTGCACAGCACGAGGCCGCACGCCGCCAGCGCCACGAGCGCCACGCCGCCGCACAGCGCCAGCGCCAGCGTCGTGATGTTCTTCACCGTGCTGCCCGGCACCGACGCCACTGCAATATGCGCACTTACTTTCATAACTCACTATGATCCACCAATTTATTCTATCATCTACCCAAGGCTCTTCCCAGACACTTCATCACAGAAGCAACTATTACTCTTACGGAACCATCGGGTTATTCATCATAAAGTTGAGCTCATCAAGTAATTCAATAAGTACTTTTTGTCCACGTATAAGCAATGACAACCGAGTGACTAAGTGACTAGGCTCACTCGTAGAATGTTCACTATGCAAAATGTCTACAGGACGCAAAATGCCCTTAGAATGGCTCTTTCGTAAAATGTCCCTTTCGCAGAATGTCTTTTGCAAAATGTACTTTATTTCCAATTCCTTGGTATCAGTAAAAAAACAGGCCAACACGGATTAGATTCGCGTACATAAGGTTCCATAGTAATATATTATTCAGATAGGTATCACAAAAACTACAATAATGAATAAATAGAAACAATATTCACCGATAGTCTCATCGATTATGCTATCTTTGTCGATTTCCACAACCTGACTCTCGCCTTTGTCATTGAAAGCTATTATCACAAACTTGTAATCTTCATCAGTCGGTTCTTGGATCATAAACTTAGGTTCTTGATTTATTATTGACACCAGCTGTTCATCAGTGTCCGTGGGCATCACGATGAACTTAAATTTCTGAAAAACACAGCCATGTGGTAAAATTCAGTCTTCTGTAAAAAGTCGGCCTTGACTGAATTACTAAAAGGGTTAAAGGTATGACAAGTTCGCTGACAGATAAATTTGGATCTATAAAAATTAAAGGTAGGTTATTTCGTAGACAGATAAGTATGAAGATATTTTCAGCTTTGGGATCTAATTCTCGCCAAGTACTTATAATTTTTTTGTAATAAACTATTAAGTATCACAAAAGAGGCGGTGCGATTTTTTGATATTATTTCTTCGTATTGTATAAGACAAAATTGTCCGATTGGCGAGAATAAGGCCTCAGAGCAATTTTTATTAATACCCTATTATTTTCGTTTTCCATTTAATATTGAACCACCCACGGTTTAAATGGTTGTAACAAATGCAGCTTTTGTTACTTTTGTTTCATACCTGTTGCAATCCCCCGTCATGTCCTTTCTCGCATGTTACTATAATATCATTTGCAAGATTCTTCCTTGCTTCGCAATTTGTTGGTGGCCGTGGTATTGTTTCATCTGTTACCGAGAATCCACAAGCATTGGATAACCTTCGTTCAGGAAGCACGCCATTTTGTCCCCAGCAGAATATAGTACCTGTAAATAAAAATACTATTCTGTATAAAGATATAAATTTATTGTCGTTATGAATGACCTGAGTTGAAGGAATATTACAGACTTGAAAACCTAGAAACGAAGTTTCAACAATAGGTATTTGTTGAAACTACTAGTTTCAATTATTAATCTATAGACGGCGGGACCGAGACGAACGGCCGTCGTACTAAAGTCGTGTCACAAAGTATTCCGAATTACCCCTATGTATTTAAATAAATTGGAAAATGGGTAGTTTTGTTACACCTCTAGTGTGATGTCAAGTGAATCAGGTGAAAGTGTAGTTAATGAAAAGATGATGATAAATATGATGAAAAACATGAGAGAAGAATAATTGGTAGCAAATAACATGATCATGAATGTTAGTACTGAAGATCGAACCCAAAGGTCTGTTGAGAAAAGGTTGCGAGATGATAGTGAGGAAAATTATGATGAGGATGGATTTATTACCGTAAAATGAAGTAGGTACTAAAAGATTGTTGCGAAGTTATTGAGATAATAATAATAATAGTGATAATGTGGGTAGGGGTGAAGAATATGAAGTAGGTATGTATTTCATCTACAAAAAATCCTCATATGGCCCTTAATAAAAGTTGTCCAATCTTTCTTAAAGAGAAAAATCTACAAAGAAATATAGTGAGCAAAAACAATTGTACTTACAAACGAGCACTGGACTTATAGAAAGAAAAGAGTAAGCTTGCACCGAAAAATTCAGCCCAGCTCAGACAAACAGAGATGGTGACAGAACATAATAATTTTACTTTGGCGGATAAAAGTCATAGAGTTAGTTTAGCTTTATCTACTTATTTTAAAAAAAACCCTACCTTACAGAATTTAGAATAACTAAAATATAAATTTCTGAATCACAGCGACAGATTAGACGTGCGAAGTCTCAGTGCTGGTATGAATTTTGTAGTAGAGTTGATGAGACTACTTGCTCATCAGATAGTTGGAGGAAAATGCGTTGGATGAAAGGTTTTAGGACTAATAGATTATATTCGCCAAATAAAAATAAGGAGCAATTATTATGTGAATTGGCACCAGACTTTGGCTGTACCAAAATCTACGGTCACTTGTAACAAAACCAATTTAAATTAATATTTTTTATTACAGGATTTAGATATTTGTATTAAATCTAAAGATACCTACAGCACCAGGTTTAAATGATATATCTTATTCAATGGTTGCTAACCCCTTTGATGTCGCCAAACATATTTTGCTTTAATTATATAATACCATTTTTAAAACTGCTTGCTTGCTCTCGATGGAGAGGGCAAGCAGGCATATCATATCATATCAGCATATTGTGCCCATGCCTAAATTTAATAGTTCAGACAATAAACTTAGACCTTATAGTACTAATGTCCTGTCTGTGTAAAATATTTCATAGTATGATACCCAGAAGATTAGACTGGTATGTTAAAAATAAACAAATTATGTCCTCTAGTACAATTGGCTTTAGAAGAGGTCATTCTTGTCTGTTACTTCTGGTCTTAGTTACTAAAATACAAATTGCTCTTGCTCTAAAAATCCCAACTAATAATAATGAGCAAATAATAACGTTCTGATTGATCGCGTAATTTATATTCTGGTTGATCTGAAAGTCGGTTCCTACGCTATAATTTTGTAAAAACAACTTATAGATGCCACAAAGCTATCAGATAGATAGCTAGGTATATAGTATAGGTTTATTTCATGGAATTTTAGCCAATCTTGCGTGTGATGCTGCTAAAGTTTTATATTATTTTTTATTAGGTAAATAACTTAGTTGATATAGTATTTAGGGGTAAGATATTTTGTACATGTATAATGAGATTAGCGTAGTCAATTCTGTGTACTGAAATCCCTTAAAATACAGGATATTTTTTTTAATTTATAATCTTTTAACACATTTATCTTAAATTACAAGTCATATTATGATGCAATGGTGGTGACCTATTTAGTTACCAATTATCTTCGAGATGTTAGGGGAAAAGGAGCATTGTTACCCGCTGCCTTAGCACCCTAGTTCAGTAGTAGGTACAATGAGACATCAATGTTTTCAAATTGCAATATCATTTAAAAAGAGACAATCATTATATTATCAACATAAAGTTTTGTCTTCTTAATTAGGGAATGGCCTACAAAAGTGTGCCCAAGCAAGTGCCTTCGTTAGGATGAAGTGAAATTTAAATTTAAATTATGTGAGTTAATGTTTTACTTAAAAGTTCATACTTTAATTTTACAAAACAATAGGATCACAACAAGTTCTACTTATGACCTTTTTCAATAAAATCATTGCCCACATACACACAAACCCGCCTTACTTATACTGTCACCTGTTCTAATTATGATTGTGAGTATTAATTTCAATAAACAAGTAATTGATGTTGTAGTTACATTGGTAATAATACGATCTAAAATGTAACGCTTGTTGGTTCGATCCCCAGGAAGTGATTATCTTTTGGTATTTTTTTCTTAAATTGGAAACATCGATGACTTGTTAGGTACTTTACTATAAGACTTATATAAACTGCAGTTATTCGAAAGATGAGAGTGGATTAAAATATATAATAATTTCTCACTTGAATAGAATTATGTGATGTTGTTGGTTGGTGATCTTTGGTACTAGCGTTTGGGTCATTATTATATTGCGAGAATTTTTTTAAATATTTTGATTGAAAGTCTACATTTAAAATGCAAACTAATAAAATATTGAATCCAGGGCAAATATATGGCTGAATTATGGGCTTAATATATGTATATTAAATTGCCGACGAAACTGGACTAAACTCTAAGAGTAAGTTATTTTTAAAATATTATGGTATAGTATTGGGATTTACGATTTCGCTATTAAGGAATCGCTATCTACGATTATGTCATAAGATTTTAAATTTTATTTCAGAGAAATACTGTAAGTCGTTGGGTGAAACGATTTGAAGAAGAAGGGAGCTTAAAAAGTCGGGCGGGAAGTGGAAGACCGCTTCTTATTAACCAAACTTAGCGAAGATGAATGGTGAATGCTTATGAATCAAAGGCTATCATACCTACGAGACCGTTGCGAACTGTGTGATAATATTGTGACCTCGATGCATAGACGTCTCTTGAGTTGTATTAAGAACAATGGAGGTCACACTAAATATTAAACAAAGTTGTTTCAAACAGGGGACGTGCTGCTTGACGATGTTAGAATTGAGGTTAAGTTTCAATCCTCTTTTCCTTGTGAAAAAGAATAATTAAGCTATAACCTCAATTATCATTATAGTTGTAAAATATTATTTGTAAGTAAAATGAATTTAAATAGTAAAGACTAAAGATGTTTTTTTATTATATATCTAGTATTGAAACATTTACGGAAAATTTTATAAAAGTTCATTTTCGGTAATCATATTTTGACATTGTTTTTTATAATAAAATAGTATTGGTATAAATTGAATAAAATTTTGATTTTCTTAATTATAATTGGCATTATATAAAAACAATCTGAACTAATTCTGATAAACAATAATTATAATAATAAAATAATTTAACTTGTAGTTTAATTCCTAAAAAAATCACGTTTTTTTTTTCACTCAAGCGTAATAAGTATTCAAAAATAACGTTTACCTTTAATCTTTCAAATTTTCAAATAATAAATTTGAAAATTTCGGTAATAAAAAAGCAACCAAAACACAAAATGTGGAAGTAGAGGACCCCAGGATTTGAACCACCGTCATTATATTTTAGTGATAAAGTGAGAAGACTCGTTGACCGCTCCGCTATCGCAACCTGCGATACTATAGGCAAAGTTAAGCATTAATTGTAAACGCGGACTAACAGAAACATATTGTTGAATATAAGGGATAGTAGTCTCGCCTTGCTCACATGCGCATGACGAACTTCACCTACTATCATTATATTGAAAAATGTTTCATTGTTTTCGTTAAAACATCACACACACAAAGATATTCGCTCGGAGCATTATGCGAATGTGTACCTTACGATGCTACTCGACTTTTGTCTTTGACCGAATCTTTCCGCGGGGCGACAGAGAGGTTATGTCGGACTGAATCCTGGTAATACCGACTAAACTTACCACGGTGTTCCTCGACATAACCAGGGTCGGCGCGGCCGCGCGAATCACTTTCACATGAAGTCGCATTCTATTCGGCCCGCCGTATTATACGGCGGGCCGAATCGGCGTTCCACGACCTCTCACTCCGGACCATAGACTGAACCAAGGCCACCTGCCGCGGCGGTGACCAACTCACGGCGCTGCGAAGCCCAGGCCTATGCGACACAGGAACTGGCCAAAGCAACCGTAGCCAGTCATTACCTGCGTCAGCCGGAAAGTGAGAGGCCATACCGTCTCTCCAGCCACTCCTCAAAAACAGGACTTATCGCTACGATCAATGTACATTTTGAGCTTGAATTAAGAATAACGAAATAATAAGGTATATTTAAACTTACTAAATGTAGTTCCATTGGGTCTCTGATACACAAAAACTGACTCATCGGTTTCGGCGACCTTATGCGGGTACATTGCAAGATCGGTGCTATTTACAGCTTCGTCGATGAGCACCCACCGGTATGACATCGGCGAAGGGTTTGCCTTCACGTTGCATGTTAAGTTTATAACCTCGTTCTCAGCCACCCCGTATTCAACTAAACCATTATCTGCACAATACGAAGGATCTGCAACATCGATAAACATTTACAATAACTACTAAGTAACTTTCAAAAAGGTTTACATAAGTACATTCACCGAATTCATTAAAATCTTCATAATAAAGAAACACGTTTGTGCCATAAACTTTTCGATGATAAAATTCAATTGAGGTAACCTTTTAGACTGCACTGATAAATAAGTTATAGAATAACTACATCAATCTTCTGATTATTTAATATCAATTAAATTTGGTACAAATTCTTTCTATTTAAAAAAAACAATTTGATTTTATAATTACTAGTATTCTTGTTAACATCTCCAGCTAAGCTAGAATGCTTGTATTAGGAGCGGGTTCACATCGGTAGTCCATTGGACTACCGACGAACCCATTGGGTTAGATTCGAACCCGCGACCTCTCCATCGCAAGTCCCACGTCTTATCTGTTGGGCTACCGCCGTTGTCCATGTTTGAATAAACTTTTTAAAATTTAGCAATGTCGGCGTTGGTCAAGTCAGAAATTATAACAGGTGATAAACACAGAAAGGTATTCAAGTCGATATCTTTTAAAGATCATTTAATATATTTTACATATGTAAGTATACTTATTCACCACTGGTGGTTCGCATACATTTAACTATTCATTTTCTGGCCAACAGTTGGTATAATTTAATTGATTTTGGGATAACGCGGGCTATACCGAATTAGTCCTCGGTGCATTTAAAAGGTCCCTCATAAGTAGTTATACCAAATTATGACAACTAATTACAGAGGCTGTACAATCAAATGTGATTGTACAACCTCTCAACCAACCCGTCATATATCCAAAGGGGTACATGACGGGTTGGTTGCGCGTCATGGTTAAAGCTGCTGAATCAGTAGGTACCCACAAGTAACGTCGACAACAAGAGGGTCGCTATATGTAGACCCTTCATCGTTGTTCGCCACGCACGCATATTCTCCTGAATCGGCTTCTGTTACATCCCTTAGTTCCAACATTGGTTGTATCGTATTCTTGCCGTCTTTTTCACTGTTTAAAACCATGTCTTCCTAGAAAAGCAATAATATTGATAACTCTGCTTTGCTTAATCTTAACTTTAAATTCAAGCAACAAACACAGCAAGGCTTGGAAAAATTTGTGTAGCACAATATTTTCTATTCCGTGTGGGGATCGAACCCAACACACTCGGCGTAGTGGCAGTGGCGAGGTAACCACTTCACCTATTGAGTCGCAGCGCAACACCGGTGGCCAGATACAATAGGTTTTTAATTATGTCTGGCATTCTAAGACTTGACAGGTTAAATCACTACGACATCCTTGCAGTAAAAAACCATTACCAAAGCAATAAAGAGTAAATATTGACATAATTTACCTTATGGAACCAATAAAGCTCGTAGATAGAAGGATTGGCTTGATAATTACAAGCCAATGTCACATTTGATCCTTTTACGACGGTCAACGTGTGGTTCTGTACGTTATCCTCCTCAACTATCTCTAGTACGGGAGCATCTGAAATGATTACGAGTCAATAAAAGCATTAAAATCTAAAAGTGACAATTAAATATTAGGCAAGCAGTAAAAGCATACCGTTAATAGAAAATAGTTAGATGGTGAGTGATTTGTAAATTATGGCCAAACGATATCATAAATCAATTTTTTGTTGTAAGATGACAGCGACTGTTCTTAATTTTTCTAAGAGAAATAATTAAGAACGATCATTATACGTAAAAAACATATTTCGGTTGTAATGCGGGAATACTACAAATACTCACATAAGACAGTGAGTGGCAGGGCTTGCGCGCAAATAAAACGTTCGGAGTTGCGCTCATGCGCCGGCGCACAACATGTTATGCGTGCTTCGTCGAGATGCCGGTCTATCGTTAATTGTATTTCGCTTACTACTAGCCGGTGGGATGGCTCCATCTAAACAAAACATTTTATATAATACAGTCGTCTAAAAGAGTATAACTTAATAGGGACTATTTATTTATTCCCTTTCATTGAAAAAGACAGCTTCCGCACTAGAAATAATTCTTGTGTCACATGGGACGTTACAAACATACACACATACGACACACATAAAGAACTTCCACATTCGAAACAATAATTTATGGACCAATCAATTTATTGTCCCGTGTGGAGTCGAACCCACAACACTCGGCGCAGTGGTAGTGGCGAGGCGACCATTTAAACCGCTACGTCATCCGTATCCATTAAATGAACGTGAGCCAGTTTATACCATCTGCTTTCTGTCTTATTCTTTTTAAAATAATAAGAGTCTATCAGAAACTCACTATAAAAAATTTTATTTATTAGGATTCCCTTCCCTCAAATCGTCTTACTTGTCATGAACAGATGCAATAAGTCCTTGGGGCAGAGTAAAAAAATATTGTATCCATTATTTTGTGTAAGTAAATGTATAAACCGCTTCAGATCTGGTATAAATAGGTACTCGACCATTGAATGTTGGCTGAACATACGTATTTATAAGCCTCGTATAAACTCGCTGCACTGGTGGGATTTCGGCTACACTCGACGGTTTATAAAGTAGTACAATTACGTACGGTAATCTTCTGCTCTAAGTTGAGCAGCTGATTGTCACCGATGCGCCACGCGATGGGCGGCAGCGGACGCGCGCCGAGCACGCGGCACTGCAGCGACAGTGGCTCCCCCGCGCGCACTCGCTCCAAGCTCCCTTCCGAATCTGACCCCATACTTTGAAGGGCCACTAAATCCGGTGGTACTGAAAATAACATACGGTATAACTGCCGTCCAATAACTAAAACGACTTTAAGTGATATGGCTTAACATCGTTTCAGTTAGCGGAAGGTAGATAATAAAACTTGCAATTTCTAAAACATCTAAAATATGTAAATGTGTCTACTTTTTTTTAGCTCAAGTGCAATAAACGGTCAGATGAGACAATATAATGAGTGAGTCATATATTCATATATTTATGGTCATGCGAGTTTTTTAAGTATATATCTTTAACTTTCCCGTTATATGTAGGTACTATAAAGTTATAAATGCGAAAGTATTCAATCATTTTACTAGGACTTTTTACATACCTACACTGAAAACAATTTTAGATAACTAGGTAAGTATGTAAAGTATGTAAGAATGGACAATATAGTGACGTATCCGGTTTACGTCGCTATATTCCTTACGCTTGTATATTCTTGATAGGGTAGAATGTAGATGGTATGCTATACCTACGTTTCGCCAGCTATGCATTTTGCTTACATTTTGTGGGACGAGCTGCTGTAAATGTCTAAAACCAACGAGGTGGAGGTGTTTAAGAAGCTTATCATACATTATTGCAAGTAGTCGGTGTATTTCTGTAACCGAACGAGTTGCCTCGTTGGTACATAGTGTCACATGATTAAACGCGCAACTGCCGATCATTAGCTCCTAGGTTATTTCAGTTTTTTGTCGGGCAACTCTTAGCTGCTACTCAGAGTTGCCCGACAGCGTATACCATGTGAAACTGTCTGATAGTGAAGTAGGCTATTGGCATATTGTTGGCACGTTGTTCACATTTTTCACTTAGAGTCTAAGTTTAGTACTCAGTCTGCAAGTAAAAAATATGGATGGAAACATTGGAAACGTATACATTTCTGGCTAACTATCCGGGAATAAATAAGCATGGTTTTGTGATAACCGTACCACGCAAAGCATAAAAAATAAAAACGTTTCTGTAAAATCGTATAAGTTATACCTTAGACATCAGTTACTTATTTGGCGAAAATCCATTATAAGCATATAAGAGCGTTTATTCCGAAATAACAATGAATATAAACGAAATTGAAAATCTGAAAGTTCAAAGGAATGTTAAGAACAAATATATGAGCTTTCATAATAAATATTTTAAAATGGATGTATTTCAATTGCGCATTTTCGTAAAATCTGTAGTTTAGGTCGTGTTAATTGCTCGCTAGAGCAATAAAAACTAGTCGTTTTATAATGCCGTAAATGTGAACTATACAACCATAAGTTGTACTAGAGCATGTATTAAAAAATATGTGTACATTCATTCATTATTTTTAAGAAAACAGTAGGTCAAAACAGAGCTTTTAGCACAATACGGCGCGCAAACCTGCTCTTACTTCTAAAAAACGACTGTGATTATAAAATAGATAAATACACATTTATAAATATAAAGATTCATATTACGTCATGTAAAAAAATTGGAATCTAAACATTTTGTTAGTAATAGATATGATTTTTTTAAAACGACCTGTAAATCTCGAAGCCCTATGCCATCTCAGCCGGCGCTAGGGCTAGGCGCTCTCAAGGGATGGATGTATCGCTTGTCGCCGCGCCCGCCATATTACGTAAATATAGGATTTCAGTACATTTATAGCGCGGCTGAACCTTCTTGATCCGTAAGATTTGTTTCACTACCTAAATTTTATTTTATAAATATTAAAAGTTGATACGTATCTTGATTTACATATTATGTATTCGACTGACGTGTTGGTGTTAGAGTCTAGCGATTAGTATTGTGGCGCGGTCAAACACGGACGGGGCGGAACCAGACGGGATTTGTAATGTAGAATACAGATAGTAGGTCTATCCACATATCGCACCTTGAACGACATATAAAACACAAAAAATGTTCCTACATATGTCCGCTATAGACTTTGATACCATCCAACCGACGTATTCCAAACCAGTTTAATTAGAAAGGCTACTTCATGCGAAGATGGCATTAGAACAAAAAAGAACAAAATTTATTTTTTCTTTTATAGCGTAGTAGCACACACCGGATACCCGCTAGAATTGTATAGAAAACGTTCGACGTATGTGTCATATTCATCAAGTATATTTCTCGTAATCTTTCTGTGTTGAGTAGTTAGAGATGAATGATGTAGAGATGAGTTGAGAGATGTGTTGTAGTTTGTATGGGTTAAGGAATCTAATTAACATTGGTATATTTATCAGTTCTACTCAGAGACAGAGACACAAGAGTTCGTGGATACGTGATAAGCAGTAACCACGAAATCATGTCTCATTAAATAAAATACTTTGTAACTGTACCTTGTAAAAATCAGATAGTAATATTATAAAGCTAAAGAGTTTTTTTGTTTGGTTGAATGCGATAATCTCTGGAACTAGCAGTCTGATTTCAAAAATTATTTTTGCTCTGTACATCAGTACAGTTGTTTTGTATTTGTTGAGGAAGATTATAGGCTATAAAACATTACTCTATGACCCTCAAGGCCGGCGCAGTAACTGTAAACGTGGGTGAAACCGCGTGAACTAAAACATAATTACTTGTTATTTTCAGATTACAAAAATATAGGTAAAAAGAACAAAGCCAAAACCTATGGGTACACTAAAAAGAAAAATAGTATTTTGGCGAATAATTTGAAACTGGCAAGAGAGGCTAAAAAGAAGTAAATTTTATTTATATATTTGTTGGAGTCAATCTTTTCTAAGTAATAGTGTTATGTTTTACATCAAATTATTTTATTACAGAAAAATACTCTCTAATTCAGCAAACTCAAAGGCACTAAATTGTACAGATGCGATTCTACAAAACCAAGTAATTTTTGATAATATTTTGATATGCTTTTCTATATATGCGTCCACTTCGCGATTTTTAGTTGTAATTATTTGGTACCTATTGTATTATATATATGTTACTGTAAAAGACCGAAGTGCAGTAAATTCCAAGATTTAGAAGAAATATTGTTAGTTTTGGCGATTAAAAAGAGGGGCCGTGGGTTTTATTGCCCGTTCGTTCTCATGGTTCTACCTCTTGCTTTGCGAACTTGTCAATAAATGTAAATGTAGTATCAGTAATCTATAAATTCTGTAACGAAATTGTAAAAAGTGATTTTTTTCTTACTTGTATTATTTCTTTTACCTTTCTTTTTTGGTTTTGTATTTAGTGTTATTCGTAGGTTTTCATGCCTTTTACATAATAACACAATATATGTATATTTGAAAAAGTGACAATTAATTAGATGAAAAATACAAATTAATTCTATCAGAAGTATCAGAAAATAAAAACTGCGCCAGATAAATTATAAAAAATCGTTCTTGTTCTGAGAAACATCCTCCTACTAAACAAGTAATAACTAACTTCATTTGATACTTTTAAATGCATTTGCATTGAAAATAATTACTTTGAATATTGTCATAATCGACGTATACGTAGATGAATACTTTTCATTAATGGCAAAAAAGATCAAGATCATTATTTCACGCGACACCGTCATAGTGCGTCTGGTTTTCGTACTGGCGGTGCGCGGGGTGCCACCGTTCTACAAATACCTAAACTCGTTTCGAAAAATCGCTATTTATCTGTTAAAATAAAGGGAACTACTCACAATACATATCTATAATAACATCTATAGACAGTGGTGCTGTTTTCTTATTGTTCTTGGCGAAGCACGTGAACACCCGGCCGTGGTCCTCCCGTTGTAGAGATCCATATATGAGGTCACTACGCACGCGGTGCTCAGAGAGTGGTGTCAACGTGTCTTTAAGCATATGTTCCTCAGTCGTCCATGTCAGCGATGCCAACGGCTTGCCTTAAATATAGGTATTTATGCATATTTAGTAAGTAATACACATATAAACGACATAGGCAAAAAGGCTCCTAAACGGGCATTTTACTGCAATGTGTGGCTGCCATATCAGCCATATTATACGTCAATACATATTTTAGAAATGGCTGTCCATTGAATAATATTTGAATACGTCGACGTTTTGAACCAGTCGGTATATAGTTAAAACATTGCAGCCACATATTGCAGTAAAAGTATTGCGCGCTTAGAAGTCTTTTAAAATGAAAAATGCAGTTTTATAGTTATAGTGTACCATATAAAAGTTCGCTCGGGTCGACGATGTGCTAAAACCGGCACTGGATCTATGTTTATATTCAAAGGCACGTATGTTGTAATTGTACTCAGTTTATAAACAGTCATAGTGTGCGTTCATTCATACATTAATTAACTGCATCAAATTTATATAGCCGAGACCTAAATTGCGCCTTACCTAAGCCTGACGCTACCTAATATACCTAACAATATTAGGTATGTATGTATGTATCTTATGTGGGGGCCAGTCAGTGCAGACCAGCGACACTTCGACCCAGTGGGATCTTTTGTGTCGACACTCTCCCAATAACGACTGCCATAGATGTTCATGGCAGCCGGGACCGACGGCTTAACGTGCTCTCCGAGGCACAGAGTAGGCGATAATTGTCAATCAATACGCACATAATTTCGAAAAGTCATGTAACTTCCGAAAGTCAGAGGTGCGCGACGTGGGTTCGAACCCAATATTAGGTAAGTATTATTTGCTTCTCAATTATTTTGGCGGTTGCTGGAAATGTATTTAGCATGCAACTTGCTTAGGTCACACGATTTACACTACATTTAAATAAGGTGAGTAGGCTCAAAATAACCAGCGCAGCCACTTCATCTTGCGTGCAAAAAGCGTATAGCTACTTTTTGAATATGATATGTCTGAAGATGTATGTACCTATACCTAATTGACATTAAAGTAAATAGTGGTACCTAATACTTTCGTGTGCCGACGTTATCCTTATAAATATTATAAATGCGAATGTGACTTTGTTTGTTTGTTACGCTTTCACGCCTTACTCGACCGATCATCATGACACATCTACCTTGTCAGGGGAACAGAAAAGGTAATGGGATACCTTTCATCCAGAAAAAGCACTATTAGTAACCTTACCTAACCTACATGTACGCGAGCTAAGTCGCGGGCAAAATCTAGTTATCTGTAATAGGTCGATGTTGTTACCTCCGTAAGCAACGCAGGCGAGGTGCACAGTGTCCCCCACGTAATAGGGTCCAACGTTCTGACTGGTGTTGACGCCGGCGCTGGCCTTCGCCACTTGAGTCCCGTTCTCGTGCACCACCCATAAGTGACGCGGCGGCTCTACAAACATAATCCAATGTAATAAGTGAGATATAATATAAATTTGTTGTTAGTTTAAGAAAATTATTATAAAATCTATCTTGATAATGCTTATGTCAAAGGAGAACTTGAAATTTCACGAACGCCACATAAATCTAGCTATTGGTATATTATTTTGGTCGATTGGTACATAAGCCGAAGACTGTCGTATGATTCATGACTTTTAAAAATGGAGAACAAATATAAGCAAAACATAGGTAGGTACATATATAACTTTTTACTCATTTCTTGTCTGACGTAAGTATGTTCTTCGTATCGTTTTACTTCGGCCACATGCCAACAATGAGTCCAGTCGTAAGTGCAACATCCCTAAATCGTAGCCAGGCAGATACCACAGCGGTAATGAAAAGGGGATAGATGAAGTTACTGCTTTGCGTTGACGGCTGGTAATCGACAAAACGATAAGGCGAGACGATTCTGGTCTGATGGAGAACTAATACATATATATTAGATCGGCATCAGAACAGAATCGTCACGCACGTAACGCGATTCACTTAAGCTTGGCACATACCATAGCTTAGGCTTAATCGCGTTATACAAACGTAGGTACGTAAATCTTTTTGTATATCTTGAAAGTCAACGGCCTAAATTTTAGATGGACATGTGGTTTAACAAAGTTAGTGAAAGGAAAGTTTATTAGAGAGAGTTTGAAAGTGTGTTCACATAAAATATAAGAAGTTACAAAATCGTTTATCGTTGATTAGACATATAACTAGATGAGGGAAATATTTATAAATAAGGTCAAGCAAAGACCTAGAACAAGAAGACTACGTTATCTTAACGCATACAGAGAACGGAAATCGAGAGGAAGACTGGTACAGATTAATGGAGGAAATCGTACATTGGGTAGCCCAGTATCGCTGAGAGCCTTTCAAATTTTGTTTTGAGGACTTTTGAGAAAAATACAGCCTGCGTCTTAGTTAGCGTTTACTGAAGCTCTAGCCTTCATACCCTTATAGCGACTCTGTACTCTGTGCTGCTTGGGCAAAACCCATTGGTGCTAGCAACTGTTCGCCGAATAGCATATTCACTGCAAGTATCTTATGTACATACTTGTAGGACTATTTGACTGCGATCTTCTGTAGCCTTCTTACAGCACATAAATTTTCCAGATCCAGATTACTGTGGATATTATTTTCATTGAATATCTCGTTAGTCTTTTAAAAAATATTCGTACGCCCAATTTTTGGTACATTGGAAATGGCAAACTAAATGTTAGGAAATTGATTGTGTGCGTGAATCTATAAAATATGTAAGTTGTATCCCTTTTAAATAATATAGGTAAACAGGGTCCTACTAGGTAAAGCGTACAATCGACCAATCTTGTCTAAAATAGAAGCAAGTCAGTAACCGAGCTAATTATTATGCTATTAATGTGGTAATGTTTACGTCGCCAATTGTTTAATAAATGGAGCGAATTGTTCCGGCGCTGTCAGCTTCCTCATTAGCCCGCGTACCAATTAAACGGAGCCGCCCGCTATTCTGCCAGATAGGTAAATTTTAGTTCGCCTCGTTATTCGCCGTGTTGATTTTAAATACAGATGCAAATATTGCTTTATATTAAGCTAAGGTTTTACTTTCTTTAGTCAGCTGCTATTAAATATAAAAATGTTAAGTTTATGGATGAATCACAGAAAAGAGCAGAGTAATAATAAAGCTTTAGCGCAGGCAATAGCTTTATTATTACTCTGCTCTTTACAATAAACTAATAAATCGAAACAAAAATATTTACATACATATTATTTATATTTATATTTACATATAAAAATTAATTTACAAATGCGGACTAAATAATAAATCGATAATAATTATGACTTTTGCTCGTAACAATCCTTTTTTCAAATGAAGAAAGGATTGTTACTTAAACTACACGAAAAACGTAACTTAAAATAATTGCATTTTGCTTTGATTGCGTCAACGATATTATTTTATGCAACAGATAATATCATTGGTTAAACAGCATTCATTCTGAGTTTAACTTTATTAGCAAACAATAAGAATACGGAATTAATGTCCTAATTAAATGGCAACTACTTAGGTATAGGTTTCACTTTTAGAAACGATAGTCACTACCTACCATAATGCCTTTTGGTACTTGCTGCTAATTTAGATACATATGTACCTACCAAAACGCACTTATACCTACCTATGTTGCAGAGGATCATATTAATTGTGTAGGTCACGACCGGTAAGTATGAGTGGTTATTTTAGGCACTAAGCAATTGTCAGTTCATTATTTTAAATTGGGTTTCTGATCCAGCGGTGACAAGCGTGCTTAAATTAATTGTGAGATACTTAAAAATGTTCCAGGAAAAGTGCTAGTATTATAGACAATTTCTGTCCGATTATACTGCATAATATGGTCGATAAAGGATCTCATGAAAGTATAACTTCCCTTGTGCTGTAAACGTAAGCCCATGGACATATGCATTCTTACTATTCTCACGTATGTTGCACAATCATTGTCTTTGACTGGTCAGCAGAGGTCTGCGCTATAGATTTGACAACAAGCCAAGGTGGTATCCTAGGGGCTACCCCTAGTATACCACCATGTTATAGTTAGGCAAAGTATGTATATATACTATGCCCAAAAACACATAACGCAGATGTCACTCAAAAAGCCAACAAGCCTAGTACAGCTTAGCACCATCCGGAATCCATTTTATGCTGATTTTAGACGAAAGCTCTTTCAGTATGCAGCCTGCGGTATAGTAATAATCGGTATCGTGGTAGACCAAGGCAATAAAAGCGGAACACATTATTAGGGTAGATATTATCATGTAGTCATTTCAAACGTTAGCCCTTTATATGTATCTATTTGATGACAGTCCATGATGCAACGTGAGTCACCAGCTCATCTGACACATAAATCATCACGTAGATCCTATAGTTAGCTCGTGCATGGGCAATTTTACAATTAGATACATGCCATCACGTATTAACCAACGAATGCAGGTGGCACTAGCTCACGTGTTACGGTAATTCGCATCATTTACCACAAAATACATTCGTCGTACCTAGTTTTAGGTAGCTAGATCAGCATTGGCACGAGTGCACCAAATTAAAGGTCAATTCTCCTAATCAAATGTTTATTTGTTTATTTATTAGGGGAAAAACGGATACAATAGATTTTAAATAAAGTTTACAATATGTCAAGTTCCAGGCAATTCAAATAACTGCCTGGTTTTGTTTCGTATTATGACATGTGAATAGTTGATCGTCTTCATGCTGGCTAGTTTGACGCTGGCCGACGTGTGACTTGACAGTGCATCGTTCAAAAATATGACATACATATTTGTCGACAAGTAACGGTTTTAATTTTATCGTATTTTCTATGATAATATAATTAAAACTATTATTTTTATATAATAATATCCATTAATATTGCCATAATTATTGTAAATGTTTTTAATACTTAAAGAAGTAACAAAGATTTTGTTTTCGAAAACCTAATTAGTATTAGATACACATTACACATTAGTTTTATAAAAATAGGTACTTATGTAGTTACAAATTGCCCGCGTCTTTACAAAATCAGGCGACGTTCTGTAACCGAATATTAGTTACTTATATATTTTGTTTAATGCTGCAAATATAATAATAAAATTCATGATATGATAGCATAAAGATATATTTGTTTTATTTTGCTTAAAAATAATACATACTGTCGGCCTCGATGGCGTAGTGGTTAGGGTAGAGGTTACCGCACGATCTCGTTCGAGGCTGCGAGCCTCCTCGCCGGATCGATGCCATGGGACCTGGAAGCGGCGCTCCTGGCGTCGCTCTATCGTTGGCGCCGGGAGGCGCTAGCTCGGGGCGAAGGACCGGCTCTTCCCGCTCTCGAGGCGGCGAGGTCCGAGCTCCGCCAGGTCCTAGTGGCGAATTGGAAGGAGCGACTTGTGCACCCCAGTGCCGGGCACGCCACGATCGTGGCGGTAAGTCCCGTGTTTGAGGAGTGGCTGGAGAGGCGGCATGGCGCCCTCACCTTCCGGCTGACACAGGTAATGACTGGCCACGGTTGTTTTGGCCAGTTCCTGTGTCGTATACGCCGGCAAGAGACGCCCGGTTGTCACCACTGCGGCGACTGCCGCGACGTAGTTGAGGACACGGCGCTGCACACTTTGGCGGTTTGCCCCGCCTGGGCATCGCAGCGCCGTGAATTGATCGCGGCAGTCGGATTGGTTGCCCTCTCGCTCCCGGCCGTAGTTCAGTCTATGGTCCGGAGTGAGAGGTCGTGGAACGCCGTCGCCTCCTTTTGTGAGGAAGTAATTTCCATCAAGGAGGCGGCGGAGCGGGCGAGGGAGCGCTTGAACCCTCTCCCCAACCGCAGAGCCGGGCGCCGGAGGGCGCGGGACGACCTCCAGCCACCCTGAGGTTTGACCTGGGGGTGGCGGGCTTTGTGGGCCTGCCCGCCATCCGTTCAGCACCAGGTTCGAGAGGCGGCGTGCGTGTTCCCACGCGCGCCTCTGTTGTTTCGAGTCCCCTCCCCTCTAGGGGAGACAGTAGGGATATTATTGTGAGAAGTGCCTTTGGGTAGGTCTTTTGCGTAGTGGCCTGCCGTTTCATACGGCGGGCCGAAACCTCGGCGGGGTCGCGACCGCATGCGAAAGTGATTCGCGCGGCCCCGTCGATAGTGGTTTTGTCGAGGAACACCGTGGTAGGTTTAGTCGGTATTCCGGGAGGTACATTTTCTTCTTAACATCTTTCTTTTACCCCGGAGAGTCCGACATAACCCCTCCGCCCGCCCCCGCGGAGGAGTATGCATCAAGCATTCCCCCAGGTTAAAAAAAAAAAAAGTGGTTAGGGTAACCGACTGCTACGCCTGAGGTCGCGGGTTCAATTCCCGCACAAGTCAAACATTTGTGTGCATGAACATGGATGTTTGTTTTGGTCTGGGTGTTTCTATGTATAATATGTATGTATTTACAAAAAAAGAAAACTAGTATATATGTATGTTTATCCATTGTCTAGTATCCATAGTACAAGCTCTGCTTAGTTTGAGCTAGATGGGGTTGTGTAAAAAAAAAAATAAAAAAAATAATAGATTTTTAATATGAAACGAAATGTCAAATGAAAGCTCGTAATACGGTATTTGCCAGGCAATACTCAATCACCTGTCACGTGACCGCTGAGTGGCTGGAGTTAGCACGTTTATAATACGAAATTGCAAGGCAGTTTACTGTACGCCGTATACTGCCTGGAAATAAGAGTTTGTAATAAGGCCTCTGGTTTCATAATTTATCGAGAATTAAAAAATATCGTTTTATTAAAAATTCTGTAAATTATTAGGTACTATCTTATGTTTATATTTAACAGAGCCTTTTTATGATTTGTCGCATATTCCATCACATTACAATGAAAAAAGATATCTAGAATTGGTACAGATTTGAACACTTTTTGGTTATAACCCTTTTTGGGTTTGGCTTATAACTAGGTACCTGACAAATAGTAAAACATATCCGAAATATGACAGTATCATACAGAGGTCTATCATACATTGGTAAAGATTGTAAGAAGACGTATTTCTTTAATAGATCAGGAGCATTACTACCACAGTTACCACCCTTTTGTATAGCATTGTCATCGTATGCGCAAGAACGAGACAAATGTATATCCGCTGTAACGCGTTATCTCTTCCGTACTTCTTCCTCCTTTTTCTTTCGTACTTTAAGAATCTCTTAAAGTAAAGCCGTATGGCGATAGATGGATGTAAACCTACTAACATCAACCATCGCGCAGCATCCTAAACATACGTAATACAAAATTACACAAAATGTGAAAATTCATCCTTTTATTTTTCATCGAACACGACTTTACGTAACGCATGGTGACAGTGATTTGAATGTAAAAATTGGATCCCAGCCGAGACAAACATAAATATATGTAAACGTCCTGGGTACGCTTATTTTGAATCTAGGTGGTTTTTATGTCCATTCCAGTCATTGCGTAACTTGCTGAATTAAAAAAACTAATGGATTGCTTTTCTTCTCATTCTTTCACAAATTGTCTAGGTCAGAGCTGGTCACATACAACTTCTTATAAGACGCTGTGCTGTTCTGCTTACCATCTGGAACGGTGGTCGATGAGGCTTGCCATGCTACTACTATACTGATATTGGGTTTTAGTATGCCCCCTGCTACTAAGAATTTCTTGAGAGATTTCTCTTACTTGCATACATAATATTATTAGATACATACATAATACATGACATACAATAATACTATTAGCTAACTGGTATTGGGTTTCCCCAATAACAGTTTGGACAACTCAAAAATCGAACCCGAGATCTCATACACAGCAATCGTATTCACCATTCGTCTTCGAGGCAAGACTTTATGTCAATTACACTAATGAGAACTCACCAATAACGACAAGTTCGACGTGGGTCTTGTGCACGGGGCTGGCAGCGAAATCAGCTACGCAGGTGTAGCGACCGGCGTCAGAGGGGCGCACCGCCACGATCTGTAGGTAGTCCTCGTCAGAGCTCTCCGCCGTCACGAACCGGAACCGGCCCACCGACGTCGTGCTCTCGTTACCGCCACGCAGGTCGCGACTGCTGATACAAAACGCATGTTCTAATCTTCTTTACGTTTAACATACACATTGTAGAGCTAATTTTATGTTCAGACAGAAAAATAAGTCGCCTCGCCCCTGCCATGCGCCGAGTGTTGTAGGTTTGAATCCCACATGGGACAAAAATGCGTGTGTTGCATAAACGGTTGTTTTAAGTCTGGGTGTTCTTTGTGACCGTTGTTTAAATGTTTGTGAAGTCCCCCGCATCACAGAATTTATTTCTAGTGCGGGAGTTGTCTTATATAAAAGTAAAAAGTATTATTAATCTGCCTAGTCTTAGAATCCCAGAGATAGAGATTGAAAAGAGAGATTAAAGATAAAAAATCTACTGTGCCTGGCTACCGGTGCGGTGTGCCGCTAATTGGTTAAACGCAGACATATGTTTTCGAAATACTAATACCTACATAGTTTATTATTTTTCAACGCTAATGTTAAATTGTAAACATCACACTCAAAATGTGGAAAGAATAAAACCAAATTTCTTGTCCTTCAGTTTAACCCAATGCATGCTATTATTAGCATCATAAATGGCGAAAAGCTTTGTACAACCAGCAACGTAAGTAGCTGAACATGGAACAGGATTTTATTAATTAGAAATCTTAATCAACGGTCTTTTAACTAACATTTGTTATAATTTTGGAACATAGAGGCAATCGAAATGTCACAAGTTTGTATTGACTTATGTTGCTTGCTGTACCTTCGAATTTGCAATATAATTAACATTAACACAATTGAGAATAAGCATTAAATCTGTAGGTATAACTGTGAAGGGCTACGTAAACGTAAAGTATGTAATGTAATACATCCACATTTCGTAACAAGGGGGGCACCTATTGCCCTCTACCGGGCCTAGTTCTAGACTTCCTGCTGCTATTGAGAATTTCCTTATAGAAACCCAATAACAATTTGTCGGGCCCAGTAATCGGTTTTAAGATCTATCAGTCAGCAGTAAACGTAGGCGCATATCATTTATGAATTAATCAGATCTACTTAATTTAAAAATGTACAAGTAGTAAAATTTTCTTGGTATTTCTTTATGTCAGAATAAATCTTGTAAAACTGCATCGTATAGCTACTTTATTTGATCGAACCATTACATAGTAGATGTTAGATGAGTATTATACAGGTTGTTTGTTTATATGTAAGGCGTAATCTCTGGAATTACTTTACAGATAAGAACCAGTTTTTGAAGTAGAGGTTAAGATCTTTAAGTACATAGAGTTTAAGTAGTGTAGCACATGTCTCTATATAGATCTATAAATAGGTTCAGTGATTCGCCATTAGTATTGGATGGATTGATATCTATCTATTAATCGTTGAATTTCCTTAAACTTGGTGACGGACGCCTGTAAACACTCTTGGACGAAAAACGATTATGAGCTACAGCAGCCAGAAAATCGACATTCCATCACAACAAAACAATAAAGTTAATAGTTTCAAGAAATGTTGATTCCTATATATTTTAATAATTTTTCGTGTCCTATTATAATCAGTGACATTCGAATATGGGTTTGTACATATTTTCGACTTATTCGATATTCTCATCGGTGACAACAATCGTGCGTCGCTATTTGAAACCCTTACCTACTCGTATTTTGATCAAACTAGCCTAGCCGCCGCGCCGTCGACAGTTAAGACTGCACCGAGCGAAAGACAGATAATGAGAGAGCTCGCGCGGCACATATTCAAATCGGCGCGCGGCCGCCATAGTAAAATTGTATGAAGGATTTGAAATGCTTTTTTGATAAATATGTATATTTATTGTCAACCAATAACTTAAATATTTGGGACGGACAAATTGTAATATAACTATTTACGTTTCGTTTAAGCTGTAAACTAGGATAGATTTCTACTGTTATAATCTAAAAATCATGTAACACGAGCATCTGTTTTTGCATTTTTCGTTGCAAATTTACGTAATTTTGTAGGCGAAAATATTAATTATTTTAAGTTTTTTACACGGAGTAATTGTAAACACATTCATTGTTATGGTAAATGTATATTTTATGTTTGTATTAAACAAAAAGTATTGATTTTATTTACTCAACTGTGACCGCCTGTTTTGGCATATTTCGCTCAGCGCAGTCTTAATCTATAATCGAATGTCAGTTATCGTTCATGTGATTGACATTCAATTGGTAATAAGATAAGCCTATTCACGTTATTTCTACCTATTAAGTTTGGTCAAACGTAGCCGATAGAAAAAACGTGAATTCGTATTTGAAACGCTTTAGCGAGCTTTCATTCACCTTTGACTGCGCTCGAGAAAGCTCATTTAAAATTAAAAATTGGAGCAAATTAACGGAATATCCTATTAACAATTAGGTACCTATTTATTGATAGTTCATTTAATGAATGCCAGTATATTAACTTGATTGCATACTACCTCTTTGGTCTAATAGTGACAGTATGAGCGATTATATAACTTACGTTGGATGAAATCACGTTCCCGGGTCGGAGGAATCCAATAACACTGATTGGATACCTTTATCAAAAAGAGAGACAGAGTCTGAAATTGAGTTCGGTAGACTGCAGAATGTTCGCTCTACAGATATGTATATTGCGTAGACTCAGAACATAAGTAGATGCCAAAATGTGAGGTTGCCGAGATAATTATACACCTAGGCATTATGATACCTAACGTTATAAAGAACTGTTTATCTGGATTTTCTCACGAATTCGCAAGTTAGATGCGCGGATAATTAACATATTGAATGCCATTGCATGCCGTTCATAAATTACAGCGAACGATACATTTTTATTGTGTCTGCTACATGGCATTCAATAAGTTAAAAACTTGATTACCTAGCTATGATAAAATAGTAATGGAACAGTCAAGTATTACCTGTAAAATGCATTCGCGGAACCATTTCTGTACCAGGCGAGTATTTTGAGATTGTCGTCTTCTTTCTCCGCAGTCACGTTACACGGCAGCTCTGCGCTTTGTCCCACCACAGCTTCCACTAATCACCATTACATAAATGTCATATTTAATTTTAAATTGAAATATAACCTTGGCATAGTTTCTAATTTCGAAATTTTAGGTTCCCACATCCATAGGGGAATTAGGGAAATATTTTCAAAATATCTTAGATCACAGCGAAATAGTCTACATTTGTAATCATGTGATGGATGACAAAAGTTGTCGTGAAAGAGACGTGTCGTAATGAAGCTCCTATGCGTTTTGTCGGCTACTCTGGGGATGCAGCAGTTTCGTTTTGTAACGTACCTAAACGGTCATCATTATTATTCATCACATTTTATGTGAACATCTGCTAAGAGGATTTTTTAATTTATTTGTTTTAATTTCATAAATATAGTTTGTTAATAATTGTTATTAAATTCTTATTCATCGTCCTTTTTTTGCACACCACCTATTTATTACTAGCTATCCCTACTCCGCTGCCATGGATTATAGCGTGGTGTTATATATCCTCGATAAAAGGACTATCCAAAAAATATAGTAGAGCTTATTAGGTATGAAGCTCCTAGGCAGCTTGACTATTGCCGACATTTTCACCAATTATCCCCATATTTTAATCATGAATAACTCTGTTTATTGGTAAAAAAACGCATTAAAATCAATTCGTAGTTTTGGAGTTTATCGTGAAAAAAGACAGACAAACGAGACGCGGCGCAGGACTCTGTTTTATAATATGTACCTAGTGATTAATTGATAAATAGTTCTACATCTTTGACGTCGCGCATTGATGACAATTACTGTCACTGTACTAATGTCAGTTGCAAGCAAAAATAGATATTATTTTGTGATATGCAAAAGACATTTACTCTAAGGGTGGTAAAGCAATTTTATTGTCGACTATACATTCATTGGTGCAAATGTCCATATTCGCATAATACATATATTTCTTTAGACTATAGTTTATTGCTCATCCACATGCAAGTTTTCTATAAATGGTCAAGTGATCAACAATGGGCTACTCGTAACTAGTGCGATCTAAGTTTTGAGAAATGGCCAGTAATTTCATGTATTCCACGTGGTACAACCATTGATACAACTAGTTGTACCACAGGGATATTTTTTCCCGATGGACCAACCGTTTGATAGTACAACTAAAAACATTCCCTGTGGTACAACAATAATTCAATAGGTTAACGTGGATAAGAATATAAAACAAGTAAAATACTAGTAAGATAAATTATTATTTATTTAGAATTATACAAATTAAGAAGGTTGCAAGACAATTTATCACTGTCAATGGCATGTTGATATAAAGTTACATTAACTATGTTCTCTGCAATTATAAACTGTAATGATTTCAGTAGCATTTTGTTAGCTTTACTATATACAGTGGTGGACATATAATTAGAAACACTTGCGACGTATTTCACATTATACAAGGCACATTGCCGTAAAACTTTTGTTTTTGGAAATAAAACAACAAAAAACATAGAATACGTTGAACAACTTATAATTAATTAAAAACATATTAATATCCGAGTTTACAACTACCATTTAGATATTTAGTTACGTACAAACAACTAAACGACATTTGCAGTACCATCCGTCATGGACAAGTAATTAGAAACAATAAAGAAATGAGGTAAAAATCAAAGTTATTAACGTGTTAACGTCATCAATTTCAAATTGTTTATGAAAAATTACTTTTGGTTTACAAAATTTCTTAAAAATTAATATTTAGTTGCATAGGCTTTGTTATTAATGACGGCTCTGCGACGACGTAGCATTGATTCAAGTAATTTCATACATATATCGAGTGGGATCGAATTCCATGCTTCAACAAAGGCGTCGTAAAGTTCATTTTGACCGGAATTACGTTTAACGAAGCCTTTTTTTTAACGACATACCACAAATTTTCAATAGAATTTAAATCGGGACTATTTGCAGGCCAGTCTAACATGGTAAAACGTTGCTCACTAAGAAAGGATTTAAGGCCGTGTGTTTTGGTTCGTTATCGTGCTGAAAGATACAGGTCACAGGGAAATGGTCGTCGGTGTAGGGAATCATTGTCTCTTCTAAGATGTTTTTGTATTGAAATTGATCCATTATACCTTCAATCTTACGAACGGGTCCAACTCCGCAAGCAAAAAACATCCCCATAGTTTAATGTTACCACCGCCGTGTTTGACTATGCTCCTCGTGTATTTATAATCAAAAGCAAGGTTTATTGGCCGTCTAACGTAGCGTTTGCCGTCTGAATTCACCATATTTATTTTTGTTTCATCCGAGAATATCCCTTTTTTCCATTCTCGTACGGTCCAGTTAAGATATTTCTTTGCAAATAATAGTCGCTTCTCTCGGTGTTGCTTGGTAAGTAGCGGTACCTTTTGAGAAACCCTCCCGAACAATTTAGCTTCCACTAATCTGCGGCGAACCAGTTTCGAGGAAATGTTCCTTGGGTCATCAGGTGAAAAAACTTCATTTCTAATCGCGTTGTTTGTTGTTGTTTAGCTACACGTATTATTTGCAAATCTTCCCCGGGAGACGTTTTCCTTGGACAAGCCTTTCTAACAACACTTTTAGTAGTTCCGTTTCTTTTATAATGAGCAATAGCGTTGAAAACTTTCTTCACAGAACATTCTAGATGATTAGCAATTCTTCTATAAGTCCACTTTCGATTTAAATGTAATTTAAGAATTAATTGCCTTGTTGACTCGTCACAACTCTTGTTTTTACCCATTTTTAACACAACTTATTAGTCATGTAATTTCAAATTGACGTTTAATTGCCGCCGAAACTACAGATAAAGCGTAGAAAAAGGGATATATTTATAAAATTTAAAAAATGGAACTGCCCATGGATCCTGTTTCTAATTAGTTGTCCAAGCGGCCAGTAATATAAATTCAACTATCATTCATATTTAAACTCTTTTAATAATTAAAGATAGAACATTTTTTTAAATGTTTTATGAGTTTTTAACTCATTGGCTATATTCTGGCATAGTTATGTTGATTTAATCTATATATTTTTTACTCATAGCGATAGTTCATTCTGTGTTTACCTAAGTTTTATGTAGTGATTCTAATTATATGTCCACCACTGTATCTACAAGTAGGTACATAGATAAACCTTACCTACCATTTAATAATTAACGTGTTTAAGAAATCATAGAAATTCGGGTACATATCAACTTGAAAAGCCGCATATGAGATCGTATTTATACAAGTAGACAAAACAGATATTTCTTTGTTTGTAATATGGACCTCAATATAAACAATTAAGTACTTTCGCTAATATACCTACGATAACTACCTACCTGACGAATTTTACAGACATAATCGTCAAACAGAATTTTTGTTGCTGTTTGTTAGAATGTAAATTAATAAAACATGCATGCGCTTATCGTCAGGACGATATTTCTTAAGATAATCACCAAGTAGAGAACGGTGAAGAACTCGCCATGTATGCAGGTAATTAATTGAGCCTTAAAATGATTACATGATGAAAAGATATACTAACAAGTAGGTACATTTAACAATATATGTATGCTCTTACTAGATCTATATTTAACTGTAGACTATAAAAAGCTGATTGATTAATTTATTATCGCTACTTTAAATTAATATTAATACCTACTTATTTTTATTCTGGATGTCGGTATTAGGATGTCTCTTAGTCAAGGTTAAATTCTGTCTCTAGAAGAAGTTTGGGTACGACAAACGCCTTGTATTCATTATAAATTAAAATGTTATAATACTATGTATCTACACTAATATTATAAAAAGAAATTTAAAATTTTCATTTGCAACGAATGACTCAACCTCTAGTAGACCGATTTAAAAAATTCTGTCACCAGTAGAAAGCTTCTTTATCTAGAAGTATCATAGGATACCTATATAACATCATGCAACGAGCCACGGAAAGACGCGGGTGACAGGTAGTATAAAATACAATCATAATCATTAAATGATGTATATATATTAAAATAATGGATGAATTTTCACTAGAGCTCCTCATTAATCGTAACGACATGTTAGTAAACATGCGGCAACTACTAGCCGCATTATCGTCCGATTTGACATATCCATATTCAGATATTACCGGATATTATTATAGTATAGATAGATAGCTTATTTTCTAATTTCCTAAAATCAGATCTCTATAAAATTATTAATAATAAATTACATAATTCAAACTGTACCTATTTCAATATTAGCGAAAACTAGTAGCTTCGTTGCAGCTCAAAAATTTTTGTGTTCTGCAACTTTTGTTTATATTTTAACTTTTGCAGATATACAAAAAATAATGAAACTTTATCGGTGTTGTTAAGGACGCATAAGAATAAAGATATTAAAGTTTAATTTACCTATCCATAACAAATAAGTTAACTGCTCACCTCTTTTGTGATCTTCTTGAGCACGTAAACATTTTAATAACAATAAAAATATCACGGTTGAACTTGTAAAACAATTCATTTTAGCACATTAATTATTTATTTATAGATGCACATTGCAAAATTCGTTGTCCGAAATTTCACAAGTCAAAGAGGGCACGTCCCGATTTGGCGCAACGGACACGCGTTTCAATTGGCGCGCTCGGCCGCAATAAGCGGTATCGCCGGTCCAGGGAGCGCGGGACTCCGCTACCGGCCGGCGTGCGCGGTCCCCGAGCGCTTCCGGAGCGCCTGGCCCCGCGCGTGACGTCACGCCCGCCCTGCCAGTCAGTCGCTCCATCATTTACCTTACACTTTTTAATTGGTGAGGTCAAAACAATTGGGTCACTTTATCTGGATTTATTTGTTGTACAAACTGGGAAACATTTTATTTTTGGTAGTTGTGTTACTTCCGGCGCGGACCCTTTGTCCGCCTTTGTGTGCACTTGTAATTGGATGAATGGCCATCATTATTAATATGTATGAGTGTGAATGTTCTGATGATATGAAACATCGACCTGGGGTTTACTTGCGTTTTTATTTAGAACTAGAACTTAAAGCAACTTCACTAGCTTTTTAAGTACAAAACACCAGTAACAAATTGAAGTTAAATCTGTTATGCGGTTTCTAATGACAATGTCACAAACAAACAGTAACTTTCACATCTATAAGTATGTATAGATTATTTACAATTAAATTTGTTAATGACTTGTATCTGCTCAATATTTCTGATTTGTTGATACCCACAGGTAATAAGTTCTGGGTACACCCAGAATCTAAGTCCATCTGTGGTCATCAGCAAGGATTGTAATTAATATGATGTAGATGAATCTTAATCTTTTTGCTAATGCTTGCACTTGGGATTATAATGCTTGTTTAATTGTATCTGGATTCTAGCTATTGAAGTATTAAGGTGAACTACATAGAAACTATCCAAAAATACTAAAAAAATATTTATTAAGTAACAATGTGTTAGTAATGAAATTGGAAAGCCTAGTTACACTATGACTAGGAGGTAGTTACAGGTAGAAGTCAAACATGAGGGCTTATTTAAGTTGCTTGAGAGAACGAACAAATAATACTGTTAAAACAGCAATGACTGCACTGCCAATTGTACCAACTAATATCTTTTTCTTATTTTTATTATTAGATTCTTGTCTGAGTACCTGAAAACGAAAAGGTGAATTAAATATTTTTCATTAATTACATAGATAATAATGATTATTTAGTAATGTGAGTAAGATCTACCTTTAGTTGTGTATGAAGTGAAATATCCATTGAGTTTAAAATACAATTAATTTCACTTAATGTGGACATTGCTATGTTAGATGCATAGCTGTCTTTGTAGACTAAGCAATCTGTTATTTTCTTTGTTTTCTTCAGAGCCAGAGTATTCGCCATCATACTCAAATAGATTCTATATAAGTGACTAGAGCTTTCTTCAAGCACATCCACTATCTCCATTGGACCAAGATTAGAGTTATTTCTGCTGATAGAATTCACAATTGTTATTATTTGTTAGTTAATAATATATTCCTAAAAAAGAATATTTTGAAGAGTCCAAAAAATCATGCAGTATTCGTTTTTTAAATGAAATAATGTGTTTACTTGACGTTTATGTAAAGAATAGTAATCATTTAAATTAATAGTATCATTAAGAATTATAATTTGAACTAGAACTTACACTTGCTTAGCTTCCTCATAAATGGGTAGATTTTTTACTTCTCTTAGAAGCTTACTTCTTATCTCAGTATCATCAACTCCCAGCTGTATTAAGTCATCTTCAGATAATTCAGCTAATGTGCACTGGCCAATATTTTGTTGCCTACACATATAAAATATAAAAGGCTATAAAAGCATATAACCATTTGGTGATCACTGTACATTAAAGCATATGATCGTTTGGTGATGATTGCACTGTGTTGCATTCTGTCAGTCTTATTTAATAAAGTAAATGCAGCAATATGATGGAAAATATATCTAGAACTTACTTGAATATATCAATATATTTTTCAGCGCCGAGACCAATCAGTATAGCATTTATCGTTACATCAAATTCTGTAGGATCTATTTTAGTGATTGATGATACTTTATCTGTTATGGTACTCATTATAAAACAAATAATCACATGAATTATTTGTTTATTTTATATCGTTCGTATTCGGCGTTTTAGTAAGTAAATGTCATTTTTGACAGCGGCACCGCACTGTCAATACTGACACTTGTCAGTGAATTTTTTGCTGTGACAATAATAAATATATTCTACGTTATGGACGTTATGGTACTAGTCTACAAATACGAAGACATATAAGTTTTTATTCTATACTAACTTCCATAAAATAATAAACGTGCTTCACCTTAAATTGTGTAACTTTCTGAAATGTACAATTTGAATCAATATAGGTTATTTGGACACTTTAATAATTATAATCTGTGTGTGCTTTCATTATACTGGGTCTTCACGACACAGACTTGCCTAGTGTGAGGACCAAAGTTTCTGCTTGCAGAGAGTAGTATTGTATAAATTGAAATCGAGGAGGGAAATAAGATGTAAAAGATTTACTTAATCTACAAATAAGCATTTAAAAAAACGTATTTAACGTACCTAGCAGTGGTTTTGCTTGTTGTCTGCACAAAATTAATTACCTTAGATGGCTTAGACTGTCGTGTAAGTATACAGGCCATTCACATCATGACACATTTTGGTTTAATTTTAAGAAATGTGATATAGGATCAAGGAGGCAACAGTGACTTAGTCGGCCACAGTGGCTCAGTAATGATTCGGACAAAAGAGAAGACAATACATAGCTGTCTCTTTCACTCATTCGAAGCGCGGTGTACCCACACGTTCGATCCAGTCCGTTGGCGGTTCGAGCGCCGTGTGAAAGTGTGACAAAGTGTTTGTGATTTTTGCACCCAAAAAAATACTTTTTGAGGTGAGTTTCAATAGTTTTCATGTCTTTGTGTGTTGCAATAATTGTTAATTATTATATTTATTGCATATTAGGTCTGTATCAATTATATTTATCATTATTGCTTGTTTTAATATAAATGGTTTTGGTTGTTATGACGAAATATTTTCAAAATGGCGTAGTGGTGAACAGTGACTCACTTTTAAAAGGTACACAGTGGCTCATGAGCCACTGTGTACCTTCACCTACCTACTTTATTTACACTTCAGCGGAATACAATAATTAAAAAAAAAATCTCATGTTTGTAGAATGCCCCGGAAGAAGCCTGCTTGAAAAATAGGGAACACTTCCCATCGAAACATTAAAGAAGGGTTAAAATTAATACGGATGGGGGAATCTATAAGAAATGCCTCATAAAAAGCCAATGTCGCTTTTGCGACTCTTAAAAGATACTTTTGGAAGACTAACCACTCCCAACTGGAACCGAATTATTCAGTTAACAAAATATTCAACGAAGAACAAGAGACTGCACTTAAAGACTATTTTACTCATTGTGCTCTTTTGTTCTATTGATTGACCACAAAAGAAATCCGAAAGGTAGCATATCAGTGTGCTAAATTAATAAATTGAAAATTTCTGCTTCCTGGGAAGAAAAGCAAATGGCTGGCTAGGACTGGCTGATTTCATTTAGACGCAGACAACATTACATTAAAAAAGCCCGAACCATGCAGTATTGCTCGGGCAACTGCTTTTAATCAAAATATTGTTGACAAGTTTGTCGAAAATCTGGCAAATATATTATCGCGAAATCCTTCTTTCACCGATGGGACTAGAATATTTAATCTAGATGAGACATCTACAACTACTGGGCAAAAACCACAGAAAGTACTTGCACCAATAGGTCATAAAACCATTGGTAAGGTGACTTGCGGTGAAAAGGGGATACATTAGTAGCAACTTGCTGTATCGTGATTGCCAGTGGAAATTTATTGCCCCCAGTTATGGTCTTTCCCAGAAAGAAATGCAAAAACCACATGATCAAAAATACACCTCCTGGAACTCTCGGATTGGCTACTCCTACTGGATGGATGAATTCGGCGATATTTCCAGAAGTTATAAAGCATTTTATCAAACACACTAATGCTTCGAAAGAAAATCCATGCATTTTAATTATGAATAACCACGAATCACATTTGTGTCTAGAAGCTCTGGACTTAGCAAAAAATGTGTATATTCTGACTCTTCATCCCCACAAATCCACTAAGCTGCAGCCTCTTGACGTTGGTATTTATGGCCCATTCAAAACATATTACAACGCTGCTATTGATTCCTGGCTTCTACGAAATCCCGGAAAACCCGTTACAATGTGTGACTCAGGCGAAATAATAGGAATTTCATTTCAAAAAGCGATGACGATAAGAAATATTGTATTTATTCATTTGACCGGCATATTTTCACAGATGAAGACTATCTTCCAAGTTTTGTAACTGATCGTCCTTGTCCAGAAGAACTGCGGGATGAAAGTGCTTCGACACCTGACTCTATAAATATTCTCGGAGAGTATGTTCTCGAAACTTGGGGAAACACCTACATCACTACTTATCAGTCCACCTGATTCCAGGTTCCAGGTTTATTGGGCTTGTATGTTTGAAGGCGCGTTCCTTCGTAGGTGAGGTTTTAACACTTACACATTAACTAAACACTATGAAGTAATATGTGGTTTAGGTTAGTAAAGTGTTGGATGGGAATGGTTGGCTTGGAATAGGGATAGGGAAGATAGATAGGTGTACTCAAAGCACAGATAATATAATACTATACTAGTACTCAAAGGTAAAGCAGTAAAAAAAACTATTCTTTATTTGAAAATTTGATTTATTTTTCTACTTAACTAAACCAATTAACAATCATCCCACCAATAAAGAATTTTGTACTATGCGATTTCAATTAAATAGCATAATGCGATTCACCATTGATATGTATGATGAAAAACTTCCACAAATCTTAAAAGACAAATATTATTTTATACAAATATCAATTTTATATATTTATTAATCTTTAAAAGAGATATCTTATGTGGAGGCGAGTCAGTGCAGACCGGCGACACTTCGACCCAGTGGGATCTTCTGTGTTGTTCTTTTTTTTTATTAAGATGTACTGTAGTATACAGTAAAGAAGATAATAAATAATCATGTTTGTAAAAGAAAATAAAATAACATCACTACATGTTCAACGTAGGTATCTAATTAATCGCAATCGCAATAAACATTCGAATAATAAATAATGTTATTTAATTCGTTTATACACTTGAACTACATAATTATAAAAGTAAAAACTAATTATCTACACAACTTGTCTCTTGTCTCTTGTCTCGTTTTACCTACATATGTATCTACATTTAGTGCACCGACAATATTTATAAATAGCCATATAAATGCATGTCAATAAATGCTAGAAAGAAGATGCAGAGATGAATGAGATTTTCTTATTTATTGCTGAAAATGTTACTATTGAATAAAATGTTAAATTTAACTGGATATCAAGTAGGCATAGGCCATGCCACAAAACAGTTAGCTGTTCCGTCGGATGCACCTGGCAAGTACGTTAAAGACCCAGCGATGAAGTACATACTATCTTCTTATTTGGTTGCGGTATTGATATAATACTATATATCAATACAGCAGCCAAATTGTAAGCCTTTGTAATAATTTATTAAACCATACGTCGATGATTCACATTAAAATTCATATACAGGTGGAAACATTATCGAGATTTATCCAAGAGGTTGTATTTACGATTCACCTATAGAGTCCTAAGCTGGGTTTTTCTATAACCATTATACACGCAGTGGTTTTTGTGTTATCTGTGTTCCTCAGGCATGGCTATGGTTACCGCCCTTTGATATCTAATCACCATGTCTCCCACCACATTATTCCATTTAGATGCAGTTAAACTTGTTTCCTTAAGTGTACCCGGAATTGGCGTTTTAGCCCAATGCCAATACCTAAATGTGTGTCAACCGTTCTACAAAATAGCTGTGTTAATAATTGCTTGTTGATTTATATATCAAATACATATTTATATAGAACAAAGAGCGGTACTCCCTGTTAAATAATTTTTTAGACACAACCTCAAATTAATTACGAATTATAATTGAGGCAAGATATTATTATATTTAAGTTGGCACATTAGTTCTGAGTCTACTCATACACAGTTTATCTAGGTAATACAGATAGATTTAGTAACAAATAGGCAAATCAGTATTAGATACCAGTATGAAGTTCTAAGCCTTAAGCCATTGAAGGTCTCACATTTATGCAAATAGCCTACTCAATACTAATAAAACATATAATTTTTGGCGAGGCAATGAGCAAACATATTTCATTATCTATTTTAACTATTCTCTAAGCTGTACGCAAATGTTGCACATTGAAATTAAACTACTTTTCGTTCCGATTAGATGAAAGTTGCAATGTGGGTAACTGGAATGTAGTAGCACAAGATTGTGATAATTTAATTGATGTAGCAATATTTTACAATGTCACATGAACATACATCAAGATACATTGTATCTAAATATAACAGGTGCCACGGTTAAGTATACATATGTATATACCTACTCACTAAACGTTCAAGAGAAGAACGTCGAAAGGACGCGTTGGTTATGTCTTTTATTCAATTGATAAGTGTTTTGACAACGATTCTATAAAAGCAGTTTAATTTCAAAGTGTTTGTACTTATAATCCAGGCACTAAATTATCTACTATTGCTTTAACTGCTTGCCAGGTTTCGCGAGCAGTGGAAACTATTTGCGATCCTGGTAGTAAGAAGCCGTATGACGAATCTCGTAGGTCTATGTGATAAGAAAACTTGATGCCAGCTCGAAGCTTTGCCCAGTCATGGGACATTCCTGAAGCAGGCTGTCTTATTTCAGCTGCTGTGCCAACCTGAAACAAAAGCTCATTTATTACTCTTGTCTTTACTTTTTCCTTATAAAAAGGTAGCAATGGATACTTCCTGTGCCGTGGGTGACTTTTAAAACGTTCAAACAACCGACAAAATGTGCACCCAAACTAGGAACAACCACTAAATCATTTCCGCCAACCCCATGCGCTAGGTAGTGGCGAAGTGAAGTTCTTATATGTACATACAGGTAAAGATATTATACATATATCAATCCATATCTGATAGGTTTTTGTTATATTAAGTAATGCGCTAAATGAATTTACCAATGAGCAATTATGTAGTAGCAAAATCTCGGTAACATTTACACGAGATGGTTATCAATTTATCACCTCACGAATGGCATATTTGTTAGTATAAACTTAAGTATGCCATCGAACTAACAAGGCAGTATTCTGGTACCACGCCTAGAAATTAATGGTCGATCTCTCGATGATTAATATAAGTATGTGAAATTACCTGGTATTTGGTGCCATATAAGTCAGCGAGTGCAGCTGTGGCCAACTTGCCCATTTCGGTGAGTACCCCATCGTCGTTGAAGCCTTCGAGAGAACTCGGCACTAGCCACGCTTGTGAGTACGCGTGCAGGGACAGGTACAGCTAGAACACACATACAACATGGTTGATACAATCGCAGTTTGTATCAACCACAAAATCCACAAAATACAATCAGTTTAGGGACCTATAACATACAACCAGTTTCTGCATATGTATGTATATTATATATAAAATTATAAGGTCCTACTATTTTTGCCCTTATAACGTTGCTACAAGGTAGGTATACTGGTTTAATAGAGGAAACGGTATAACTACTGAATATTTAAAATAAATGAATTTGTCTAGCTACCTAATATTGAGGTTCAATATCATTTGTAAAAGATCAGGCATAGTTTAAGAGAAATTAATTGTCTTGAAAATTATTGAAAGGAGAACGATTGCTGGCAATAAAGTGAATGGCGCTCTACGCGCTTTTATGAACAATCGAAATGTATCCGAAAAGGCACGTTTGGCTGTTCATAGAGGATTATTAGTGCCTACACTTATGCATGGAAGTGAAAGTTGGGTATGGCAAAAGAAGCATGACAGCAGAATAAATGCTGTAGAAATGAGTGTGCTGATAAATATATGTGGTGTGACTCTGAAAGATAGAATAAGGAATAGTGTGATTAGAGAGAGATGCGGCATGAAAGTGGATATAGTGACGACAATAGAAAAGGGTATTTGAAGCTGGTTTGGGCATGTAGAAAGAATGGACGAGAAAAGACTGACTAAGAAAGTTTATAAGGCTAGTTTGAATTGAACAGTCGCAAGGGGAAGACCTAGGCGAACGTTTCTTGATCAGATCGGAGACGTTCTGGATAAAAGCCAGGTTAAGAGCACCCTAAACCGGCGAGCGTGTACGAGGAATGTTATGAAAGTGAATGAAGCCAGAGAACTGTGTCAGGATCGTAGCAAATGGAAATCCGTAGTCTCTGCTTACCTCTCTGGGAAACAGGCGTGAATCTATGTATGTATGTATGTAATTGTCTTATTTTAATAGCGAAGAATAACAACGTCAAAGTCTGCTTGTGTGCTAATCATTTATCTATATATTAATACGTGAAGCAAAAACTTTGTACCCCTTTTTACGAAAATTGCGCGGACGGAGGAGTATATTTGGCACAGTTAAAGTTTATATGGAGAAGGAGGGGCGAATCCTAATATTATTTTAAAATATGCATTAGAAATACATTAAATTATGAAAAAACACTACACGCACGCAACCATGCATTTGACACACGCAGTCGAATCGCGTTCGTAGTATTTCGACGTCGTACAATTCTTTGTAACTATGGTTACCTATACCTTATTTAAATGTAATAGAGAAAAACAGAAAACAAAGTAGCAAGCTTAGGAATTTTGGTCGAATTTTGACCACTAGGCGACCGCTAGTAATTATTAATGCTCTTTAAGCTTTTCAGAAATGTGCTGTTTCGTCGGCTGTGCTAAGTATGTGGACATAAAGCTATTTGTAACAAGATGGAAATACTAAACCCGAATTTTGGAAATACAACTCAGACTTTATGGTGTTGAACAAACTCATCTAGAAAGTTCGTGTCCTGAAACAATAATATTGGTCAATCATGAGTCATGACCAAGTTGAAAGTCAATATTTCTGAATATTTAACACAACCGCATATTTAATATAGTTTAATAACAAATTTATAATACTTAATTATTGTTGCTATTGAAATAATTTCATTTAACTAATCAATATTTTGTCAGTTAAGAGTACGTACCTAGAAATAAGATTTACTTTTTTTTAGAACTTAGATTTACTTGATGCTTTGTACAAATTCAAATAAATAAAATTATTTTTATTTCGTTCTATTTTCTACTAAAATAGTTCGCTGTTTTCATCTCGTATTGTGCAAATGACAAACTTTAAAATCAAAACTAGTCTACAAACTCGCAGCCCTGCAATATCTTGGAGATCATCCCACCCGTAGTCTAGACTAGAAATCCACGATACGACACATAAAGCAACGCTGACCATAGCCCACGTTGTGCTATGATATGGTATTTCAGTAGAATGATCACGTGTTTCTACAACGCATAAATTACATAAATATAACGTAAATTACAGGAAACCTACTGAGGTAAAAGTCTAATACAATCTACTTCACGTCAAGCGCCTCTGTAACTAGGTGTCAGAGGCAAGGTAAGGTTTTATGGTTTATAGAAAAGCTCGGCATAGAAAGTTTAATGTTGCACTTGCGGCAAAGTGAGGATAAAGGAAATATATTCTTCTATTTCATCGAACAAATTATGTAAATTACTGTTTACTACAAACAGTTAGTTCCTACGCAATCAACGTGTAAATTACTAAAGTTGCTAATTTTAAAACTACTGCGATCTAGCTAACAGCTTGATGAAACATTTTAATACATAGTATGCATTTCTTGTGATTATTACATTATTTAAATAAAATTTGCGAACAATAGCAGTTTTATTCATCACAGTTGCCTGCTATCATAGTTAGTAATGGCTCACGTGAATAGCTACTTGGACAGTAAAATATTTTAACATCATCGTAAACTGCAGTATTGACAGCCATTTTATAGAGAAATAATACTAGTAAGTAACCATTTTGTAATATGATATACATATATCTTTGTAACAAAAGACTTCATATAGCTAATAGGGGTAACATGGTCAATTTTGCTGTAAAGGCGCCATTATGTATAGTTAAGAGCGTTAACTATGTAATCTGCCTTTTGTATGGATATTAACGTCGCCTAATAGCATAATCGACCTGGATGATCAACTATCGGGGTTAGTATTGTTAATATCGATGACAACCGCGGCTAAAGCAGGGGCGAAGACTGAACTGCGACTAAATCACTATTAGCAATGGCAGAAACAATATCAGAACGTATGAATTGCACTATCTAATTTGCGAGCCGATCGCTTTAAAACAGGCTCGAAAGCAAGAATTCATTCACCAGTTAACGTGTATCAAAAACTCTTTCTCTTGCTAAAAGAAGAGAAAACCAAGAAACCTTATAGAAGTAGCCAATTTATGGACAGTGCCAGTCAGGGTCAATACTTATATAATACGATACAATTTTATAAAAATTTTGTATGTTACTGGATTTAGTTAATATAACTCCTACTATATTTATTGTGCTATTAATAAATGCTGTAATGCTGTAATTAATTATAGCTAGTCACCCAGTGGTCAGAATTGTATATTACTTTCGTTCATTGAGCGACGACTAGTTATTACTTATAATTTAGATAGATGTCTGCATTTCTTCTCCATATAAACTCTAACTATACCAAATCTAAAAATTCCTTGCGCGCACAAAGCATAGTAAGATTTTTAAAAAGTTTTCACTTCACCTTTTAATATTTAATAATTGACGTCGAATATCAATTTATAAAAAGCTGTATTAAATAAAAATGTAAGTAGTATTCTTTAATTGTTTCATTAGCCCCATAGCCACAAAAGCGGTTTTGCGGTTAAATCTCTATTTCTGTAAAAAGAGAACTGTAATTAGCTGAATTTGCGCTTGAACTAGAAACATGCAACTACATAATCCTACATAATCGTTCTCAGTGCATGAACGAGCACAACATTTATTTTACATACGTTTTCCAGTTCCAATTTATGTTTCATTTAGATGCTTGGAACTTATTTTATAGATACTACCGATCTAGCATCGGCTTTGTCTAATGGTAAGGTTGCTATAGAGCCTATATGTTGGTAAGACAGGACTATCAAAGGAGTAACGCGGATTCTTTAGACATAGAGATGCTATAACTCTGTCAGCAAATAACTACAATCTAATCCGTTGTAACGCAAGTGTTACGATATCAGAATCGCTTAGTATCAGGGCGTTTAGAATATTTCTCAGCGGTAGATCTTCAACTAGATATATTATCGAAGATGATGTCTCGCACTATGAATAATCCTGTAAAGGTTTTATTCACTATAGTAACTTTTTGTATGAGGATCAATTCACCGTGTGTGAATAAATAAAACATAATATAATATCACATTTTTGTCAATAAGTTAGTGGATCCTACATTTAGAATTACTTTCGTCAGCTACGTTAATAGCTTATATCCTGTACCACGCGTACTCGAGTGGCACAGAAGCGCTCTATACTAGCTGAATCACCGTCCAAAATAGAATCCAAAGTTGTACTAGCCTGCTGAATAAGAGCGTTAGAGGCGCTGTAATAGAAGATATAACTCTAATTTGGGCAAAAATTAAACAGCTGTTAACTGAATAACTGTACCTAATAGCGTTAGATCAGCATTATTTCAGCATTATTACAGGTAACAGTCGCCCCAATAGCTGAACATTGACTGATTATTAGAGTATGTATTACCCTTTATACAGCACAACAGCCGATTAATAGAGTCCTTGTTACCTATTTTTCAGCACAAAGTACATACCAGGATATTTTTAACGCTTCTATTGAGTTCAAGATTCATAAGTGGCAAAATTGTGAATAATTTTCATCCCACTCCTTTATAATTATATTATTTTGATATATTGTTTGTGTGAACCATTTTGTGACGTGACGTTTGTGGTAAAATAGGCAAATATTGTATTCGCAGTGAAACCTTGCATGTCACTGCAAACTCTACTGGGAAGGAGAGGTCATTGTCAATACTATATGAATATAAACGAAAATTTTCACGCGCTCTCAAAATATAACTGTTTACTTAAAAATTATAGTACAAAATAGGTTGATGATATATTAAATCAGTACATTTCTATTCAAATCCAGTTGTTATTTTCGTTGTCTAAACAAAGATAATTTGTTCATATATTATTCACGTATATTATTAGGTTAGAACCTAAAAATGGCAGACTAGCAATGCGCACTGTATTAATCACAATTAAACGGCATGGGCTGTTTACATATTCACCCATGGTACATGGTAATCAATCAGTGAACCACTAAACTCTCTGTAGGAATTTTAGGAATCCGTGGGTTTATTTTACATACTTATATGTCTGGTGTGTCTACCCTTATACGTTATTTGGTTTATGTTTCCACATCACAATATCGTAATGCTGGAGGCGATTAACTGATAATACCTACGGGATGCTGAAAAAATAAATCTTAAAATCTTATTTAACTGCATTAGTAGATTAATTGCCGACGCTAGTACAAGTATTCAGCTCTAACAGGAATCATGGGTTACATGAGAGCAGTTTGCTGTAATTTAGCATCATATAAGTTCACCCATAGTTATCATGTGGGCTATATAAGTGCTATTATAAGATTGCGTGTAACAAGCTGATTAACACTATTAAAGTTCAACTGTGTGCAGCAAAACGCATTATATCATAGTTAATTGAAGTCACAGGAAAACTGATTGCATTATAGTAGCTCACATGTTCTTTATTAAAATGCAAGCGGTCTAAGGGTACACTTGTGGCCTTCAATTCAGAATATAGCTGAGCTTAAGTCCATAAAAATGCTGAATTGCAGTTTACAGTTCTATTTATTATACAGCCGAAAGTGTAATTTCTAGCTATTGCAGTTCGAGTGTACTGTGCCAAGTCTCTATAAATGCTAAAGTTACCGATGTTACCTTTTGTCACATCCTATAATGCAGTTTTGTGCTTATTGGGTAGGTCTGAAAAATTAGGATTAGCTACCTACGTAATTTTGATTTTAGAATCGACTAGTGTTGAACTGAACGCGCATCTATCATTTGAATATGATTTACACCGCAGTCACATATCGTATTTACTGATATCAATGCTGAATTTGAAGGCGTTCGTTTTGAAAGTGTAGTAGAAAATCTGTGGAAAGTAACGATGTGGGCAAATACCGTGTTCTGTCACAATTTCCCGCGATAGACATGCGGTCTACCTCTACAGGTTTCCCCCAATGATAAATTGCATGCTTATACGCAATGGAAACCATTTCTGTTTTCTATTTAGTGAATCGACGTTGATACGCAGTTACGTATAAATTGTTTTTTAAAATTATAATATGATAATAAATGCTACCCGTTAATCTATATTATTATCTATGTATATATAAGGAATACAAAAATATATATATAAATCTCGTGTCAGTGAGTGTTTGTGGTCGCACTCCTCCGAAACGGTTCGACCGACTTTTATGAAATGTTTGTGTATATTTGGTAGGTATGAGAATTGGTCGTAAAGTATATTTCATATCACTAGGTGATAAGGGTGTCCATATCCAGAATAATTTATATGGCAGAACAACCTTTGCCGGGTCAGCTATTTAGATTTACATATAGTTAAATACATATAAAAAATACAAAAATAATACAAATACGTAAAATGAATTAAATGTAGTAATATTCGGGTTTCTGTTTATAACAAAAATTGCTACGTGTAGTAAGCGCGTAAAAGTATTCAACGTATTTATACACGTGAATAATTTTAATTTTACATTTTAGTTTATTATTTATTAGCATATATAAATATTTTTTTAAATTGTTACCGGTGTTGTTACAGGTTACAGATTCACACGATTCATCATCATCTTCAACGGTTTGTTTCATCACTTAGACGCGTTAAGATTATTATTTTAATCGCAATAATAATATCTATAATTCTCACACAGTCACACAACTGCTTGTAAAGGGATTAAAAGTATATAATAGCGACTGTTGTATTCATACAACAAAATATAACAAACTATCATTGTTGCTTTAATATTTCTAAGTAGAACTATATCTTTTAACAGAAATAATGACAATAACGATTCTATATTAATAACAAGCTATTACCGCTCTGCATGCTGCTAAGAATTTCCTGACAGAAAACTTATTACTGGAACTGTCTGTTAGAATATCTTTGCTTGACCTGGGACTCCAACTCGCGACCTCACGATCGTCCGTAAACTTGCGCAAATTGCCACACGGCCAACACTGTAGTACTTCTGACAATGTTATACACACTACAATTGGTATCTAGTCCAAAAAAAACAACATAAGTAAATCCTCTCTTACTTTAGTTGTCTGATTTGATTTTTATTGTCTCAGCGCCGCAGGTCCAATCTCCCTCTTTCCCCCTTTCCTCTCTTTCCCCCTTCCCTCTCCTCCCCACTTTCATTCCTAAAGGGTCGCCAACGCGCAAGTGATGCCTCTGGTGTTGCAGGCGTCCATAGGCTACGGTGCGCACTTACCATCGGTGGGCTGTATGCTTGTTTGCAACTTCAGCAGTATAAAAGAAAAAAGTTGTTTGGGATGGTCCGCCTAGTATTAGTTAACAAGATGTAAAGTGAAAACGAATCCTAAGAAGTCATTACTCCCTACAATTATTATAGGTAGTCATTACCTATTCACATGAGCGTCGTAAATGGTTAATAAGTACCTGTAATTGCGTATAATCTTGTATGTGCATCACGCGACAAAGAGTAGACGAGATAGAAACCAAGATTATCTAAACCAGGCTTCAAACAAGCGAACTTGCTAGTTTACTGTCTCGATAGTTTTACTCTTATGGTCTATAAAGTGCATTGTGAGGAACTAACTGCTCGTAAAACAAAGAGAATAGGTCAATTAAGTGTGCCATACGTTTTTATTATTTCTAAACCTGTATAGGAAGGTGTTTAAAGTTTAAGTAAATTTCCCTTTTTCTTTGTTCTTTACTAATTATACAATCTGTCATCACGTCCATCCAACTTAATATTAAACGCGAATGTGGGTTTGTTTGTTTATTTGCTTGTTACGCTTTTACGTCTTAACTACTCAACCGATCATCATGAAATTTCGCATAAACCTTCTCCGGGGAACAAAGAAGACATCGAGTGCTTCTAACCAGAAAAAAGTACTGTTATTATCCTAACCTACATTTAAGCGAGCGAAGCCCTGGGCAAAATCTAGTCATATATACCTGATATGTACCTAATGCCTATTTGACAGTATATTCCCAAAGCTTAAAGTAGTGTTGATTGATTCATCATTCCTATGTAGTACGAATGTAAAGCAGAATAAGTATGTTGCTGTATTTTAGGTTTTCTCGATGTATTGAGTATTTCTTTACAAAAATATTAACATATGTCCGACCCAGAAATCATTCTATAGTTTAAACTACTATAATAAAAAGTGTTTAATTAACTACCTACGATATAAATCAAATGATAGATCTTTACAAGTGAAAGGTATTAAGACTTTTAGTCTTCGTACACTTATGTATCTATAATTCGTCAAGTCATCGAGAAACACTACTTTAGACTGGCTTAGGAATGTCTTTCTTGTATTCTGTTTTTTAAAAAGACTACTCTCGCACTATGTAGGTAGAATTCTTGTGTCGCAGTGGACTTTACAAACATTCAGGCGACAAACTCAATGGGTAAGCCAGGTAAACTCGTAAAGGGATCGAACCCACAACACACGGCGCAGTGACAATGGCGACGCGACCACTTAAATCATTACGCCATCCACCCGTGATCAGTATCAGATACGTTAATCCAGGATATAATTTATCTGTGTACCAAGTTTCATTATCTAAATCCGTTCAAAGTTCTACGCGTGAAGTATCTCCAACAGGCTAACATCTTCACAAACTTTCACATTTATTGTTCGGCAAATTTTGTGTCACCTACACCTCACTCTCTAGTATAAAAAATATTAAGTATTTACTTTTATATCCTTAACAAACAAAAATGTAATGTCCTGTTTGTAAACTATTCTATCTCTTAAGAAATCAGTGTATATTGTAGAAGAATAAGGGGTGGCAGTTATTCTGCCAAAATACAACAGACAAAAAAACTAAATTATAAACGATATCGTAGTAAATAGTTTGTTTTGCTTCAGTAATCATATGATTATAGTTGCAAGAGAAATTTATTATAGCTTTTCCTTATACGTGTAATACAAGGAAAGTCCAAGCTTATGGTTTTGATTTTCTTTGAAAACTGCACCTTAGTTACTGGCGCTGAAAGTAGATTATTGACTGTAAGTACTTCAACATATATAAGTATACCTTTATCTGTCCTCTATGCTCTGATAGAAATTCGGAGACTGCTCGTGTCTCAGGCTCACTAAACGGGTGTGGACCAGCATAGTTATCTGAGCAAGGATCTTGAGACGAGTCCTTCTCACCCCAGTGATAGTCCCAGTTGCGATCCACGTCGACGCCCACGCATTCAGTCTGACCCCAGTTCCAAGGAAACCTGAGAAAACATAAAACATAAATAAGTACTTATACAATCTTAAATTGGTAACCTCAGTCACATTTGCTTTTTCTTGCAGAAGTTTAGTAAGTAAAATATGACAATTATGATAACTAGATACACTTGCGTGACGCGCGAAATAGACTTATCTAAAGTGAAGCTCTCACGTGAGATTTAAGTCTATTTGATGTTTCGGTTAACAAAATAATCACAAGAAGAAAAATAAAGACTTCTTTTACACTTAAAAGGTGGATTAAGTTTAATATCATACTCTTAATACATAATTCATATAACACATAATTGTTGTTCTCGCTGGCTTATAATGATTGTCGCAGTAAACATTTTTTATATAAAGTCTATTATTTTGTCATTAGTAGCTTTGACGTACTTGCATTAATAGTCCCTGTGATTGATATTATTTTGATAAGACATAATAGAAACAGTAGAAAGTATTATTATTTAGTTTGACAAATGACATATAATTGTGATGTGCTGTTATTTGAGAATGAATATCAAAATAATTACAAATAAACAGAAACTTTGCAGAGCGTGAGCTTCGCTTGGCATAGACTAGGAACTATATAAAAAAGGAATGACTTTTGTTTACGGTTGAAATATGTTTTTACTTTATTATGTACTTACAGTATGTAAATAAAATGATAAGATAACCGGACGTGTGAAATACAACAAGAATGACAGTCGGTATATTGTGGGATAGTTCTTAATATCGACGAGCCCAAACAAGATTACACATACCTTTATCGAGGTGTGCAACTAACTTTCTAAAGAAATAGGTACTTTTAAAAAAACGTTACTAATATTATGATTTTTATTTTATGTACTTATATAAAAATGGATAAGTAACGAGTGACAGCTAATGGTAATGATAAGTGGTACCGTCGACAGCCGATAGACGCTTTCAAAAGATCTAATAAAAAATCCGGTCATGTACGAGTCAGATCAGTGCACTGCAGATTCTGTACTTAGAAAGAAACGTTTAATACGTTGTTTAGTATAATTTAACAAACTGAACGGTGACTCTACATTTGAGTGTACACTAAACGTTGACCACAATTTAAATGGGACCGTATTTCTAACATTTTTGTTTTTTAAAGCTTATTAATCGAAATTAGATTTTGTAATCATATTAACGAGCCGTCGGTTTCGGCTGCCATGAACATCTATGGCAGTCGTTATTGGGAAGCCAGTGCCCTATAATATCCTGACACTGGTCTGGGTTGCGGAGGGCAGGTGGCAGCCGCTCCGTGTAAAAACTGGCATCCAGTCAAATCCGGTTAGACTAGAAAACCCGACCCCAAGTGACTTGGGAATAATAAAGAAGAATTAATTATTCTTGTAATATTTACTGAAATTTGTATCAATACTAAATACTTATTTCAGTTCTTCGCTTTGTAAACTTAAACATATATAAACACTTTTAGATATTTATACAGACACTTTCTTTATGGTGGCTAACTTAGTATAATGCATAAAAATATAATATTAATCAAATGTACCTACATAATATTTTATAATATATATTTGCCATGATATCATACTCTGCTTAGTCTAGTAAAAGATTATTTATTCCCTACGCTCTTCAGCAATTAAAATAAAATAAATAAATTATTTTTGTTTTGCTTTAAAACATTGCAAGCGTTATTGATCTAAATTACAAGTTTCTAGCTAAATAAGTAATAATAAAATTAGTAGTTGTCGAGATATGCTGCTGAAGAAGAAGCAACGCCGGTTTTATCATTTTGGTATAGAACTCTAAAAAAGAGGTGAGTAAATCGTAACATTATAATAAGTTGAATAAAACCAAGAACGCATTAGAGAATGGTTCAGTTCCGTTATATGTACATCTCACAAAACTTATATGAATCTCAATGAATCAAGCATGCATTTTATAACAAAAATATTTTGCTGTCTGCATTTTAATATAAAAACAGCACTTTTAAATTTAGTTTTCTTTTCTATTCTAGTCTAGTTGCTATTATCATATTTACTGCAGTGTATAGTTTGTACCTAAATAGTCGGATTCTTCTACTAAACATTAGAGCTACACTGCACAGTTACGCCATTATGAAAACATGATCTACAATCTTATGTAGCGGATCTGTTGAGTGAAATTGCAATGCCGACAAACTTGTTATTTAATGTTTCACTTGAACTACGATCGGCGTGAGTGTTAGTTCATAATTCTGAAGTATCACTGACCATCCAACATAGTAGTCGTCGGAGTGGTCAGATTGCCTCGAACGTGTTTTCCTCCAGAGCCGGTCGTGCGTGTGTGAGTGCTCGTATCCGTCAGGGTTCAGCACCGGCATGATGTAGAAGTCGGCCTGCTTGAGTACCTCGTATTCCGCGCCTATTAATAGAAAACAAGTTATACAAACAGACACGTTAATTCCACTGTAAAAAAAGAAAGTTACTACAATTTTATTGGACAATTGAATTAAATATTACATTGTTAAATCGTTATTTCACAGGATAGTTAAAGGTAGATTTACGTGGATTTTTGTTTGATGATCTTCAAGTGACTTTCCAAATTTTGAATTAAAAATACCTAAATAATATATTTATTTCATTTTCTACAATAAATAACAGATTGCATTCATAGTTTCCTTTTAAGCTAAATTATGCTTGTGATAGGACACTCCGCTCTTCTCAAATATTAAGTATGAAAATTTATGTTAATGTTACATACGAGACATATTATATTACGTTTTTATTTTATAGAAATGAAGTAGTTTATGACGAATAACATCTTAAAGTCAAAGTCAAAGTCAAAAATCATTTATTCATTTAGGTCGCAAAGTAACACTTATGAACGTCAAAATATATAAGTTAGTGAGTTTACTGAGTTACTGATTTACATTTACATTTACATGGACAAAGGTCCAGCAGTAGATGGTAGTTGGTCTGTGTAGAAAACCTTTGTTTTCCACACAGACCGGCCGCTTTAGGAATCATACATTATCCTAAAATAATACAGTCATGTTCAAACAAACCTAAGCCTCTCTCCCCTTCCACGAGCGCATGTATCATCCAGGTGGCGACGGCTGGCGCTATCCATTCTCGCGCATGCGCTCCGCCGTCCAGCCACACCGCAGGCTTCATGCGCGAGGGCAACTTCCATTTCTTTTTATTGCCTTTGCCATTAGGGTTATCGTTTGCTGATAAAGAAACCTTAAACCAACAAAGTTAGAGTAATACTTAATTTTGAATATATCTAATGTTCGACTGCACGTATGGCGTAGTGGTTTAAGTGGTCGCTTCGCCGCTGCCACTGCGCCGAGTGTTGTGGGTTCGAATCTCACACGGGACAAAACTTTGTGTGATCCGCAAATGGCTGTGCCGAGTCTGGGTGTTCTTTGTGTCCGACGAT